>JASDDO010000018.1:371113604-371604509 GCA_030015575.1 Agapanthus africanus | reverse complement strand
CTGAAACGACTTTCAGGATAACCCCGTAACTGTATAAATATACTCGCATTTGTATTACGACCGAATACAAATGCAACTGAGACAAAGATATTATACCTACTCAATATAATACTCGGATCCGGCTTAAACAAAGCCGACCAGTATCATCTACCGAAAAAATAACACGTGCGTAAACGCACGTGCATTTTCCGAACCCTGCCATAAAACCATACGGCCTCTACAACGTTTCGCCCGAACTTGGAAACTGTCTGTGGGGGACTCTAATGACTCGTCAGTACCCTGGCAGTGGGTTTAACCACAAACCGTCAGCGGCACTAGCAATGCGTAACGGCTGCCCATGGACTGACCTCAAGGGAGGACGATGAGCGACTCATCCGGAAACCCTACTGAGCCTAACAGTGACAATGTATATACAGTCCGGTCCGTTCGTCTATGAGTATCACATATCTTCCTAGGGGGCTAGTAACGTCAGACCCCCAATAGCAGTATAGGTCGTGTCGGAGTGTAGCCCAATAACACCCTGAGATACTACTGGAGTACCTACCAGTAAATCTCCTGCCACGGCCGTGGGCTTTGTGTAATGGCTCTCCTAGACACAGCACGATCTCGCCCCCAAGACCGGAGAGACGAATCCCTGCCGATCCGCTCACGTGCCTCCATATGCTCGGGACTGTACCCAAAAGCTACCTGTTTGCACGACTCCTTTGAGCCGTGGTAGGGTAGAAATCAAAAGCACAGTGGGAACTCACACGAGACAAATGACCGACCTCAGGTCGATGAACTAACCTGTACACATGTCACCTGGAACTGCTATCGACGATAGGTATAGTACTAACTAGCATATTCCCGACGAGTCTGTCCGGTGTACTCATAACCCAATGAGCACCTGTATACATCTTAGGTGATCCAACTGACACCAGTGCTTGTGAGACCGGCTACCGCCCCTCGTCGGGGTCTCGACTGTATACACTAGTCTACTCCGGAGTATCGATGCCACTGTCTCGAAACTCCCACGACTAGGGACCACAATTAAGGATATGCATATAAACTACCCAACTCTCACGTATATGATCGCCATCATACTGTTGGTAGTAAAGCAAGATCCTAAGGGCTCTATCAAAGTGTAACATGTAATCAGTCACCTGATCATGTACACGACTGATAAAGGCAAACCAGATAGGATACTATCATCTCGAGTAAGACTGTCCTACCGGTATAGGTCCTCCGCAATCATTGCAATCACGTACCTGCGATCCAATAATTGACTATGAGGGTACTATCTCCAACAATGGCAAGCCTTTAGAAAAAAGAAGATCATTTCTTCATCTTTAAGGTAAAGAATTAATTCTTGAACAACAGAGATGAAATCATCTCGTAAAAGAAGAAACATTTTCTAAGAAGATCATAGATTTGAAAAAAGACCAAGGTCTTTGATAAAAAGAAAAGATCAAAAGATCTAATCATAAAAATATAAAAAGAAGTATTTTTACTTCATTCACAGATCTTTTGATCTATAAAGGCATAGCCTTTAATAAGAATAAGAACTTTGTTCTTGAATCTTGAGGCAAAGCCTCCTTTAAGAAGAACATAAACTTGTTCTTTGATCTTAAATTTGATCAGATGCGCTTTGCGTTACTGAAAATTACCTTGCACATATACAACATCTACTAGTATATATATCAATATATAATATTCGCTCAAGGCGTGATAAAATGCAACATCACAGAAATGTAATAAGCATAGCAGAACAATACGGATATCTGGGATCCCCGGGTTTCATAGAGCCGCTACTGAAACCCGACATTCCCCTGGTCGTGTGGATAGCCTGTGCAATGAAATCGTAGACCCCTACGGGCGCGGCAAGTTACCCGCCAAAACCTGAAGCGAGGCAGCCCCCTCCAGCAACGTGAATGGACCACCCAGCACTTCACGGAATCCGGTAACTTGGGCACCTTCCTTGGGTCAACCTGTACCCCTTACGAGTGCGGCGAATAGCCCGCCAATTCTAGAGTGAAGCCCCTTCCGTCTCAACGCCATGAGATGCGGGCTCGTTGCCCTCTAGAACTCGGCTACCGTGCACCCCTCCGCGGGGTAATCCTAGTACAGAAAGTAAAATATACATACAACGGGTACATCGACCTCAGCCCGGCCGTGCCCCAAAAGAATAATAACAAACAGGCAGTGACGGCAGTCCACATGTCGGACGCTCGCCCCGCAATATCAAATGTACATAATAAACCAAACTGTACTACCATTGCATCCACGCTATCCGCCACGACAATCCGCAACATCACAGCACAACACAGAACATCAACATGAATGTCACATTCGTAAAATCCGTCTAAAAGAGGCTATAGCAGTTAGACAGGATTTACCGATCAAATGACATTCACGGTCGCAGATATAATGTAAATACTGTGAACTAACATGTTTAAAATTTTCGATCGACTAAATTTCCGAAGGGGGCCCAAGCACAACTGTAGCACTCAAAGAAAATCTGTGCCCGAAACAGAACATACCAAAAACCCCCATTTCCAAGTCCAAAACCCTCTATAAAAATTTGTGCTACAAGGAGTCACTATGGCCGCGGAACCGCAGCCAATGCATGGGTTTGGCCGCGGTTCCACGGTGGAACAGTAAAGTCAAGCCACCAAATTTTTGCAGAACTTTTAGAATTGACTGCACGTATTTCTGCAATGTTCCAAATAATTTTTCGAGTCAAAAAAAATTCGACAGAAAACTGATGCATGAAAACGCGGTTTTTGGAATTTTCGTTCGAATCGAACTTGTAAACACGTTAGAGCAAGCTAGACCAGGTTAATGACGTGTCTCTGATACCAGTGTAAGTGCACGGCAGCGCCCCGGCCGTCAGAATGAGGCCAAAATGCGGAAACGATAATTTTACAAAACTTGTAAACCGGCACTATCGCGCACTAAAACCCCGGATCGGGCCATTAACCTACTCCTAACTAACTAGAGAAGGGGTAGAGAGATATACCGAGCGATCCATGTCCTTCGGTCTTCCCGTCGTTGTCCTGATCTCCCCGAGGAATCTCCGGTCTTCATCTCCTCGTCGGAAGGGCACCACATCGCTGGGTTCTTTTACGGGCTCCCACCTCTGGACCGAGGCAACTCGGGCACGAAATTGGCGAGTCGACGTGTCCAAGAATGATGTAGGATAGTGTAGAACTATATGTCTCATGGGGTTTATATGAAGTTGCCCTTTTAGATATCAAGGTGGAGGAATGGACTTGGGAGATGATGTAAGTGTTTTTTGTAAGAAAATGAGATGAATTCCCACACACCAAATTTTGGACAGCCCCCTTCCCCTCTTGTGTGGCCGGCCATGAATGATAGAGGGGAGAGAAAAAGAGAGAGGGAGTGAGCCAAAAATAATGCATGAAAGAATGATGAGTGATGTTGAGAACAAAAACAACGATCAAAACAAAGTCTCCTCTTCAACAACTATCTCACATCTCATCACAAAAGTCAAGCAATGATGATGCACAATCATGAAACAACCATGTGCCACTAAAAGTCTCTCCCATTATTAAAATGCACAATTGCAAATAACCCCCTCCACCAACTTTCAGCCAAAGAAAGAAACAAAGGAAAATAGCCGAAACGGAAAGCAAACTGGCAACTTCAGAAAACTGATCCAATAATAAATTACAGGAAAACCCCGCGACTGTATATACATACCTGCATTTTTATTCCGACCGAATACAAATGCAATGAGACAAAATCTACACTGTACAATACTAGGATCCGGCTTAAACCAAAGCCTGCTAGTATTATCCGTCCGATCATGATCCATGCAATACCGCACGTAAATGATCGAACCCTGCCATATATCCATACGGCCTCTACAACGTTTCGCCCGAAACTTGAGAAACGGTTTGTGGGGGACTCTAAAGACTCGTCTATACTTTGGCTGTGGATTTAACCACTAGCACGTCAGAGGTATTAGCCATACGTAACGGGCTACCAGGGATTGACCAAAAGGGACGTCGATGAGCGAACTCATCCTGGCATCCTACTGAGCCTGTCAGTGACAATATCCGTACAGTCCGGTCCGTTCGTCTATGAGCATCGCATGGCGGGCCTAGGGGGTTGGTAAAAGTCAGACCCCAAAAGCGGTACAAGACATGTCAGAGTGTAGCCCAGAACACCCTGAGATACTACTGGAATACCTACCAGTAAATCTCCTTCCTTGGCCAAGGACTTCATGTAATGGCTCTCCTAGACACAGTGCGACCTCACTCCCAATACCGGGAGAGTCGAACCCCTGCAGATCCGCTCACTGCCTCCATGTGGCTCGGGACTGTACCCAACTAAAACCTGTTCGCATGACTCCTTTGAGCCGTCGTAGGGTAGTAATCAAAGTACTGTGAGAACTCACACGAGACAAATGACGATCTCAGGTCGATGAACTAACCTGTACACATGTCGCCAGGGAACTGCTATCTGACGTCAGGTATAAGACCAACTAGCATGTTCCCGGTGAGTCCTGTCCGGTGTACTCATAACCCAACGACCACCTGTATACATCTTAGGTGAACCAACTGACACCAGTGGCTTGTGAGACCGGCCACCGCCCCTCGTCCGGGTCTCGACTGTATACACTAGTCTACTCTGAAGTATCGATGCCCTGTCTCGAAAACTCCCATGACTAGGGACCTTTTAAGGATATGCTTATAGACTCCAGCTCCCACGTATATGATCGCCATCATACTGCTGGCCGTCAAGCAAGAATCCTAAGGGCTCTATCAACGCGCAATAGTGACCTGTAAGGTCACCTAAAGCAGTACACGATGATAAAGATAAATTAGATAGCATACTATCATCTTGAGTAAGACTGTTCTACCGGCATAGGTCCTCCCTCAATCATTGCAATTACGTGCCTGTGATCCAATAATTGACTCTGAGGGCACTATATCCAACAATCTCCCACTTGCACTCAAGGCTAATTATTGCGATGTCGCATACTCACAGCCCGTGTGATACCGAACACCCAACTCCTCTACTAATCTGTTTCACAAAACCTGTTTGCGAAACTATTGCGTTCGAGGAATAGCCTCAGTGAGTGGATCCGCTTTGATGTTTCTTTCTATGTCTCTCTTAATCTCAAGTTCGCGGAGAAGGCCATCTCCCGAAATGAGCAATACCTGTCTTAGAATATGTCTGGATATCTGATGGGACCTAGTTCATAAATGAACTCCAAATCCAAACTTCTTAGACTGTATCGTCAACTGAACTTAATCAGTATCCAGCGCCATGCCTCCCTCAGTATCCGCTTGGACCACCTGTCCAAAACACTGCCCCTCGTCTGAGGGAAAACAATAACTCTGACAGTCACTCTGTCATCCAGGTCACCTTGGAAGCCTGGAATGATAACTGTCTCCCGAATGAGGCTGTCGTTATCATATCCCTAGAATATCCACTTATGTTCTAAAACTGCTTCCGAATGTTTCTCCAGGATTGGATCAATATTAACTTACTGCATCTTGTGCAAAAACAACATCTGGTGTGGTACTTGACATCTCATGATTGACTCAATTGCCTAAGCAAGTGATTTTCCAATCATGCACATCCCTCTCCCCTTTAGTCTGTAAGACACCTTCAGAGAGGGTGACTCCATCACCTGCAGGTACATTATCGTGCCAGGAGTCGTCCATTCTAAAACACCTTTAGAATGCTGTCTAAGTACCCAGATTGGGACACTTCCCAAATCTAGATCTAAAACCATAGATCTAGTAACCAGAATGTCTGATATAATATCCAAGTCCCATGTGGAGAAACCACTGTGTGACAACCAAAGTATAACCGACCGTAGTATAGGAATTTCACTTCCTACTCTGTGTATGTCATCCAAATACCAGGACATCACACCCTACTACCTTCTTAACAGATCCATCCCCTATTCTGATGAAGTCAAACCTATGACTATCACATCAGAAATAGATGATCTATCTCCGCTATTCTGCTTTAGTCCATAAATAGACATAAGCTACTTGTCCACCAATGCTTCCGCTGCTCCCACTGACTACGACAACCCTCTGGCAGAATCATATATACGTACACTTCTAAAGCCAGTTTAGAACGACGCTATACTCATCCTCCTGCTAGGTCTCACAGTCTGGAACAACAGCAATGGAAAGTCTGGGTAAACAAGAACCTCCCTGTCACCGTCTTTGAGCATACCTAAGTACCTCTCGAGTGCCTGAGGTTACCCACCATATCTGCGGAGTGGCTAATGGAATGTCAAACCTGATTGAATCTTTAGTTTCTTATCAAATTTTCAGTAATCGTTTGCGGTTCTGGAATCACTTCCAGTTCTACCATACTCCCACTTCTGTTTTCTGAAAAAATCCATTTTACTTAAACTGTGGTGAGTCTAGAACAATATCACTATTGATCTTCCAGATGGTAGAAAGTCAACCCTCGTCATAGCCTGGGTCAACCCACAAACAACCATTACAGAAACGTGCCTTGAGTTATCCAGAGTCTGGTTTTAAGCATAAGCCGGACAATTCCCCGTACCTTAACATCGTTAAAATATGAACCTTTCTATATCCAATATAGAAACAGAGGCACTGATTTAATTGGAACCAGATTCAAATCATGCAACTGTCTCCAGTGCATGTCAACTAAATGGAAGGAGGCCGATCAGCATTACTCAACTTAGGAGTGCTTCCAATTATGAGTAATCTGAAAGAGAAACAAGTTCTCTTAAACATTACTATCAACTGAATACCATACACAAGTATCTATATCTTCGATCACCTTGAAGAATCCTGATACTTGCAATATCTGGTTCTCTACTTTACTCTTATACCTATAACTCCTCAAAACTTAGACCTTGCATTTCTACGAAACACATGTCTAAGAACTAGAGAAGTCACAAGTAAACAGAATATAGTACGAGGACCAACCCCTTTGTCCCTATGGACACTGGACAACATACAATACTCTATATAAGTCCCTTGAGTCTAATAACTCATTCCCTGTGTGTCGTAGGTTGAAAACTGTACTATGGTTATGAAGAATTACACCGTTATTTAATGCTCCTTACCTAACCATCCACTGATATAGGTAAATGTCATAGACATAATTTCAAAAAGGTATATCTCACTCTATAGAAAATAAACGTACAGATATATCAATTTGAAATTGGTGCATAACAACGGATATTCAAAACCAAATATTCGCCGTTCGGCAAACAACCCAGGTGACTTCCTCAAATATCACCAATTACAACGAATTCCGATATAATGAGGATAATCACCTAATTCCCAATAGCTTACTCCCACTCATCATCTGTAAAACCATACAGATGTGAGAATCACACCTGGTAAATACATACCCTGGAGTAAGGGCTAATTGGGAAATCAGTTTTCTTTTAACAGTACACAGTGAAACTGAAACATTGAAATGTTTCATAGGGGTAACCTGGTATTCCTAGTAATGCCTCCTCCATTATCCAGATTCACAACTGTAACCGTATATTTCTTTGCCATCTCTCCAAATCCCTTTATACGTCTTTAGTCATTACCTTCTGTACACCCTCTTAGGCCAAATGGTTTTCTTCCTTCCCTACCGTTCGGCACCAGCCTATGGTTTGGAAGAAGACTATTCAATAAGCATAATGGGTGTACTGTCTTAATCCTAGGAGCACTTGCAACCCGAGAGAAGGTAAAGTTAAAAGACACCTGAATAAACCTTATTCCTATTTCTCCTGAACCAGAATCCATCCCTGAACTCGAACAAGTTCCTTTCGAGTTCATATATAACCATACGATGGAGTATCCAAATAACTGTGGATCTTCGTAGTGATACGGAGTGTCCTGGAGAAATACAAAGGTGAAGTAGGAGTGGTAATGAAATATTTGGTTTGGTCGTGAATAGCAGTCGCAATTTACTTTGCCCTCCTTCTAATCCCTTTATTTGTCTTTACATAATACCTTCTGTACACCATCGTTAGGCTAATTGGTTTTCTTCATTCCCTACTGGTCGGCACCTGCCTATGGTTTGGAAGAAGACTATCCAATTTGCGTAATAGGTGTACTATCCCCTAATCTAAGGGGCACTCGCAACCTGAGAGAAGGTAAAAGGAAAAGACAACTGAATAGTCCTATTCGTTTTCTCCAGAACCAGAAACCATCCTCGAATCTGGAACAAGTTCCTTCGAGTTCGTATATAACCATACGATGGTTTTATCCAATGGAAGTGGACGTTCGTAGTAATACGGGGTGTTCTGGAGAAAAGGGTAAAAGTAGGAGCGGCAATGAGGTAAGCAACTCTGACAATCAAAAAGCCGGTGTTTAAGAAGGTTCGGTTAATTTTGGTCACTGAGTCATAGTCAAGGGTCGGGTCATGGTCGCTGCCAAAGAGAGAGAGAAAAGAAACACTCAGCGTGCACTCTAACCTAGATCAGAATGGTTATCACTTTATCTAATCAGGAAACCTCCCACTGTAACGTCAAATTCTCCTCCAAACCTGAAAGAAGAATTAGTCGGGATCACCCGAGGAGTAAACCAATTCATCAGTGGGAATCGGGATCCAACTATCATTGCATGATAATGTGATGGAATCCACTCACGTTATCACACTCCAGAAAGTATGCGCATATCTGGCATGTTTCAGTTTCTTTAGAAACACCCGATGTGATTTTTACCCCATGCTCTTATGACCTTAACGAAGGCCAACAAATCATAAGTCACATGTCAAGTTCTACCCGTCATTGTCCAGGTTAATTTGAACCCACCCGTACAAGCCCTTGACGAAGGTCAACAAGGCTATACGACTGTCCCAAACCAACGCATCTATCTATGCAGCAGAAAGGTAACAAGAAGCTACCATTCACTATGCCTTGACGAAGGTCAACAAACATAGCATGAATACTACATGCTACCCATCTGAAATGACGGAGGGCTACGAATGGTTTTTGGCGAAAAACCTTTAACGTAATGAACTTGATATAGTTGAAGGAACCGGATAGCTTTTTATAAAAATATAGTGACGAAAACCTTTGCTAAAGAGGTCACTCCCGGTGAAGGGATCTCGGCTCTTTCCCCGTAGAATGAGGTGCAGGATATTCCAACTGAATACCATGATGCAAAGCAAAAGTAATCGACTATAGTGAAGTTATTTCCCTGACGCAAACTTCTGTCCAAGGGGTCACTCCCGGTGAAGGGATCTCGGACCTCGCCTCGTCGACTGAGGTGCTGGATATTCATAACCGAATACCACTGTGCAAAACAAAAGAGAATGTCCTTGCAATAACAGCTTTTTGAAAAATGTTCCAACAACATCAGAATAGGTTTGTTTAGCTTGCATTGATCCAAATCAATGCAGTCCTATTCAATTGATCACACCAATAAAGAATGAAAATAATGATGTACGTATATGCCATCCGGATTCGCCACTGGGTCCCGTCATCACCCGTTAGGTTACTTAACTAACGACAGAGCGGGGACTGGACTAGCGCGGATGCAAAACATATACAACATCTACTAGTATATATATCAATATATAATATTCGCTCAAGGCGTGATAAAATGCAACATCACAGAAATGTAATAAGCATCACCGAACAATACAGATATCTGGGATCTCCGGGTTTCATAGAGCCGCTACTGAAACCCGACGTTCCCCTGGTCGTGTGGATAGCCTGTGCAATGAAATCCTAGACCCCTACGGGCGCGGTAAGTTACCCGCTAAAACCTGAAGCGAGGAAGCCCCCTTCAGCAACGTTAATGGACCACCCAGCACTTCACGGAATCCGGTAACTTGGGCACCCCTCCTTGGGTCAACCTGTACCCCCTACGAGTGCGGCGAATAGCCTGCCAATTCTAGAGTGAAGCCCCCTCCGTCTCAACGCCATGAGATGCGGGCTCGTTGCCCTCTAGAACCCGGCTACCCGTGCACCCCTCTGCGGGGTAATCCTAGTAAAGAAAGTAAAATATACATACAACGGGTACATCGACCTCAGCCCGGTCGTGCCCCAAAAGAATAATATACAAATAGGCAGTGACGGCAGTCCACATGTCGGACGCTCACCCCGCAATATCAAATGTACATAATAAACCAAACTGTACTACCATTGCATCCAGGCTATCCACCACGACAATCCGCAACATCACAGCACAACACAGAACATCAACGTGAATGTCACATTCGCAAATCCGTCTAAAAGTGTTATAGCAGTTAGACAGGATTTACCGATCAAATGACATTCACGGTCGCAGATATAATGTAAATACTGTGAACTAACATGTTTAAAATTTTCGATCGACTAAATTTCCCGAAGTGGGCCCCAAGCACAACTGTAGCACTCAAAGAAAATCTGGGCCCAAACAGAGCATACCAAAACCCCCATTTCCAAGTCCAAGATCCTCTGTAAAAATTTTGTGCTACAAGGAGTCACTATAGCCGCGGAACCGCAGCCAATGCATGGGTTTGGCCGCGGTTCCGCGGTGGAACAGTAAAGTCAAGGCACCAAATTTTTGCAGAACTCTTAGAATTGACTGCACGTATTTCTGCAATGCTCCAAATAATTTTTCGAGCCAAAAAAAATTCGACAGAAAACTGATACATGAAAACGCGGTTTTTGGAATTTTCGTTCGATCGAACTTGTAAACACGTTAGATCAAGCTAGACCAGGTTAATGATGTGGCTCTGATACTAGTGTAAGTGCACGGCAGCGCCCCGGCCGTCAGAACGAGGCCAAAATGCGGAAACGATACTTTTACAAAACTTGTAAACCGGCACTACCGCGCACTAAAACCCCGGATCGGGCCATTAACCTACTCCTAGCTAACTAGAGAAGGGGTAGAGAGATATACCGAGCGATTCGTGTCCTTCGGTCTTCTCGTCGTCGTCCCGATCTCCCCGCGAAATCTCCGGTCTTCATCTCCTCGTCGGAAGGGCACCACATCGCCGGGTTCTTTTACGGGCTCCCACCTCTGGACCGAGGCAACCCGGGCACGAAGTTGGCGAGTTGACGTGTCCAAGAATGATGTAGGATAGTGTAGAACTATATGTCTTATGGGGTTTATATGAAGTTGCCCTTTTAGATATCAAGGTAGAGGAATGAACTTGGGAGATGATGTAAGTGTTTTGTGTAAGCAAATGAGAAGAATTCCCACACACCAAATTTTGGAAAGCCCCCTTCCCCTCTTGTGTGGCCGGCCATGAATGATAGAGGGGAGAGAAAAAGAGAGAGGGAGTGAGCCAAAAATAATGCATGAAAGAATGATGAGTGATGATGAGAACAAAAATAATGATCACAACAAAGTCTCCTCTTCAACAAGCATCTCACATCTCATCACAAAAGTCAAGAAATGATGGTGCACAATCATGAAGCAACCATGTGCCACTAAAAGTCTCCCCCATTATTAAAATGCACAATTGCAAATAACCCCCTCCACCAACTTTCAGGCAAAGAAAGAAACAAAGGAAAATGGCCGAAACGGAAAGCAAACTGGCAACTTCAGAAAACTGATCCCGTAATAAATTACAGGAAAACCCCGCGACTGTATATACATACCCGCATTTGTATTCCGACCGAATACAAATGCAATGAGACAAAATCTACACTGTACAATACTAGGATCCGGCTTAAACCAAAGCCTGCTAGTATTATCCGTCCGATCATGATCCGTGCAATACCACACGTACATGATCGAACCCTGCCATATATCCATACGACCTTTACAGCGTTTTGCCCGAAACTTGAGAAACGGTCGGTGGGGGACTCTAAAGACTTGTCAATACTTTGGCTGTGGATTTAACCACTAGCACGTCAGAGGTATTAGCCATACGTAACGGGCTACCAGGTATTGACCAAAAGGGACGTCGATGAGCGAACTCATCCTGACACCCTACCGAGCCTGTCAGTGACAATATCCGTACAGTCCAGTCCGTTCGTCTATGAGCATCGCATGGCGGGCCTAGGGGGTTGGTAAAAGTCAGACCTCCAAAAGCGGTACAAGTCGGTCGGAGTGTAGCCCAGAACAACCTGAGATACTACTGGAATACCTACCAGTAAATCTCCTTCCTTGGCCAAGGACTTCATGTAATGGCTCTCCTAGACACAGCGCGACCTCACCCCCAATACCGGGAGAGACGAACCTCTGCAGATCCGCTCACTGCCTCCATGTGGCTCGGGACTGTACCCAACTAAAACCTGTTTGCACGACTCCTTTGAGCCGTGGTAGGGTAGTAATCAAAGTACAGTGGGAACTCACATGAGACAAATGACGATCTCAGGTCGATGAACTAACCTGTACACATGTCACCAGGGAACTGCTATCTGACGTCAGGTATAAGACCAACTAGCATGTTCCCGGTGAGTCCTGTCCGGTGTACTCATAATCCAACGAGCACCTGTATACATCTTAGGTGAACCAACTGACACCAGTAGCTTATGAGACCGGCCACCGCCCCTCGTCGGGGTCTCGACTGTATACACTAGTCTACTCTGGAGTATCGATGCCCTGTCTCGAAAACTCCCATGACTAGGGACCTTTTAAGGATGTGCTTATAGACCCCAGCTCCCACGTATATGATCGCCATCATACTGCTGGCCGTCAAGAAAGAATCCTAAGGGCTCTATCAATGCGCAATAGTGACCTGTAAGGTCACCTAAAGCAGTACACGATGATAAAGATAAACCAGATAGCATACTATCATCTTGGGTAAGACTGTTCTGCCGGCATAGGTCCTCCCTCAATCATTGCAATCACGTGCCTGTGATCCAATAATTGACTCTGAGGGCACTATATCCAACACATTGGTTCAAGGATACATCTCTGAACTCCTCTGATATTTGTCGTTGTAATCCTTCAATGTCTTCAGAGAGGTGACGGGTCCCGACAGCCATACATTCCACGGACTATGATGTCCTTAATCTTGACCGGGATGTCTTTAAAATAACATTGGGCCACCATGTCCTTAAACTGGTAATCGACCGAAATGTCCGTAAACTAAACAATAGAGTCTAAATGCTCTTTTGTTGGATCTAAACGATCCTGTTAAGTTGATCTTAGTCTAGAAATTAGACTAACGTATCCTTAACAAACGTTTAAGTTGATCTTAGTCTCAAATGAGGCTAACATATCCTTAAACCAAACCTCCAAACCAAAATCTAAGAAGATACGTATTTGGACTAATCCACGCCCTACGGGCGACAACATAAATTAGTCTCCGTATACAATCCACGGGCAACCACAAACAAAACAAACACCCACGACACGAAGTGACCATATGGAAAAGGAGAAAGTTGTTACTGCGATGCTGTAGCGTAATTAACTACAGGGGCTTGCGCCTGCAGGGAAGAGCGTCCCCACAATCAAAAACCCCTCAGACGAGGGGCAATCTGACGAAGTCTGCTACATCGGCCGCATCCGTTTAAACCTTCGATACATGGTGCCATAAATCAACTTGGCATCTTCGGAGAGGTGGACGGATAGCACCAATTAGCATCTGCCCCGAATTTCAGGCAAGACATTTATCGCGTCTGCGTGATTCGGAGGGGAACAATTCTGGCACGCCCGGTGGGAGCTTTTCCTCTTTCCACTCCACACTTCGTGTGTCGTGTTCGCGAACGAATCATGGTTTGCTATGGTTGCATGTGGATTCGAGGTACTTAGATTTGGTGTCTTGCTCCGTGCAGAAAACAGAAGATTAATGGCTTCAAACTGCACTAACTGCAACTGCAACTCTCGCTCCGTCCCGTCCGGAGGAGTGACTTACGGGCCCCAAGCGGCCTCCATCTTCGCTATGCCGATGGAGCAGGTGACTCAGGCCATCACTGGGCTGTTCTTTGGGACCATGATCCCACCGATGAGCTTCAATGCCCCAATGTTGTCATAAGAAGCTCTAAAGAAGTCGGTCTTTGATTGGCTTACAAATACCGCGGCCCCTCTCAACGTGTCGCCCAAGTCTAATGCCTCGGTTTTCAGCAAACTGGGCCGAAGCTTAAGCGGGCCTATGAAGAAGCCCACGATACCTGAAGCGGCCATCCCAAAGCGGATAGCCATTCCTACTTCTAAAATCATCAAGGCAGCCTCCTTTTCTAAAGGGTCGGTCTTCATAAGACTGCCCGTTTCATCTCCCACTCCATGCGAAGTCACAAAGGTTGCTTCCCCTGTTCGAAAGTCGGTCTTCGCAAGACTGACTATCCCCTCTCAACGGTCGTCAATCTTCGACCGGCTAGCGCTAATAACGGCCTCTCCTCAAAACAGGGGGCATGACAAAGCCATCCCCATAGCCGAACCAACACCATCTACGTGACATGCTCACCGTCGTCACTGGCGCCGAGTGCGGAAGGCTGGGGGCAACTCCCCATCTGGACTAACTCCACCAGCCGTAACTCAGGAACTCTCCTACCGTCGTACTAAAAAGATCTCCTCTGCCCGTGGAGAATGTTACAGAGACGAAGCCGGAGCAGTCCCCTCAGCGGCTGTCTTCCAAAATTTACAAGGTCTGGCGACAGGTTCAAGACTCAGTAATTGATCAAGATTACTCTCGTAGACCCAAAAAGCTCAAAGCTCAGCAAGAAAAGAGCCATCTTGATGTACCACAGAAAATGTCATCCGTCTGGGTACCCACTGCAATGGCTCCCTCAACGTCAACCGCTCAGAAGAGAAGGAGGCCAGGAAAAGCCCCTGTGAACGTGGCGAACCGTAAAAGCACTGAGCCCAAATGCCCCAAGTCTGGGGGCATAATGGTGCATACTGTTTATATGGCTTCCGGAAAAGAAGAAAGCCGCGCTTCTACAGGTCATCGACCGCTTACGCGATCAGTGACTAGGGCTTAGGAGCAACAACAACAAAAGCTCCAAGAAATGCTGACTGCAATGGCCGCACTCACTGGGCCGAAAGAAAATCCAGAGACCTCGGAGCAACACCATGAGCAGGAAACTGATGCTGAATTCCTTCGGAGAATGCTCGAAAAGAAGGACAAGGAGGCTGTGGAACAAGCGGCCAACATAAAACGAATGTCGCTTCTCTTCCAAGATATGGTCGGGATGATGTTACAGCCGGATCCTCCAGCTGAAGATCCTCCGATCATTATTGAAGATGACAGAGGGGAGACGTCGAATCCTCGTCCGGCTCTTTCAGCAGCCAAGGAGGAAACCATCTCAAAAGCTGCCCTGGATGATTATATAGCTCAGCAAATACGGGCTCACCAGGAAAATGAAGCGGCTGGCCAAGTTGTTAAAACTGGGCGACCATATCCAGGCTGGTATGCCAAATAAGTTACCCGCCGGGATATACGATCCCTAAGTTCCATGTGTATAAAGGGACGGGGAATCCACATCAGCATGTCGCCCAGTTCAGGGCTCTTTGTGGTAACACCGGAGGCGATGATAAACAACTACTTCGCCAGTTCGTCGGCAGCTTGTCGGACACAGCTTTTGAATGGTATTCAGAGCTTCCCAACGATTCTGTCAAAACTTTTGCAGAGATAGAGTTGTTATTCACTCAGCGTTTTGCGAGCGCCAGCGGACGCATCCCGATCACGGCATTGATCAACGCCAGAGTAAAGCCGGGAGAGACGTGGGTGCAGTATGCAATCCGGTGGCGAAACCTATGGTCGAAATGCGAACAGTGCATCGAAGAAGCGCCGGCAGTGAGCATGTTCGTGGGCACTCTTGACCCTCAAGCGACCATCTCGCAATTCATGATGTTTTCTAAGCGAACTACTTTCCAGGCCTTAATTGACAAGTTGGCCCAAATGGATCAGATGGGTCATAGACCATCTCCTTCAAAGACGGATCCTCGGAATGAAAAGGGGAAAGGAAAAGCAACTTTTGTCGCCAATACTCAACAACAGCCGAGTAACTTAAAACCGGTCGTTCGCCAAAGCAATATGCGTCCACGCCCATCCTTCGAGGAAAAGCTAGGACGTCCTTACTCGTTTCCTCAAAACAAAACAAGAAGACCATTTGAGCTGGCAGTGCGCAATAGGCTCATAAATTTGCTGGATCCAAAACGTCCGTTGCAGCCAGGCGATCTCAACAATCCTAATTACTATCCTTACCATCAAGCAGTATGCCATCCAATCGAAGATTGCTTCGTTTTCAAAGGCTGGATTGACGACCAATACCAACAAGGCAAGTTCGCATTATCCGAAAACTGGAAGGTGAACCCGCCACAACCTCATGCTCCTAAAAAGGTGGACACGCCGGGGGCATCGTGCTCTTTTATAGAAGAAACTCCATGGGAGGTCGCCCTTTCAACCAAAACTAGAAGAATGCTGAAGGATCTCCAAATGTGCCCGGCAATCAGGTGGAAAAATCCACTGGAGCCTGAGGTCATTGATGGGATGCTGAAACCACGCCCAACATCGAGAATTTATAGCAGTGGGCAAAACACCCAGGCACAGCCGTCAAAGTCTTCAAAGAAAAAGAAGAAGACCAAAAAGCTCGCGCAGTTTGATGACAAGTGCACGGATCTGCAAAAACATATTGACGCACTGGAAGAATATAATCAGAAGGCACGGACCCCAGCCACACTCCGAGAATTCCTCAGCCACGTCCTTGAGGACGGAGATGATGACAAAGACTCGTCGGATGAACCTGAGGATTAGGTGGCAAGCTGCCATATGATTTCTCACTCGTCGATAGACAGTGAAGAAGCTCCTGACGCAGAGAATCCGGGGGCAGATCCTGAGCCGGAACTTCTAGGGCCATCAGACGAAACAATTGACGCATTCCTGAACGAAGCCCGTCTAAAAAGCAAAGATGATCGGGAGCGCGAGATGGCCATATTGAAAAGGCCAAATGCCGGCGACTAGAAAAAAGGGTCGAAATACTCCCACCAGATCAAAGTACATCCGCCATAAATAAAAGCATGATCAAGACAAGGAAGCGATTCGCCAAAGACATATCGATGGGGATGAAGCTGCCCTCTTTCAGAGAAAATTCTCCCGGTGGTATATATCTTGATGAAGCGGACGTACATCTTAACTTCTGCTTGTATCATCAGAAGATCGCACATCCTACTGAAGACTGCAACTCCTTTAAGTGTTGGTGGCAAGGATATGTCGTTCACAGGCAACACTTCAAGAGGACAAAGCGTGAAGCTCATAAACAGCGGAAAAATGTGACAGATGAGCGTAAAAGAATTGCCGGCAATTGTCATAGGGTTGATCCTGTGGGATCGCGAGTTCTCACCTTTGGTAGCGACTCCGACGAAGAAGTAGCCCTCGGTCCCTTCTTCAAGGAATCCATCTCTGAAATGAAATAACTGAGGAGTTGTGAGAACATTCAGCCGTGCAATCGCACGCTAACCGGAAAGAATCTCGGACCCGCAAATAAGGGATCGAACAAAAAGGATAAGGGGAAGGGAAAATTGGCCTTCGTCGTCAACGCTCAACAACAATCGAGTGGCCCTAGACCGGTTGTTCGCCAAAGCAACAAGCGGCAACCCCTCTATGAGAAGTTGAAACGTCCTTACTCATTTCCCCGAAATGAAACAAGGAGACTGTTCGAACTAGCAGTGCGCAACAGGCTTATCACTTTGCCGGATCCAAAATGTCTGTTGCAGCCAAACGACGTCAATAATCGCAATTATTGCCCTTACCACCGAGTATTGGGCCATCCGATTGAAAACTGCTACGTCTTCAAAAACTGGGTTGAAGACCAATACCAACAGGGCAAGTTCGCGCTGTCCGAAA
This sequence comes from Agapanthus africanus, assembly GCA_030015575.1. NCBI lineage: Eukaryota > Viridiplantae > Streptophyta > Magnoliopsida > Asparagales > Amaryllidaceae > Agapanthus > Agapanthus africanus. The sequence continues at coordinate 371,586,821 of JASDDO010000018.1, read as the reverse complement.
ACTAGAAGGTGAGCCCGCCACAACCACATGCTCCAAAAAAGATAGATATGCCGGGGGCATCATGCTCATTCATAGGGAAAGCCCCATAGACCGAAAATTCAGTAAACTAGAGATTCGCCTCAAATACGGCGACGGTGGACCACTATGTCCTAAAACTGGCGTCGGACCGAAACGTCCCTAAACTAGCGATGGACCACTATATCCTAAAACTGGCTGCGGACCGGAACGTCCTTAAACTAACAATGGACCGCAATGTCCTAAAACTTGCAAATGACTGAAACGTCGTTAAACTACTACCAACCCGTGGCATCCTCAGGCTGACGTGGTTAAAAAAAATGGTATGTTCATAAGCAAAATGGGCACAGATGAAAACCCGAAAGGGCTCCGTGAGTAAAAACAGCAGGGCTACCGGCGAGTCTTGTGAAAACCCGAAAGGGCGCAACCTCGTTAAAATAAAAAAAAAAGAAAAAGAAAAAAAAAAGAAAAAGGTAAGTCCATAAGCAAAATGGGTACAGATGAAAACCCGAAAGGGCCCCGTGAGTAAAAATCGCAGGGCTACCGGCGAGTTTTGTGAAAACCCGAAAGGGCGTAATCTCGTTGAAAGACACTTGCAAGGTGATCTCGACTTTGTAAGGAGAAACCGCTTACGTGAGATCCTTACTACTCACAAGGGAGCAACACACTTAGGGTTCCTCATGATCCCTAAGGAGAAATTACACTTGCGAGATCCTCACGACTCGTAAGGAGAACTCTTTTATGAGACCCTCACGGCTCATAAGATTCAAAAGCCTTAAGTTACAGGGATCTGAACCTGTTCTTAAGCAGTCATACCGCCCGATTACGCCCTACAAGCGGCTCAATGCTGACCCTTGTATACAATCCACGGGTGCGAATAAACATTTCCCTAACAAAGTCCCATCCGCGACTAGGGATATGTTTGCACGGTGAACAACCCTTGTGAGTCCTCTCGACTTATAAGGAGAAAACACTCTTGTAAGATCCTTACGACTTATAAGAGAACATACACTTAGGAGTCCTCACGTTTCCTAAGGAGAAAACGCACCTACGAGATCCTTACGACCCATAGGAAGAAATACCTTTATGAGACCCTTACGTCTCATGAAGTCAAAAGCCTTAGTCGACAGGATCCTAACCCTGTTCGCTAAGCCACCTTTATTCGACATCGGCAGAGACAAATGATGATTCGCTCCTGGCAATATTCCAGTTGTAGCGGTGCTGATGCCGAAATCGGTGTCTAATCCCAAACTTACAGCGAAAAGCCAGCAAACCACACATGCATACGAAATAGCCGAAATGATGGGGCATTTTGCGACAAAATCAGCAAGTAAAAAAAATGTATGCATGCCAAATAGCCAAAATGATTGGGCAACTCGCAATAAAAAGCAGCGAGTAAAAATAAAATAAATAGCCGAAATGATTGGGCAACTCGCAATAAAAAACAGCGAGTAAAAATGAAATAAATAGCCGAAATGATTGGACACCGCGAAAAATAGCCGAAATGATTGGGCAATCGCGACATTCGCAATGTAAAAGTTGAAATGATAGAGCATCGCGGAAAGAAATAAAGAAAAATGAAATTTATGCCCTACGGGCGATTCACATCAATCCCTGTATACAATCCAGGGGCACAAACAAAAAGGGAACCATATCATCCCACCAGGCTCTATCAGAAAGAGAGCCAAGTCTCCACGGTCACATCTGCATCCCAGAATACCAACAACAGTGTTCCTCCTTATTCCAGCAAGGCACGGAAGCGACACAACAAAACGGAGCCACGGCATAGTCCCCAGCTCCAAATCTTAACGGCAATATCTGCAACCTAAAAATCAGCAAAGGTGATCATCCTCATTCCAATAGGACTCGGACGCAATATCACCAAGCGGAGTGACGGCAAAATTCCAACTCCACCTCAGCATTCGTCTCGTTACAACAGATGCAATGTCAACAACAGCGTTCCTTCGCAATCCAGCAGGATGCAGACGCAACATCAAAACAAAGCGGAGTGACGGCAAAATCCCAACTCCACCTCAGCATTCGTCTCGTTACAACGGACGCAACGTCAACAAAAGACCTTACGGTCAGAGCAAAGCGGAGTGATGGAAAAATCCCAACTCCACCTCAGCATTCGTCTCGATACAGCATACACAACATCACTAAAAGGAGCCACGGCAAAATCCCTAGTTCCAAACCTCGACGGTTCACTAGCAACCTAGAGACAACTGCGACATTCATCTCGATAAAGCAGACGAGATGTCACTGCAGCGTCCTTCCTTCTACAGGATTCTGACACGACAAAACAAACGAAGCAAAGGCCAAATTCCTAGCTTCAGGGTCTTTACGGCAACTCATATAAAACCGGAAAGACCATCGGAGATCATCCCACACTAGCGCGGAGTGGTCACCACCTTGACATTCTGTTAGTGTATATGCCCTAGAGGCCATTACTGTATCATACTAGTTTGTATATTACTTGATGGAAGCTTGGGATACACAAAGTTATATAGACAATCTTGCTCAAAATGGTAGTATGCTACTTGGTTTGTTTCTAGTTTAATATGTGCATGTGTTTCTTTTAACATATCGCTTATACATATTAGTAGAGCCCTTAGGATCTTTGCTTGATTACCAGCGTTGTGATGGCAGTCACACTCGTGGGGGCTGGGTAATCCACAAGCACATCCTTATATAGATCCCTAGTCGTAGGACTATCGAGACAGGGCATCGATACTCCGGAGTAGACTAGCGTATGCACTTCTCATCCCAGCAGGGGAGACGGTCTGTCCCACAGCCGTCAGTACGTTGTACTTGAGATAGTATGCGGGTGCTCGTTAGGTTACGAGTACACTGGACATGACTCGTCGGGAACTGATTGGTTGGTATTATACCTATCGTCAGTTATCAGTTCCCAGGTGACATGAGTACAGCTTAGTCCGCTGACTTGAGACTGTCATTTCGCCTGGAGTGTGTTCCCACTGTACTTTGATTACTACCCTACCACGGCTCAAAGGAGTCGTGCAAACAGGTAGTAGTTGGGTGCAGTCCCGAAGCACTTGGAGGTAGTGATGGTTAGACAGGATTCGTCTCTCCCGGAATTAGGAGTTGATATCGCGCTGTGTCAAGGAGAGCCATTACACATAGTCGTCCCTGGCCAGGGCAAGTGAGATGCACTGGTAGGTTTCCAGTGTTATATCAGGGTGTTCTGGGCTACACTCCGACACGACTTGTACCACTATTAGGGGACTGACGTTTACCGCCCCCCTAGGCCCGCCATGCGATATTCTCAGACGAACAGACCGGACTGTACAGAGACTGTCACATTCAGGCTTAGTAGGAGTTCAGATGGGTTTCACCTCGTCAGTCTTCTTATCGGCATCTACCTGGGGGCCGTTATGCACAGCTAGTGCTTCTTGCGGTCTGTGGTTAAACCCACTGCCAGCGTAGTGTCGAGTTTTTAGAGTCCCACACAGAGAGCTATTCACCTTTGGGCAAAACAGAGTAGAGGTCGCATGGTTTTGCGACAGGGTTCGGTCACACCCGCGCACTTGTGCACGTTTGGTGTCCGGGCAGTTATTACTAGCGGGCTTTGGTTTAAGCCAGATCCTAGTATACGTTTTGGGATTGGTTTTATCTCGTTTGTATTCGTGTTCCTTGGAACACTGATGCGGGTGTGTATGCACAGTTGACAGAGACAGAGGCATAGGATCTCTTTGTATTCATGTTCCTCGGAACACAGATGCGGGTGTGAATGCACAGTTAACAGAGACAGAGGCAGAGGATTCTCATTAGGGTTGTTGACTGTTGACTTTTTCTGAACCCTAATGAGAATAGGAAATATGATTAATAATAATATTAATTAAGTATTATTGTGCCATGGTTGGGTTGAAAGTTTGACTTTGTTGACTTGTTGACTTTGTTGACCGGTTGACTAGTTTGGACTTGTTGACCATCATCATTGCTCGGCTATCATTTCATGGTTATGACTTTTGGCTTGCTTGTTGTTCTTTACAACATGAGTGCATGAAATGATAATGCCATTGACATAAACCATCACAAAATACTTAATTATTATTATTATGTTGATTATTTTCCTTTTGAGAGCATGGTTGTAAAAAGTCTTGCTCATTCTATCATTTGCATTCTCTCTCATCCTCAAGCTCTCTCTCTTCCTCTTGCTCTCTCTCTAGCTCATGGTTCTATTGTCTCATGAGTTGAGAAACAAGAACCATAGAGATAAAACCCAAAACACTTCTCTACTCATCCTAGTGTACAAGGTCTAGCAAGCCAAGTATTCTAGTTTCCTCTAGATTGAGGTTGGAGCCAAAGGTAGAAGCTTTCGGGTGGATCCATCTTCGGCACAAGGAGACGACGGGGTGAGGCCGATCCGACCACCACAAGGAGTCGAAGAGAAGGAGTTCAAGTTAAGGTATAACCCCTAACATAGTAGTTAAACTCTTAGTTAGGTTGTTAGATAGTTTGTTTAGCAAAGATCCGTTTTTAGAGTCCATGTTACCTCCATCGAAAAAAAATCGTTTTTCATCATTTCCGCAACCCCAAAGAACCGGGGACGGGTAACGTGGACTTATAGTGGTATCAGAGCCTAGCTAAACACTATCTAGCATGTTAGCAAAGTAACCAGAAGTTCGATCGGAGAAAAAACCCGCAAAACACCCCGAAAATATCAACTTTCTGCCGATTTTGTTTTCTGTTCAAAAAATAATAAATCATGTACCAAAAATCGGCTCAGGGTTTTTAAAGAACACACAAGAAAAATGGTCCACTAACTCGGTCAAAGCACCGCGGAACCGCGGCAGGAGCGTGCTCCCGCCGCGGATCCGCGGCCGAGTTGACTCGGCCGTGGGCAATTTTTCCTGCAGTGTGTTCAGTGGGGTGTTTTGGGATTTTTACTTTTGGGATTTTTACAATAAGTTTTTTCTGCCCAGATTTTCCAGAAAACAAATTTGTGTTTTGGGGTGGTTAAAAATCCGTATTTTGATCGAATTTCTGTAGAGTTTAGCTAACGGGTTATATCTGTGATGTGATATATGTATTGAACGTCTGCTAATCGCTATACGTCGATTATTGGGGGTTATACATATCTGTGATCTGTAATGTTGATGGTATATGTATATGAATTCGTTGGATTGTCGCGGATGAATAGCCGGGGGTTGTGAGATATGAGTTTTCTTTATCTTTCAATTCATGTAATTTGTAATTGATGTAATATTATTTTTATGGCCGCACATCCGGGATGAGGTTGTAGCCGCCATTGTATAATTTCTTTTACTGTTTTTGCTCCTAGGATAGACCCAAGGAGGGGTGCACAAACTACCGGGTACCTCGAAGTGCCGAGTGGCCTACTCACGTTGTTGAGGGAGGTTGCTTCACTTCGGGTATTTGGCGGGTATTTTGCCGAGCCCGTAGGGGTCTAGGATGGGGTATTGGCTATTCACCGCGACCGTGTAATCCGCTTTTCGTTGCAGGCTCGAACGAATCGCAGATTCCTAGTATATTTTAAGTATTCATCTATGATCTGGAATGGCTATCATTGCATGTGACGAATGCATATATTTATATATGATATCTATTTAGGCGTTGCTTATGTTTTGCATCCGCCTAGTCCAGCCCCCGCTCTATCGTTAGTTAAGTAACCTAACGGGTAATGACGGGGCCCCGTGGCGAATGCGGATGGCATAAGCGTACGTCATATTTTTGTTGTTTTCTGCAATGGTAGAATTAAATGATGGGACGCATTAAATTAATGCAAGAAAATAAACCAAAGTTAAAGTCGTTGGAACAATTTCAAAACCACTCGGTTTCTTTTCAAAAACAACTTTTAAACGCGGAGCTTAAGCTACTCCTTTTAAAAGCTATCAAGGTTCCTTCAATTATATCAAGTTCACTACGTTCACGGTTTTACCAAAACCATTCGTAGCCCTCCGTCATTTCATATGAATATTCAATAGTATTCAAGCTATGTTTGTTGACCTTCGTCAAGGCATAGTGATTGATAGCTGTTGGGTGTTCATACGTAGCATAGATAGATGTGTTGGTTTGGGACAGTCGTATTACCTTGTTGTCCTTCTTCAAGGGTATATACGGGTGGGTTCAAATTAACCTGGACAATGACGGGTAGAACTTGACATGACTTATGATTTGTTGACCTTCGTCAAGGTCATAAGAGCATGGGGCAAAAATCCACATCGGGAGTTTCTAAAGAAACTGAAACTTGCTAGCGCTGCATACCATTGGGGGTGTGATGATTCTGGTAGGATTCCTTCAGTTTTATCACACGATGAAATTTGGATCCCGATCCTACTGTAAGTATATGATACTCCTCGGGAACTTTCTCACTTAACGATCAATGCTATAAACCAAGTAGGTGTCTAGAAAGGTGTTAGCGGGGCTGCGCCCCCAGGAAAAAGAGGTTATTTAATTAAGGAACTTTGCGAAAGCGTTGGAAAATCTCCCTCGAATTACCAACACTGGCCTGACTGAACGGTTAAGCAAGTATTGTACGGTGAGATTGATCCCGACTAATTCTTCCTTTTTGGTTTGAGGAGGGATTCGAGAAACAGTGGGAGTCATTCTGTTTAGATAAATTAAAAACCAATCTAAACTTGCAAGAGCATCATGCTGATTGTTTTCTTCTCTCTCTCTTAATTGCAGCGACCCAGTGACCACACATAGGTTACATCTAGATAATAAAATGACTGATTCTGACTGTTATGATTGGCAAAGGTCTGTCCAGATGTCCATTGCCCATGACAAGCTGGGACACCTCTTAACTAATCAAACCCCTGCCGTCTCAGGACCAGTTTCCCCTGTCACGGATATTGATATCCGTAAGACATCGGAAAAAGACTGTGCGAAAGCCAAGTGCCTCGTGTTGTGCATACCAGAGGCAGCATGAGAAGATGGACTTAGTTTCTATCTTCCTCCATAACAAAGATTTATATGGAGAGCAATCTCGTATCGCAAGATATAAGACCTCGAACGAATTGCTTCAAGCGAGGTTGGCTATCGGGTCATCTGTAGGGGGCAACGTTCTTACAGAGAATAGCTATTTTGAGCTCATGGACCTGAAGACCACGTTGAAGAACGGGTCAAATACTGACTTGGTTCTACAGTCTCTGCCCTCTGCTTGTAACCTGAAAGAAACCAGGGAAGTAGAAAGAAAGGGAAGGGCAGAAGTTTCGGGACTGGATGTAGTAAAAGAGGGACGTTCCTATTGTTACGGGAATGAACATTGGCAGAAGGATTGCAGGGCTAGCAAAGCCAGTAGCCAGAATTCGAAGCATGTTGTGGCTTCGGCTTCGGGTGTGTTTGTAGTAGAGAACTGTATGTTAGTTAACCCTACTTCCTGGGTATTGGATACCGGATTAGGATCTCACATCTGTAATTCGTTACAGGCTCTGAGAAACCGTAGGGTTATCAGGAAAGGTGATATGACTCTCAGGGTTGCTAACGGAATGAGCATGGACGCTGAATCCGTAGGGGAATATCATCTTGGACTGACAACTGGGCAGATATTGATTCTGCGTAACTGTTTGTATGTACGAGGTGCGATTTGTAATATCATATCTATATCCTTACTTTCTAAGGAAGGATATGATTTTACTTTTGTGAGCGATGTGGTCCACCTCCACCTAAATCAAGTTCTGATTGGGCCAGGTACATTAGAAAACGAGATATACGTATTAAATCAAGCTCAGATTTTCAGTGTCCAGAACACACTTAAAAGAAAGTCTCTGGAAACAAATCAGGCTTTCTTATAGCATTGTAGACTGGGTCACATTAATGAGACACGGTTAACAAAGTTTCATAAAGAGGGATACTTGAATCCGTTCGAGTATCAGTCTTATGCCACTTGTGAATCTTGTCTCATGGGAAAGATGACAAAGATTCCGTTCACTGGACTCGGAGAAAGAGCGAGCGAGCTCTTGGGACTCATACACAGAGACGTGTGTGGTCCAATGTCTACACATGCGCGAAGTGGTTATTCATACTTCATTACTTTTACAGATGATTTCTCTAGGTATGGACATGTCTTCCTGATGAAGCATAAATCCGAAGCCTTTGAGAAATTTCAGGAATACAAGAATGAAGTTGAAAAACAAACAGGCAAAAGTATAAAGACACTGAGATCTGATCGAGGTGGTGAATACTTGAGTGCCGAGTTTCTGGACTACTTAAAAGAGAATGGAATTCTCTCTCAGCGTACTCTTCCATACACTCCACAACACAACGGTGTATCTGAAAGGAGGAATCGAACCCTATTGGATATGGTTCGTTCCATGATGAGTAAGGCTAAGTTACCGCGATCTTTCTGGGGTTATGCACTAGAAACAGCTGCATATCTCTTGAACAAGGCTCCAACCAAGACTGTGCCTACCACCTCATATCAGATATGGAGTGGGAAGAAACCCTGTCTTAAGTATCTTAAGACATGGGGATGTCCAGCTTTTGTAAAGAAGCAGCATGCGGACAAGCTCGAGGCACGCTCAGTACTGTGTAAGTTTGTGGGATACCCCAAGAACTCCAGGGGGTATCTTTTCTATTCCGCAGAGGAACAAAAGGTTTTTGTTTCTCAGCATGCCCACTTCTTGGAAACAGAATTTTTAGAAAGTCAGATAAATAGGAGCGCAATAGAACTGGAAGAGATTCCAGAACCACAAGCTATTACTGAAAGCTTGAAAGAACCAAAAGTTTCAGGAGAACCGGACATTCCTGCGCCGCTCCGCAGGAGTTGTAGGTAGTTTCATCCGTCCGAGAGATACTACGGTTTTCTTATAGACGGGGATAGAGAGGATTGCACCGTTGATTATGATGAGCCTACTAGCTTCCAGCATGCCCTTCAGAGCGGTGACTTAGTAAAATGGCTGGATGCAATGCGGACCGAGATGGAGTCCATGTACACCAACAAAGTTTGGACTTTGGACTTTGCTCCAGAAGGGGTAAAACCCGTAGGCTGCAAATGGATCTTCAGAAAGAAGATTGGTGTAGATGGGCAGGTTGAAACCTATAAAGCTAGACTTGTTGCAAAGGGTTTTCGTCAAAGACCTGGTTTGGACTATGACGAGACCTTTTCTCCAGTGGCTATGCTCAAATCCATTCGGATCCTTCTTGCCATTGCTGCCTTCCACGATTATGAGATCTGGAAAATGGACGTAAAGACGGATTTCCTAAATGGAAATTTAGAAGAGTGCGTCTATATGGATCAGCCGGAGGGATTCAATCAGAGTGGGAGCAGCGGTAAAGTGTGCAAGTTGCTCAAGTCCATCTATGGACTGAGGCAGGCATCGCGGAGTTGGAACATCTGCTTTGATGATACTGTCAAAGAATTCGACTTTATCAAAAACCCAGATGAACCATTCATTTACAGTAAGATTGTAGGGAGAACTGTGGTATTCCTCGTCTTGTACGTGGATGACATTCTCCTAATAGGAAATGATATTCCTATGCTACAGCCAGTCAAAGGATTCTTGTCACAGAGGTTCTCCATGAAGGACCTGGGCTTTGCCAACTACATTCTAGGGATCCAGATTTATCGTGATAGATCTAAGAGGATGTTGGGACTTTCACAGTCCAGGTACATAGACACTATACTGAAACGATTCAGTATGAAAGATTCCAAGCGTGGTAATCTACCGGCTCGTCACGGGATCACCCTCTCCAAAGAGATGTCTCTCAAGACTGATTTGGAAAGGGCTCGCATGTCATCTATACCCTACGCATCTGCGGTAGGCTCTATAATGTACCAGACCAGATGTAGCATACGCATTAAGCGTTGTAAGCCGGTATCAGTCGGACCCAGGGGAAAAACACTGGATAGCAGTAAAGAACATTATCAAGTACCTGAGAAGGACTAAGGAGATGTTCTTGGTGTATGGCGGAAAAGACCTCCAGATCGAGGCCTTTGCTAACTCCAGCTTCCAGAAGGACAAGGATGATTCCAAGTCCATGTCGGGTTTTGTCTTTATCCTCAATGGAGGGGCGGTGTGTTGGAAGAGTTCCAAAGAGGAAACCGTTGCTGACTCGACGATGGAAGCGGAATATATAGCTGCTTGCGATGCCGCAAAAGAAGCTGTCTGGATGAAGAAGTTCCTCACGGAGCTTCAGGTGGTTCCTACCATTATTGATCCAATACCGCTGTATTGTGTCAACAATGGCGCTATAGCTTTAGCGAAGGAACCCAGGTCCCATCAGAAGTCCACGCACATTTTGAGGCGGTACCACCTGATCAGGGAGATCGTAGATCGCCGGGAGATCGAGGTGAAGAGAGTAAATTCAGAAGATAACACTGCAGATCCACTCATGAAGGCCTTACCCCAGACTCAGTTCGAGCGGCTGATCAAGATGATAGGTCTCCGATACGCCAGTACATGGCCTTAGTGCAAGTGGGAGATTGTTAGTGTATATGCCCTAGAGGCCATTACTGTATCATACTAGCTTGTATATTACTTGATGGAAGCTTGGGATACTCACAGTTGTATAGACAATCTTACTCAAAATGGTAGTATGCTACTTGGTTTGTTTCTACTTTAATATGTGCATGTGTTTCTTTTAGCATATCGCTTATACATATTAGTAGAGCCCTTAGGATCATTGCTTGATTGCCAGCGTTGTGATGGCAGTCACACTCATGGGGGCTGGGTAATCTACAAGCACATCCTTATACAGGTCCCTAGTCGTAGGACTATCGAGACAGGGCATCGATACTCCGGAGTAGACTAGCGTATGCTCTTCTCATCCCAGCAGGGGAGACGTTCTGTCCCACAGCCGTCAGTACGTTGTACTTGAGATAGTATGCGGGTGCTCGTTAGGTTACGAGTACACTGGACATGACTCGTCCGGAACTGATTGGTTGGTATTATACCTATCGTCAGTTATCAGTTCCCAGGTGACATGAGTACAGCTTAGTCCGCTGACTTGAGACTGTCATTTCGCCTGGAGTGTGTTCCCACTGTACTTTGATTACTACCCTACCACGGCTCAAAGGAGTCGTGCAAACAGGTAGTAGTTGGGTGCAGTCCCGAAGCACTTGGAGGCAGTGACGGTTAGACAGGATTCGTCTCTCCCGGTATTAGGAGTTGATATCGCGCTGTGTCAAGGAGAGCCGTTACACATAGTCGTCCCTAGCCAGGGCAAGCGAGATGCACTGGTAGGTTTCCAGTGTTATCTCAGGGTGTTCTGGGCTATACTCCGACACGACTTGTACCGCTATTAGGGGATTGACGTTTACCGCCCCTAGGCCCGCCATGCGATATTCTCAGACGAACAGACCGGACTGTACAGAGACTATCACATTCAGGCTCAGTAGGAGTTCAGATGGGTTTCACCTCGTCAGTCTTCTTATCGGCATCTACCTGGGGGCCGTTACGCACAGCTAGTGCCGCTTGCGGTCTGTGGTTAAACCCACTGCCAGCGTAGTGTCGAGTCTTTAGAGTCCCACACAGAGTGCTATTCACCTTTGGGCAAAACAGAGTAGAGGTCGCATGGTTTTGCGACAGGGTTCGGTCATACCCCCGCAATTGTGCACGTTTGGTGTCCGGGCAGTTATTACTTGTGGGCTTTGGTTTAAACCAGATCCTAGTATACGTTTTGGGATTGGTTTTATCTCGTTTGTATTCGTGTTTCTCGGAACACGGTTGCGGGTGTGTATGCACAGTTGACAGAGACAGAGGCAGAGGATCTCTTTGTATTCGTGTTTCTCGGAACACGGATGCGGGTGTGTATGCACAGTTGATAGAGACAGAGGCAGAGGATTCTCAATAGGGTTGTTGACTGTTGACTTTTTCTAAACCCTAATGAGAATAGGAAATATGATTAATAATAATATTAATTAAGTATTATTGTGCCATGGTTGGGTTGAAAGTTTGACTTTGTTGTCTTGTTGACTTTGTTGACCGGTTGACTAGTTTGGACTTGTTGACCATCATCATTGCATGGCTATCATTTCATGGCTTTGACTTTTGGCTTGCTTGTTGTTCTTTACAACATGAGTGCATGAAATGATAATGCCATTGACATGAACCATCACAAAATACTTAATTATTATTATTATGATGATTATTTTCCTTTTGAGAGCATGGTTGTAAAAAGTCTTGCTCATTCTATCATTTGCATTCTCTCTCATCGTCAAGCTCTCCCTCTTCCTCTTGCTCTCTCTCTAGCTCATGGTTCTATTTTCTCATGAGTTGAGAAACAAGAACCATAGAGATAAAACCCAAAACACTTCTCTACTCATCCTAGTGTACAAGGTCTAGCAAGTCAAGTATTCTAGTTTCCTCTAGATTGAGGTTGGAGCCAAATGTAGAAGCTTTCGGGTGGATCCATCTTCGGCACAAGGAGACGACGAGGTGAGGCCGATCCGACCACGACAAGGAGTCGAAGTGTAACGTTTTGAAAATCGTTTCGATGAATATTCGGAAAATCGGTAAAATAAGGGGGTTTTCTGTAAAAAAGTCAAAATGTAAATATCTTATTATAAAAATTAAATATACATATTCTAGCTATATAATTGCTAGTATTTGGTGTTTATCGAGCCACTGGTGAAATTTTAAATTTTCTGAAATTTTTTTTATTTTAATATTATTTTAAGCCGTCACTAATATATTTAATTAGGGAAAATTAAAAATTGGAATGAGTTGAAACAAATTTTGTGCATCATAAAACTTTAACTAAAATTTTATCATGTGGTTTTTGAAACGAAATCGTTTGCCAAAACGGTTTAGAAATTATTGAAGAAAAAATGCTTTTTTTTTAGTGTAAATGGATGTTTGGGGTATTGTATTTATCATTTTCCATCACCCCACACTCATACCCACAGTCACACCCCTCCATTTACTTCTCCCCTTGCTGAATTCAGCAGCCCCCACCTTTTTCCCCACTTGAATTTCAAAGAAAAGAAATGAAAGAAAAGAAAAGAAAATGGATAAATGAGTTTGGACTTTTGACTTTGTGTTGACTTGGACTTTCCTTACTTGTTATTCCTCACCTCACTCTCTCTCCTCCACCTCAAAAAATTCTGGCCGAGCTCCCCTTGTTCAGCCCCAAAAAAAAAATTCCCATCTCTTTCCATCAAAATTCATCAAATTTCAATCAAAATTCAAGTTAAAACTCAAATCCAACTCTTACCCATTTTCCCTTAGCCCACCTAGCATGGATTTTGGTGAAAAATTTTCAATTTGGAGGTCAAGTTATATGCTTGATCCATGGTTCTTGAGGCATAAAATTTTGACTCTTTTGTTAATTGTTTGTTATTACTTTAACTCATCTAAATTAGATGTCAATTATGGTTGTTATTGCAAGGTTTAACCTTCATAAGAAGGATTTCTAAAATTCTAGTTAGGGTTTTTACCTCACCATTTGGGGTCACAACATGTAGTTTGGCTTATTAGGGTATGTAAAATTTAGGCTAGTTGCTAGATTTTGCAAACTAGTTGTTAATTGGTGAAGTGTTACTTTTAAATGGTATTAATGGTACAATTTTGTAAGCAAGATTTTTATAAATCACATATATTGGTGAGATAAATTATGATGAGGGTTTCTACCATTAAATTATGGCTTTAATAAGGAGATTAACATGTTATTGGAATGCTAAAACCAAACCTTATAGCTAGATGCAAATTGTTATTTCAAAATTTTGCTAATTAAGCAAGTCTAAACTAGAATTTCGGGTTAATGAAAGACAGTGAGATTAAAAATCTAATTAGGGTATCCATGGTATTATTAACATTTTAAATTGTATTTTAATATTTTAGATCATGCAAATCCAAACTAAATTGTTGTTTATGCATTTTTGCTAAAATGGTTGAAATTTGGGTAAAATTGCAAACTAGTTTTTTTCGTATATAGTTTGATGAGATTAAATTGTGGTTACGGGTTATATGACTTATTTAAGTTATTTAATAAGTATTATGGCTGCTAGAATTGTTTAAACGTCGAGTTTTGTACTAAAACGGGAAATCTTGCTTGCTAGTTTTTCGGAAAAACGGCTTTTAAAGTGAATTTGGGGTTTTTGTGAGTTTTAACCTATTTTATATATAAATTAGTGTTCGTGAATGTGCAAATGAGTGTATTTGGGTTTTTCTCGATGGTCTGGCGTTTGCACGCCGATGTCGAGGGTTTTTGGGTTGATTTGTGGAAGCAACCATAGGTTTTGACCTATGTGGGATTCGTGTGTCGTTTTGGTCATGAGTCGGATTTTAATGCGATGCGGCGCGTTATGATATATAGGTACCCCCATGTGGACTTCGAGACGACAAGCAAGCGCGTGGCGACGTCGGCACCGGCGAGCAAGGACCAGGTGAGTAGATTTATATCTACGGGAAGAAGTCGGGTGGATGGCGTATAGCACCCCCGCAGTCCGTGGTGGTGTATACGGATGCGTATACACACCAACAATTATTATATGTTATTTGGGATTAATAACGATGTTTAGGATGGATATTGGTGTGTTGGATTATTTTAGTGTTGCGAACCCTAAGGTAGTGTTGCACTACACATACACACATACATACTTGCATACATTCCTATTTATATGTGCTCATGGGATTCTTTATTGTTATGTGTTCACATACGGATTTGAGAATAGTACTTGGGATTTAAGATGAGTCGATGAGATTTGATTTGAGGCCGTGAGATTGGTGATATAGCAGGGTTCATATTTGAGATACGACATGACGTTGTAGCGGGTCTTTGACGTAGTGTTTCTCACACGTGCATGCATACTTAGGCGGTATCAGTATTGTACTAGACGTAGATTAGTACCCCGATCATGATATTTGATAAAGAGGATACCAGGTGAATAGTATGATGAATGTGATATTGACCCGTACCCAGATTTGGGGATGCCGTACGACGGATTTACGTACGAGCTATATCTTGATGATTGATCCGCACTCTTGATTTGGGATGCCTGATTATAGATAGGGTATCGAATATGATATTATTGAGGCGGGATCACCGACTATACGTATACAGGTATGTATATGTATCGACTCAGATGATAGGCGGTTTCCTTACCTGTAGTTCAGCTTGTTAGTTCAGCCGTATAGTTTAGTGTAGTTGTTATGTTAGATTAGACCCCTACCTATTTCAAAACTAGCGGATCGTGGGTATTTTGAAAGATAGGTCAAGGGATCTACGGATATTTCAAAAGACGTATCCTTTCTTAAAAACCACCGTAGCCCCTATTTTCAAAACCTCACGATTCGTGTTATTTCAAATGGCACCATTGTTTAATATTTAGCTCCCGCTCATTTTGGTTGCTCGCTCCGCATCGCATATTTACATTGTTATTTCATATTGCATTGTTGACATTATGCTGTTAGGACACCAGCACCATTACCGATGATGCGTATGTACCACATACACCTACTTGCCGGCTCACACACATCTTCATCGGTAATTGCCATGTCACGTACACCTTAGAAAATATTATTGCTTAACTTAGCTTGATAGCCAGTAGTTTGACATAATATTAGTGTACATACCTTATATGCCAGCTTAGATATTGTAGTTATTACTTGTCGCTTCATGCATACTGTTATTCATTCTCATGATTATATTCATGGTTTTACATGCTATTGACGATTCGGATTTCCATGATATTCTCTGGATTTGGAGGAAAACCGCAAAACATATATAAACTGCTTCTCTCTTTTTAAATAAAAATGCGGTTTTCCCATGATGTATGAGTCGTCCACCATGAGTTTGCTGATGGATTTCGAGACCCGATTCGAGGAGTTGGATGAACCGTTTCGGGTACATGGTGGGCCCGGTAAGGTACCCCGGGGCAAGAAGCTCGTGGTGATGACGATGAGCCTGGCAGGGGGAGCCTACCTACCGGTGATTTTACCCGACGCGTCGGATATCCGGAGGATACCGTCGTGGTCTTGAGATGGATGGTAGGGGCCGGTCTGGACTGACGGCGCCCTAGATATTGAGATTGAGACATTGAGATTTCGAGATATTGAGGTACTGAGATTTGATGATACAGGCCAGTCCGGATAGCCGGAGCCTGAGGTTTTGAGACATTGAGATTTATATTTTGTGTCGATGCTAGACACTGTTGATGCTGATTTCATTTATGATACCTCATTTTAAAAATACAAAGGAAATCTCACTAAATTATGAAAACAGTTTCTTCATTTACATGTATTCTGTTTTCCTGCATTCATACCTCATTCATATGATATATGGCTACCTGAGGCACTAACACGGACACATGAGATCACACTCGGGTTAAATATTACCCTAGCCATTGTTATAGGCTGCATGTTATTCATATATTGGAGGATATATCATGATCATTGACCTAGGTTGCGTTATTTATGCGATTTCTGTGCGTAGATGTTTTTCGTTTCACGAGTTGGCAACTCACCCCCGTTGTGCCCCAGTTTTCTTGCAGGTTTGCCGTACAGGTTTCACTACGGCTTGCGGGCATAGTTTCCTTCGGGTGAATTGCTAGTAGGTGGGTTTACTTGTATCGTACCCCCATTATATAACTTGTATATTATTACTCTGTTGTATCTAGAAGTTCCATCAACCAAACATGTATTTACTTTTGAGATAGAGACCGGTGATATTATTCTTTCGACCTTAGAGCCGCGCGTTATATTTCTGTGGTTTTCTTGTGGTTTTGAGTTTTTGATCCTCGTCGTTGGCGTTGTATATTATATTGCTTGTGTGGTTGTGACCTTCGATTGACGAAGAGCTAGCTCCCGCTTGGGGATGCCTTTTATTGATTTCGTATACTATTCATGTTGTATCCCGTTTGGGAGCCAGTATTTACAAAGGAGACTCTGCCGAAATTTTCAGTAAATTTTTGATGTTTTTAAAAAACCGCATAAT
Organism: Agapanthus africanus; assembly: GCA_030015575.1. Taxonomy (NCBI): domain Eukaryota; kingdom Viridiplantae; phylum Streptophyta; class Magnoliopsida; order Asparagales; family Amaryllidaceae; genus Agapanthus; species Agapanthus africanus. Next base: position 371,569,943 of record JASDDO010000018.1, on the reverse strand, counting down.
TCGGCTTATGCTATTGAAACTACTTGTTTTAAATTGGTTTTCCTTCACTCTACTACTTTTCTTGGTTTGGATTTCTGGGTTCTCGGTTTACTCAGATTACGTACGCCTCGAGACGTTCGTAGTTTAAGTGCCGGTCATGTTCCGTACTTTCGGAACATGACACGAAGAGAAGGAGTTCAAGTTAAGGTATAACCCCTAACATAGTAGTTAAACTCTTAGTTAGGTTGTTAGATAGTTTGTTTAGCAAAGATCCGTTTTTAGAGTCCATGTTACCTCCACCGAAAAAAAATCGTTTTTCATCATTTCCGCAACCCCAAAGAACCGGGGACGGGTAACGTGGACTTACACATTCGTCTCGATACAGCAGACGAAATGTCACTACAGCATCCTTCCTCCAACAGGATTCACTACTATAAATAAGGGTTGCCCCTACGGATTTACCCGTAAGGGCAAACCACTGCCCCTACGGATATATCCGTAGGGGCGAAAAAGTAATCTGTAGGCGAAAACGCCGTAGGTGCAAGTTGAAGCCCTCAACTTGCCCCTACGGGCAAAATCTTGCCCCTACGGAGTTCTGTGTAGGTCCATTTGCACCTACGGAGTAGGCTGTAGGGGAAAAAAAGTTATTTTATTTTCGGTTTTTTAAAATATATTAAGTGTACCTACGAATGTATCCGTAGGGCCAATAACTATCCCCTACGGATACATGCGTAGGTACATATCCGTAGGGGCAAAATATCAGAAATCCTGATATTTTGCCCCTACGGATAACTCCGTAGGGGCGTTTGTTTGCCCCTACGGATATATCCGTAGGGGCAATCCCAACCCCCTGATACTGAGATCAGGGGGGAAATATCAGTCAATGCTGATATTTTGCCCCTACGGTTTAAACCGTAGGGGCAACATGTGTACCTACGGATTAATCCGTAGGTACACATTATCTGTTTTTTTTAAAAAAAAGGGCTTCCTGATTTTTTCTCGCCCTGTGCACAATAATATATATATCAATCAAATATAAAATTAATCATCACACAACATATATCGCAGTATTCATAATCACATCTCCCGCATATAATATACAAAAGAAACCCAAAAACTGAATATGATATAAATATAAACCAATATCAATATCAATATCGTTTCAAAATGTAGTACAAACTGTATCATAATTAAATAGACGTTTCAAAAAATAAGAATCAAAAAGCTACCCTAGATCGGTCCAGCTCCATCTCTGATAAACGATAGAATCTGGCGCGCCTGCTCCTCGGTCAATAAACCATGCAATTCGCCGCGTGCGGGAGTCTGAGCGGCCTGTGGAGCTGGCGATGTGGTATGCGCAGCCGCCGTCGAGGTAGTAGCTTGCAGAGCCGCGACTGCGGGAGTCTGAGCGGGTGGTGGAGCTATAGGAGCTGTCTGCGGAACCGCAGCCGATGTAGTGGCTTGCGGAGCCGCAGCCAAAGGAGATACATGTGGAGGCTCGGCCGATGTACCCTGTCGCGTCTGGACCTAACGTGTGTAAGAAGCGTGTAAGAACTGTGTATTATTCGAATTCGTATCATTATCAAGTTATTTGGAAACCTCATTTGGATATCTAGGTTGGAAAACCGTTGTTTATTTTAATTACATATGTATGTATGATTAATCAAACCTAAGTCTAAAACCAAATAAGCTCAGGCTACGTACTAATTATGGATATGTTGATATCTATAATATGACATGATATTTTACTATAAAGTAGTATACATACCAGCATCTCTTTCAACTCCTGAACGGTGGCCCTCAAGCTCTCCAGTTCCAGCTGGACACGTCGCTCACTGGAGACGGAGGAAGTAACCGCCGGGGTGGAGTCCAACCTCATATGGGCCCTGCTAGGGCCCAGTCCCCGGCCTCTCTCCCAACCTCCGTGGTGCCCTCCATGTGTGACGTCCAGAACTGGGGTCAGCAATCTCGGATCGCTCTGTCCGGTAAAATCAATCCCCGAGGCCTCGGCCTGCTCAACCACCCGCTCCTACATCCACATTAAGCAGTAAAGTATAAGTATAAAATTTAAATTTGAACCTTCCAAAACTAAAATTTCAAATATGGGTAGAATAAATATTAACACTTACGCAATACTCCTGGGTAGCGACGTCGGGATATCGAAGCTCGCCCGTGGCGGGATCTGTCGATGTGCCGTGGACGGCAAGATATGCGGACAGCACGCTCGGTGTACCACCTTACGCTACGGTCTGAGCTATCTGCAATATTAGAAAATAACTCTTAATATTAGAAATATTAGAAAATAACTCTTAATATTGTAGAATATCACAAAGGTCGGTCTATTGTAATTTACCGATAACTCCATGGCTCGAGTAATATTTTGTGAGCCACCTGTGTAAGTGGGGCGACCCTTCTTCGCCGACTTCCTGTTCTCTGTGTTCTGAGCGGCCTGTTTCTGCACAACGCATTAACATTTAGTTTTCTAATTAAGGAACACAAAAAAATAAATTATATCCTAAACAATGAATTACATTTAAAATGCATACCTGTTTGCGTTGGGAGTCGAAATATTCGCACAATAGAGGCCATGTCTCTACGTCGACTCTCGCAAACGCCGGAGTAGATAGGAGGGCCGCTCTCTCTGCCTCGGGGTCGCCATCCACAGGGAGTAGCAGTCGGCCTTCAGCTCATTCCTGTTGTATCGGACTTTGGTCTGCATGTTCTTCATCAGGCCATTGTACAGAGCATGAAGGTCGAGCACCCTCCCAGGGTGATCAGGATCGGGTACAGGCTGAAAATCGTAATCCGACTGAAAATACAAAAAAAACATTGTTATTAGATTGCAAGTGTTAATAATAAATATATTGGATAAATCAAATGAAAATATATATTAATACGTACCCGAGCCTGATCAAAGAAGAGGGCGAATGAGCGCCGGTGCTGCTTGCCCCACTCAACGTGAAGTGGATAGTTCTTCACGAGCCGGCTCTCGTCCCCCATATACCGGCCGGACCTCTCGGCATGAGGACCGGTATAGCGATAGTCAAGGGTAAAAAAGAGGGGGAATGCTGCCTCCTCCCTAGCTCTGTCAGGCCTCAGCCTATGGGACTGATTCGGGCCTCGAGTCCCCCTCTGGGGATGGGAAGGCCCTACGTCTGCACGAAATATCAAGACAATAAATATTAAGACAAAGTTGTATTAAGAAATCAAGCTTAAACGAAAATTGAAGTGTGATATATACCTCCGGTGACTAACGCACGAGCCTGGGCCCGGGCAGCAGCACGAACGGGACGATAGTTCCTCCGGTGAGGAACAGCCGGGGTCCCGGATGCGAATGCATCCCCTCCAACTAGAAAATAAACATTGACGCTAAATTTCCATGAAATTCATATTTATTCTATAGAGCATATGTAAAATGAATAAATATTTTATATTTATTCATACTAACCCGCAGACGATGCGGAGGGTATGGAAGCGGCAGGAGTGGCCCCTGCGGAAGATGTGGATGCAGCACCTATAATTAGACAATTAAAAATAGATTATATAAGAATTGCAAAAAGAATGTGTAGATCAAAAATATAACATTCTAAATCAATATGCATGCACTATAGGACATATAAACATACCCGCAGGTGCGGTGGTGTCACCACCTACAGCTAGACAATAATAAAAATTGTTAAGTAAGAGCAAAAGGAATGTGTGTATATTTATGATATAGCATTCTAAATCAATATACATGCACTATATGATATATAAACATACCTGGAGGAGCGGGAGTGGCCTCTGTCCCAGAACGCATCTCCAACAACTAGACAATCAAAAATTGACAATATAAGTAATTTTGACATAAACATGCATGAATATCTGTAATATTACATTTAAAATGGATATGCGTGCAGTATACCTGGAGGTGTGGCAAAATCCACACGGAAGGAGGCATCCGAAGGGGTCTCCGATCTGGGTGCAAGACCGGCCCTCTGAAGCTCCCTACACAGCTCTCCGGGCGGCAGAACCGCTCTGCCTCTGCCTCTGCCTCTGCCGCGGCTGGAGCTCCTGCCTCCCCTCGCTGCTCCCGACATCGTCATCAAATCTAGATAAACGGTTCGTGGACGCATTAGAAAATCATTAAAAGTATTGACTATATATGTATAGATCGTAAAATGAGAAGTAATAATATAACATTACTGATAATCTTTCTCGTTTCGTGGGCGCATTATACATATCTACTTGGATTTCATCGTCGATGTCATTTCTAACCCACGTAACTTCATGATCGGTCGAAAACAACCCGTCCTTCGAAACAGACGGTCGGAGGACTCTAAGCCTTCTCTCTTCCTCGTCCTTATCGCTGTCCTCGAATTCTGGGACATCGTAGACATCTCTGGGTTTCCATCGGCATACAACACTCCATCCCGGATGCTTCAAACACTATGAGTAGTATACTTGGAACGCTTGGTTCGGAAAGATAAACGGATCTTCCTGACCGTAAAATCGAAGTGTGTTCACACTGGTCAATCCATATTCATCTTTCCAAGTCCCAAGATTGCTTCTCCACTTGTCCGTATCGGTTCGCGTATCGTACCAAGTACACTGGAATATATAAAAGGGTTCTGATCGTCCGGGATAGTGGATGCCGAGTATACAATTTAAGTACCCATAATAAATCACACCGTCCGATCCTACCGTTGCAATCCCACTATTCTGAGTGGTTCTAGATGTTTCTATTTCCTTAACTTCGAATTTGTATCCAAGGACACCAAATCCTTTGTAATATGCAACCTCCATACTAGGAAATTGAGCTAAACATCTTGAACCACTCTCAAATGATGCAGACAAAATCGGATCGTGGATCTAACAAAACAAATTTTACGACAAATACATAACGATACAAGTTCAGATTAAAACTGATAGCAATAAAATATTATTTGAATAACTTACATGATCTGTGACCCAATCACAAAAATTATCCTGATGATATTTTTCCAATCGTTCTTCGTTCCAATTAGGATGCCCCTCACGTACCTCGTTAAAATGAATTCTGTTTTCGATAAATAATGGTGACATTAATATTATATCATTTCATACACACACAAACACAGATATAACAATTAATCCAAAAAAACTTACTCTCTAATTTGTTCAAGACATGCACAATTAAGCAAGATAAACCGGTATATCTTGTTGATAAACATAGTGTCTACCCTTTTATACTCGGCTTTACCATATGGCCCGTCTTGAATTTTTCGTGGCCGGTTAAGTCTTGTCTCAATGTTCTCGTCCAGATAGCGGGAACAAAATATGGTTGCTTCATCAAGAAGATAACCTTGCATGATAGAACCCTCTGGTCGATTTTTATTGCGTATATACTTCTTAAGAGTGTAGAGGTACCTAATGAAAATATGTTGAATAAATAAATACGGGAATACAGGACAACAATAAATTTATAAATTGCGCGAAACGAAAAATTACACGTACCTCTCGACGGGATACATCCACCGATATTGTACCGGTCCGGCTAACTTAGCCTCAGTTGCAAGATGAACCGTCAAGTGTATTATGATATCGAAGAATGATAGTGGGAAAATACGCTCAAACTTGCAAAGTATCAACGCAATAGAATTTTCTAGTTTATCCAGCATCACAACCTCCAGTGTTTTAGCACACAACTCCCTGAAAAAACAACATAGGTCGTTGATTACTAGACCAACCGATTCGGGGAGAGAAGTCCTGAGGGCTAATGGAAGAAGGTGCTCTACGATAACATGGTGATCATGACTTTTCAGCCCATCGATCTTGCCCTTCACAATTTTTATTTTGTTGAATGATCCTGAGAAACCTGTGGGAACTTTCAAATAATGCAACACGTGCAGGAATCTTTTCTTCTCCGGTTGTGACATAGGATAAGCGGCATTAGGAAGTACAAACTTGCCCGGTTTACCCGCTACCGGTCTAGGGTGCAATTCACTTCTTATTTCCCACTCTTGTAGATCCATCCGAGCATTCAGGTTGTCTTTCGATTTCCCGTCTTTACAAAGAAGCAAGTTAAGTATATGCTCTGATACTCCCTTCTCTATATGCATGACGTCCAGACAACGACGCACTAAATTTGTAGACTAGTACGGAAGCTCGAAGAAAATGCTTAACTTATTCCAAAATGGTGGTTTGACCTGTTTCGTCGGATCCATCCCGAAGGTCACATTATTGTAACCATCCCATTTCGCAGTCACGTCCTCTCTGGACAATGGGGATGGAGGTCCAAGAAGCTCCTGATGACCATCAAAGTGAACCGTGTCTAACCTATAGGGGTGGTCTGGAGGCAGGAAACGTCGATGGCCGTAATAACAAACCTTCCTGCTAAAATTCAAGAATTTCGATGTTGTGTGTTCATGGTAATGAGGACATGCTTTGTGACCATGTACGGACCAACCTGATAGCATTCCATACGCAGGAAAGTCATTAATTGTCCACATTAGAGCCGCACGCAGTATGAAGGTTGTATTTGTGTTTGCATCATATGTCTCTACACCATCAATGAACAAAGATTTCAACTCCTCGATCAGAGGTCGGAGATAGACGTCAATATTGTTCCCCGGTGAGTTTGGTCCATCGATAAGAAGAGGCATCATAAAGTATGATTGGTCCATAGCCAACCAAGGCGACAGATTATAAATTATCATTACAACGGGCCACGTGCTGTGACTTTCAGCCATATAGTTGAATGGGCAGAAACCATCAGTAGCCAGTCCGAGCCGGACATTGCGAGGATCGCTACTGAATATTGCGTGCCTCCTATCGAAATCCTTCCATGCCGGTGAATCTCTTGGATGGCTCATTTTTCCATCTTCACTTGGAGGAGCACGGTGATGCCAAATCATTGTCTCGGCTGTTTTCTTGCACCTGAATAGCCTCTGTAGCCTCTGTGTTATGGGAAAGTATCGTGCTATCTTGACAGGTATATCAGGCTTCTTATCAGAATCTTTCGGCTTATACCTGGCCTCTCCGCATGTTGGACACTCTTTCAAATCTGAATTCCCTTTCCGGTACAACACGCAATTTTTAGGACATGCTTGAATCTTCTCGCACTTTAGATCCAAATCAGACATCATCTTCTGGGCTCCGTACCAGCTGTCGGGCACGTTATTTCCCGGAGGCATAGAATCTTTCAAGAATGAAAGAAGCATTGTGAATGACTTGTTGCTCCATCCATTTAGGCACTTAATCTGGAAAAGTTGGACGAACCATGAGAGGGTGGAATACTTCGCATTCTCATAAATTGGTTTCCTAGCATCATTCATGAAATTTTCATATTTATCTGCACGCGGTCCTCGACCGGAAGGAATGTCATCTTCGGTACGAATAGATTCACCTAGGGCAGCCTCTACCATATCCTCCATTTCTTCTGATGGAAATAAATTATAGTCTTCTCCTTCTGCCACATTACCGAATTCTTCTTCTTCTACTGCCGCATTATCGTGTTCTCCTTCTTCTTCTGCCGCAGTACTGCATTCTTCTCCTTCCCCGTGATATTTCCAAGTTGTATAAAGTCTAGTAAACCCATATTTTACAATATGAAGCTCTGCCAATTCTACCTTCTGCCAGTACTTATTGCCACATCTATCGCACGGACAGTGAATCTTCTCTATTATGATCTTATTATGTGCGCGTGCAAATTCAATGAAAGTAGCAACTCCTGCGACAAACTTAGGTTGCATACGTTGTTGCCAATCCACATACATCCAGTCCTTAACTCTGACGTACTCATGGGCCATGCTAGACTGTATAACATATAAGGTTATGGTGACTATATTGAGAAATATAAGAACGGGATAGTTACTGACAAAGGAGAAAATCCGTGTATATGCTTTGTGTGTGCGTTTGTCATTGAAAAGAATAAATTATCGTACGTATACGACGGTTGTTAGTATCGAGCTATATCGTCCGATATTTAACAACCTTCGTATAGTTCTATGTCTGTTTGTTATGTTTTCTTGTTGTATGTGTGTGTTCCGGCTGTCGGGGGTAAGGCTTCTATCCCATTAAGAACGTATAGAGCGAACACCCATCACTTGTGCTTTCAAACGTTTCGAGCAAATTTCGGCAGCACCTCCCCGCTGTTCTCCAAGTACACTGTAATAGAATAGATAATCATTTCAAAGCTGTGAAACAACGTTGCAATGAACATCTAATCTATCTTTGTACACGGAGAACCATCGGAAAGGTACCGACGAAATATCTCGAAACGGATGAAAACACAAGTGAATGAAGGTGTTTGCTTTATACATTCTTAACTTGTCCACACGGGACAAATCTATCGGTTACCATACGATTGAATTTTCTCGTCGCATAGACTATACGACGGTTGTTAGTATCGAACTATATCTTCCGATATTTAACAACCTTCGTATAGTTCTATGTCACGATGAACATCGCACGTATGTTAACTGATAGATGGGGACTAAGTGGCGCTTTTAGTTTCATATATGAGTATCGATGAGAATATGAAGGTTTCATATTATCATCGAGTATCATATATTGGTTTTAACTTGAACATCTCGAATCACTCTCTAATGATGCGTTTGTTGTGTTTTCTTGTTGTATGTGTGTGTTCCGGCTGTCGGGGGTAAGGCTTCTATCCCATTAAGAATGTATAGAGCGAACACCCATCACTTGTGCTTTCAACCGTTTCGAGTAAATTTCGGCAGCACATCTCCGCTGTTCTCCGAGTACACTGTAATAGAATAGATAATCATTTCAAAGCTGTGAAACAACGTTGAAATGAACATCTAATCTATTTTTCTACACGGAGAACCAGCGGAAAGGTACCGACGAAGTATCTCGAAACGGATGAAAACACAAGTGAATGAAGGTGTTTGCTTTATACATTCTTAACTTGTCCACACGGGACAAATCTATCGGTTACCATACGATTGAATTTTCTAGTCGCATAGACTATACGACGGTTGTTAGTATCGAGATATATCGTCCGATATTTAACAAGCTTCATATACTTCTATGTCACGACGAACATCGCACGTATGTTAACCGATAGACGGGGACTAAGTGGCGCTTTTAGTTTCATATATGAGTATCGATGAGAATATAAAGGTTTCATATTATCATCGAGTATCATATATTGGTTTTAACTTGAACATCTCGAATCACTCTCTAATGATGCGTTTGTTGTGTTTTCTTGTTGTATGTATGTGTTCCGGCTGTCGGGGGTAAGGCTTCTATCCCATTAAGAATGTATAGAGCGAACACCCATCACTTGTGCTTTCAACCGTTTCGAGTAAATTTCGGCAGCACCTCCCTGCTGTTCTCTGAGTACACTGTAATAGAATAGATAATCATTTCAAAGCTGTGAAACAACGTTGAAATGAACATCTAATCTATATTTGTACACGGAGAACCAGCGGAAAGGTATCGACAAAATATCTCGAAACGGATGAAAACACAAGTGAATGAAGGTGTTTGCTTTATACATTCTTAACTTGTCCACACGGGACAAATCTATCGGTTACCATACGTTGAATTTTCTCGTCGCATAGACTATACGACGGTTGTTAGTATCGAGCTATATCGTCCGATATTTAACAACTTTCGTATAGTTCTATGTCACGACGAATATCGCACGTATGTTAACCGATAGACGGGGGCTAAGTGGCGCTTTTAGTTTCATATATGAGTATCGATGAGAATATGAAGGTTTCATATTATCATCAAGTATCATATATTGGTTTTAACATGAACATCTTGAACCACTCTCTAATGATGCGTTTGTTGTGCATTCGTGTTGTATGTGTAACATGATTTTAAACCATTGAGATCAAGATTGATAGAACTGATCATCCTACATTGCAATGGCATTCATCTACCAAAAACTATTATTGCAATGGCATTCATCTATAACAATCAACAATTAAAACTACAAATGTAGGATACTGATATCATAAAGTGTTATACGCAACATATGAATTCACATGACTGAAACATGCATCAAAAAACATGTTCATCCAAAAGAAAGGCCACTGTCAACAAATATAGACAAAGAATTATTATATTAACTATGAAACATATTAGAGAAAGGATAGAAGTTCAAGATGTTAATAACACGATGATAATCAAAGCAGTTGCGTACAGATGCTAAAACAGAATATGTGACACGATATTCTTGTAAAGATAGACATGTATTAAAAGAGGAGACGCCCAAGTAAAATCCATAACTAAATCCCTATCTTGCCGTTCCTTTTCTTCAAATCAGAAATGTGTCTTTTTTTTGCAATTATATATAGCTAAAACAAAAAAGGCCCTACAATTCTAAGCATTTCCAATTACAACGGCCCATCCTCAAAATCCAGAATCTTATGAGCATCTTATGCAATTAGCAAACATATTCAACCCAACATGCCCAACGGCTAAAAGTTCCACAAAACAGTCTCTGTTTCCAAGAAAATTTGAGAATGACAAATAAAATTATTAATTAAACTGGGCTTTACCCACATTATTAGTCCAGTTTCTAACACCTTCTCAAACTAGACACATTTTCCTCTTATGATCATCATCAACATTTCAATTAACGAGCTTAATGCTAATTAGAATGGAAATTAACTTAGACCCTGAAATCCAAAACCCCAACCCAATCCTAACCCTAACCCCAACCCCAACCCCAACAGCAACACCCTGCCGAACCCCAACCCCAACAGCAGCCCCAGCCCCTAACGCTAACCGCAGCCCGAGCCCGAGCCCTAACCCTAACCCTAACCACAACCCTAGCTGCAGCCCGAGCCCCAGCCCCAACCCTAGCCCGAGCCCGAGCCCTAGCCCCCATCCCCAGCCCCAGCCGCAGCCGCAGCCCGCAGCCCGCAGCCCCAGCCCCAGCCCCAATCATGAAGTGCTCAGGGACACACAACCACAACCCCAACCCTAACCCTAACCCCAACCCCAACCCCAACCACAACCCCAACCGCTACCCCCTGCCGAACCCCAACCCCAACCGCAACAGCAGCCCCACCCCTAACCCTACCGCTAACCCCAACCGATGCTTACCCAAACCATGAACCATAGACCGAAAACAATCAAAAATTTGTTTAATTTAAGATTTCCTAACCTGTGCAGGCGGTGGCGACGACGAATCGGTGGCGACGACGAACGGAGATGAGGAAGAAGCAGGCGGTGGCGACGACGAACGGAGATGAGGAAGAAGCAGGCGGTGGCGACGATGAATGGGACGAGAACGGCGACGACGAGAACGGCGACGAAGAGAACGGCGATCGGCGGGAACGAGGGTTTGGGGATTTGGGTTCGCGCGCTAAGTGATGAGAGAATAAAGAGATAATCAGCGTAGGGATCGATATGCCATTTTACTTAAATCTCTATTTAGTTTCCCCTACGGATAAGCCCGTAGATTCTTGGTTTACGGCTCTGTAGGGGAAAACAACAATTTAAGATTTAATAATTTTTAAATAAATATGTAAGGACCGTAGGGGCAACCGTTTGGCCCTACGGATTAACCCGTAGGGGCCAAACGAAATCTGCCCCTACGGATGTCGTTATCCGTAGGGGCAACCCCTATTTTAGTAGTGATTCTGACACAACAAAACAGACGAAAGCTTCAGGGTCTTGACGGCAACTCATATAAAACCGGAAAGACCATCGGAGATCATCCCACACCAGCGCGGAATGATCACCACCTCGGCGTTTGTCTCGACACAGCAAACGAGATGTCACCCCAGCGTTCTTCCCCCAGCAAGATTTAGACACGACAATCAAACAACTGAGCCACGGCAAAATCCCTAGTTCCAAACCTCGACGGTTCACCAGCAACCTAGAGACAACCGCGACATTCGTCTCGATACAGCAGACGTAATGCCAGCAAATGAAGCGAAGGACAAATTCCTAGCTTCAGGGTCTTGACGGCAACTCATATAAAACCTGAAAGACTATCGGAGATCATCCCACACCATCGCGGAGTGGTTATGACTCATCGGGGCTCTCCAAAATAAGCCTAACCTCAAGTAAAAAGCAGCATTGCAAAATTCCTAATGCTTGCTCTTCCGACGGTCAAACTGCATAGGAGGATTGCTTGAAGACGTTTTGTCCAGCCCCCAAAGGGATCGGAGACACGACAGTCGCAAGGCTACTCGAACATCAAGGTTGCCTATCGAGGAATACATCAGCCAACGCGACGGTACGACGGACAAAACCCTAGTACCACAGACCCTAACGGACCTCTGTTGTAAAGAGCAGAGGTTAACTGTGACGTTAGGATATTCTTGCGAGAAATGCTCGATTCGTCTCGACTCATGAGGAAAAGCCTTAGGCCGCGGGGATTAAAAAACCTGTTTCCTAAGCATTGGGGCCATGCAAGTCGGTCCAAAACGGACTCTTGCATACTATTTGTTGGAGATAGTGCCCTCAGAGTCAATTATTGGATCACAGGCACGTGATTGCAATGATTGAGGGAGGACCTGTCCCAGTAGGACAGTCTTACTCAAGATGATAGTATGCTATCTGGTTTATCTTTATCATCGTGTACTGCTTTAGGTGACCTTACAGGTCACTATTGCGCGTTGATAGAGCCCTTAGGATTCTTGCTTGACTGCCAGCAGTATGAGGGCGATCATATACGTAGGAGCTGGGGTCTATAGGCACATCCTTAAAAGGTCCCTAGTCGTGGGAGTTTCGAGACAGGGCATCGATACTCCAGAGTAGACTAGTGTATACAGTCGAGACCCCGACGAGGGGCGGTGGCCGGTCTCACAAGCCATTGGTGTCAGTTGGTTCACCTAAGATGTATACAGGTGCTCATTGGGTTATGAGTACACCGAACAGGACTCGCCGGGAACATGCTAGTTGGTCTTATACCAGACGTCAGATAGCAGTTCCCTGGTGACATGTGTACAGGTTAGTTCATCGACCTGAGATCGTCATTTGTCTCGTGTGAGTTCCTACTATACTTTGATTACTACCCTACCACGCTCAAAGGAGACGTGCAAACAGGTTTTAGTTGGGTACAGTCCCGAGCCATATGGAGGCAGTGAGCGGATCTTCAGGGGTTCGTCTCTCCCGGTATTGGGGGTGAGGTCACGCTGTGTCTAGGAGATCCATTACACGAAATCCTTGGCCAAGACAGGAGATTTACTGGTAGGTATTCCAGTAGTATCTCAGGGTGTTCTGGGCTACACTCCGACACGACTTGTACCGCTTTTGGGGGTCTGACTTTTACCAACCCCCTAGGCCCGCCATGCGATGCTCTTAGACGAACGGACCGGACTGTACGGATATCGTCACTGACAGGCTCAGTAGGGTTTCAGGATGAGTTCGCTCATCGATGTCCCTTTTGGTCAATACCTGGTAGCCCGTTACGTATGGCTAATACTTCTGACGTGCTAGTGGTTAAATCCACAATCAAAGTGTTGACGAGTCTTTAGAGTCCCCCACAGTCTGTTTTCTCAAGTTTCGGGCAAAACGCTGTAGAGGCCGTATGGAGATATGGCAGGGTTTGATCAGATATGTGCGGTATTGCACGGATCATGATCGGACGGATAATACTAGCGGGCTTTGGTTTAAGCCGGATCCTAGTATTGTACAGTGTAGATTTTGTCTCTTTGCATTTGTATTCGGTCTGAATACAAATGCGGGTATGTATATACAGTCGCGGGGTTTTCCTGTAATTTATTACGGGAACAGTTTTTTGAAGTTGCCAGTTTGCATTCCGTTTCGGCCAGTTTTCCTTTGTTCCTTCATGGCCGGATTTTTCTGATGGAGGGGCTAATTTGCAGTTGTGCAAATTAGCAATTATGGAGAGAGTTTATTTGTAAATGGTGGATTATGATAATTCAGGCATCTTTGCTTTTTTCTTTCATCATGGTTTGCATTAATTGAGATGGGATTTGATGAAGATGTGAGGGTGATGTTTTGAAGTGAGGTTTGCTTTTGTTTATGATCACCCCTTTGCTTTTACTACACTTACCTTCCTTCTTGGATTTTTTCCCACTCCCATTCTTTTGCTTGGCCGGCCACATTTTGAGAGGAGAAAGGATTCATTTGTTGTGGTGGGAATTTCTTCATCTTATTTGGCTTGCTACAAAAATTCTTAACCCCTCTCAAAAGTTCATTCTCCCTCCTTCAATGGAAACTTCATACCCCATTGAGACAATGGATTCTACACTTAGCCTACAGTATTCTTGGGTACGTCGGCTCGCCAACTTCGTGCCTGAGTTGCCTCGGTCCAGAGGTGGGAGCCCGTATAAGAACCCGGCGATGTTGTCACGACCCGAAAGTACGGAACATGACCGGCACTTAAACTACGAACGTCTCGAGGCGTACGTAATCTAAGTAAACCGAAAACCCAGAAATCCAAACCAAGAAAATAGTAGAGTGCAGGAAAAACAACTTAAAGCAAGTAATTTCAATAGCATAAGCCGAATTATGCAGTTTTTAAAACATCAAAAATTTACTGAAAATTTCGGCAGAGTCTCCTTTGTAAATACTAGCCCCCAAACGGGATACAACATGAATAGTATACGAAATCAAGAAAAGGGCATCCCCAAGCGGGAGCTAGCTCTTCGTCAATCGACGGTCACAACCACACAAACAATATAATATACAACGCCAACGGCGAGGATCAAAACTCAAAAGGAAACTCAAAACCACCAGAAAAATAACGAGCGACTCTAAGGTCGAAAGAATAACCAACACTGGTCTCTATCTCAATAAATACATGTTTGGTTGATAGAATTCTAGATACAACAGAATGATGATATACAAGATAAATAATGGGGGTATGATACAAGTAAACCCACCTACTAGCAAATCACCCGAATGAAACTATGCCCGCAAAGCCGTAAGGAACCTGTACGGCAACCTGCAAGAAACTGGGGCACAACGGGGGTGAGTTGCCAACTCGTGAATAGAAAAACATCTACGCACAGAAATCGCATAAATAACGCAATCCTAGGTCAATGATCATAATATATCCTCAAATATATATAACATGCAGCCTATAACAATGGCTAGGGTAAATATCTAACCCGAGTGTAAACTCATGTGCCCGTGTCAGTGCCTCAGGTAGCAATATATCATATGAATGAGGTATGAATGCATGAAAACAGAATACATGTAAATGAAGAAACTGTTTTCATAAATTAGTGAGATTTCCTTCATATTTTAAACTGAGGTATCATAATTAAAATCAGTATCAACAGTGTCTAGCATCGACACAAAACATAAATCTCACTGTCTCGAAATATCAATGTCTCAATCTCAATATCTAGGGCGCCGTCAGTCCGGACCGGCCCCTACCATCCATCTCAAGACCACGACGGTATCCTCCGGATATCCGACGCGTCGGGTAATATCACCGGTAGGTAGTGCTCCCCAGCCAGGCTCAACGTCAACACCATATTCCTCTTGCCCCGGGGTACCATACCGGGCCCACCATGTACCCATGACGGTTCCTCCACTCCTCGACACGGATCTCCAAAACCACAGCAAACTCATGGTGGACGACACTTTACATCACTAGAAAACTGCAACATTTTATATTTTAAAAGATCATAAGTTGTAAATTTTACGGCTTTCCCCGAAATCCAGAAATATCATAAATCTCAAGAAATCATCACAAGTGCATATGTCAATGATAATGAACTAGGCATGAACAACTGAATAACAGTATGCATGAAGTGGTAGGTAATAACTACAATGTCTAATATGGCATATAAGGGAAGTACACTAATATCATGTCAAAACTACTAGCTAACAATCTAAGTCAAGCAATTATATTCTCTAAAGTGTACGTGATATGGCAATTACCGATGAAGATGTGTGTGAGCCGGCAAGTAGGTGTACGTGGTACATACGCATCATCGGTAATGGTGCTGGTGTCCTAACAGCATGATATCAATAATGGAATATGCAGCAAAATAAATATGCGAGGCAGAGCGAACAGCAATAATGTGCGGGAGCTGAATACTAGACACAACGATAACTAATCTGCAATAATCTAATATAAGTCCTACAAATGGTGCCTTTTGAAATAACACGAATCATGGGGTTTTGAAAATAGGGGCTACGGTGTTTTTTATGAAAAGATACGCCGTTTTTGAAATATCCGTAGATTCCCTTGAGCTGTCTTTAAAAATGCCCACGATTCGTTAGTTTTTGAAATAGGTAAGAAGTTTAATCTAATCTAACAACTACACTAAACTATACGGCTGAACTACAAGCTGAACTACAGGTAAGGAAACCGCCTATCATCTGAGTCGATACATATACATACCTGTATATGTATAGTCGGTAATCTCGCCTCAATAATATCATATCCGATACCATATCTATAATCAGGCATCCCAAGTCAAGAGTGCGGATCAATCATCAATATAGCTCGTACGTAAATCCGTCGTACGGCATCCCAATCTGGGTACGGGTCAATATCACATTCATCATACTATTCACCTGGTATCCTCTTTATCAAATATCATGATCGGGGTACTGATCTACGTCTAGTACCATACTGATACCGCCTACGTATGCATGGACGTGTGTGAAACACTACGTCAAGGACCCGCTACAACGTCATGTCGTATCTAAGATACGAACCCTGCTATATCACCGATCTCACGGCCTCAAATCAAATCTCATCGACTCATCATAAATCCCAAGTACTATCATCCTCAATCCGTATGTGAACACATAGTCCCATACCCATGTGAACACATAACTATATAATCCCGTATAAGCGCAAATGAAAGAAGAAAGTATGCAAGTATGGGTGTGTGTGTGCATGTGTGGTGCGACCACTACTCTAGGGTTTCGCGACACTAAATCATCCAAGAACACCAAATATCTATATCATCGATAATATCAACCAAATTATAGTCAATATATATATATATGTGTGTATACGTATTCGTATACATCACCACGAACTGCGGGGGTGCTATACGCCATCCACCCGACTTCTCCCCGTAGATATAAATCTACTCACCTGGTCCTCGCTCGCCGGTGCCGACGTCGCCACGCGCTTGCTTGTCGTCTCGAAGTCCACGTGGGGGTACCTACATATCATAACGCACCATATCGCATTAAAACTAAATTCGAGATCGAAACGGCATACGAAAATCAAATCGGCACGCGTATCACGCATAGGTCCAAACCTATCGCCTACGCATGCAAGAATAGTAAAACAAACCCTCGATGTCGATGTACAAACGTCAAACCATCGAGAAAAATCCAATCACACTCATTTGCACATTCACGAACACTAATTTTAATATAAACTAGGTTAAAACTCACAAAAACCCCATTTTCACTTAAAAAGTCATTTTTCCAAAAATCTAGCAAGCACAATTCGCCGTTTTTGTACAAAACATGATGTTTAAATCAAAGTAGCGGCCAATATACTTATTAAATATCTTAAATAAGTCGTATAAACAATTTCCGGAATTTAATCTCATTAAATTCCAAAAATCCTAATATTCTAGTTTACAAAAATACCCTTTTTTAACAATTTCAAAGCAAAAATGCACAAACTACAATCTTGCTTAGATTTGCATGATCCAAATCATTAAACCACACTTAATAAAGTTAATGAAGCCAAGAAAACCCTAATCACATTTTTAATCCCAAGAATTTAACAAATTTCAAAAACCTAGTAAGCAATTAGCAAATTAACACAATTTTTCAAGTAACAACTTGTAATTAACAACTAGATTAGTTTTCTACAAAACTAATTATGTTAAACCACTTCACTAAACCATGCACAATCAAACACAACTCATTTCCACAACAAACCCTAACTTGAAATCCAAAACTTGCAATTAAACTCACATATCCAAGTTAACACTTAATTTAAATTAGCTTTAAGAAACAAGTAACAATTTAAGCAAAAAGTTTTAGAATTATACCCAAAAATATATGAAGGTCCACAAGCATCCATGGCCTCCCAAAATGCTCTCTTTTCACAAGGATCCATGCTATACGGGCTAAGCTAAAATGGGTAGGAGTCGGATTTGGGTTTTGGGATTTTTTTGATGGATTTAGAAGCAATTTTTCATGAAGTTTGAAGAGAAAAGAGAAGGGAAATTTGGGGGGGGGGGGCTGTTGCTGCAGTAGGGGAGGGAAATTTCGGCTGGAATTGTGAGTGGGAGAGGAGAGAGAGGGAGGTAGAGAAAGTGGGGCAAAGTCAAGGTCAAAGCAAGTCAAAAGTCTAACTACTTATCCATTTTCTATTCTTTTCTTTCATTTCCTTTCATTTGAAAATCAAGTGGGGAAAAATTAGGGTGGCTGCTGAATTCAGCCATGGGGAGGAGTAAGTGGGGGTGTGTGGGTGTGGGTACGGGTGTGGGGTGATGAAAAATGATAAATACAATACCCCAAACATCCATTTACGCTAAAAAAGCCTTTTTTCTTCAATAATTTCTAAACCGTTTTGGCAAATGATTTCGTTCCAAAAACCATATGATAAATTTTTATTTAATGTTTTATGATGCACAAATTTTTTTTCAACTCATTCCAATTTGTAATTTTTCCTAATTAAATGTATTAGTGACGGGTTAAAATAATAATAAAATAATATTTTTTTCAGAAAATTTGAAATTTCACCAGTGGCTCAATAAACACCAAATAATAGCAATTACATAGCTAGAATATGTATATTTAATTTTTATAATAAGATATTTGTATTTTGACTTTTTACAGAAAACCCCCTCATTTTACCGATATTTCCGAAATTTCACCGAAACGATTTTCAAAACGCTACAATCTTCCCCCCTTAAAGAAATTCGGTCCCCGAATTTAAATTCAAACTCCCCCAATTACTAAAACATCTAAGAAAAACCATCAAGTCGTCGGGGCTCCGAAATTGTAAATACATAAAACAAATCGTAGCGCAGCGCATGCGCTTGAAAAATGAGTATATAACTCAAATCAGAACTCCGTCAAGCATCTCGCAATCATCGGAGTCATGGGGAAGACATCAATGCCAAATCCAAATCAAAACCAATATGACATAACTCGAAACTATACATGTAAATATCGAATCTATATCTGTAAGTATCTGAAGGAAATGCATGCCAAATCTCTTTAAGTCGCTGTGCAACGCGTATAACACTGCACAGTGGCGGACGTCTATCATAAGAAAATAACTATATACATATATACCTTTGTTTGAAATGTACGTTCCGCCGTTTTGGAAACAATTTAGAAGGGTCTCCTTGTTTTAAACATTTCGTGTCATATCAGACACGTAGGTAAATACTGAGGCTATAGCTCGCTTTTTGGAAATCCCTTCAATAACTATCAATGCATGCAAAATATATTCAGGTACTGTCCTCTGACTAGTCCTGCTCAGTACGAAAACACATAGCAATATCATAAAAACGTACTGCTCTATACGAAATCAATCCCAAAATATGCACATGAATGCTACGTGCGTCTGGTGCGCACGGAAATCAAAATCCATGAATGTGCCATACATGCGCACAGAAACAACATCTCAGTGCATCGGGTGTGCACGAAACATCTGTCGTAGCCATTATGTGTGCCTGACAGCAAAATCAGGTGCATCTGACATACACGAAAAATCTCAATTTAGTGCATCTGGTGTGCACCAAAATCGCATCTCAAGACATGCGCTCAACATGCGCGAAAATCCAAATCAGGTGCATCCATCGCGCACGAAATCATGAAATCCAATATCAAGCGCCGAACGTACGCAAAATTAATCAGGTGCACAAGGTGCACAAAACAAATATCGAGTATCACAATCGAAATCGAAGTTCAGTGCATCTAAGTGCACAAAAGGCGTATCACTGCACTGCAAGCATATATAAACTATAAAGAGTGCAGGAATGAAATCGTGTGCATGCATACACACAAAACCAACTCAACTGGTTAAAACCATAAAATCACAAACATGTGAAACTAAAGCACGAAAACGACATCAAGTGCAACACTGTGCAAAGATCATAAATCCTCAATCATCAAAATCAAATCATACGAATAAATCACCCAACACATCGTAATCAATAATGTCGGAATAGTACCGCTCAAGTGCATCCTCTAAGAATCTCGGCCAACTGTCATGGTCACTAGTGGGACGTCTCGTCGATGATCATGAACTCTGTCCTGCTGGTGTGCGTAACCATGACCACTCCTGGGTCAAGGTCTTCACTGTGAATTACCAATCTTTCGGTCCATCGGCTCATCGGCCCTGTCAGGTGTGCTAACGGGGACGATTCCGTTCTGGCACTTCTCTGGTCATCTCTTGGTCAATCATCGCGACCACTCATAAGACAGCATATCACTGGCGTCGGCCTCTGGCTCTCTGAATGTACGTGACACATCTGATCCTGGGTGCAAGTATCATTGCAGCAGTGTCCTGGAAGGAATCCTGTTCACGGTCTCTTCCATGTCTCGTCTCTGCCAACTGTCCGAAAGTCATCGTCCTTTCCTATATCTGCATCTTGCTCTGGAACGGCTGCATACCCATCGCGACTCCTTCTGGAAGGTAAGTCCAAGTACCATGCCTCGGCATGCGCATCGCATCTCTGATGTCGGCGGAGTGGAACGTCATCTCATCTAGATCTGGTGCGATCCTCTTACTCCACTTTTCTCTAATGTCGTCTGCTTTGGACTCGTCTCGTCGCGGCTGCATGGACTGACCTCCAATGACTATCCTCGTATCTGGAGTCTCCCAAGAATGCATCTCACCACCTAGCATCCGATTGAAGTCGAACCATTCGATCGATTCGTCAAAACCTCATAATCCCCCAAGAGCTCAACATCTTGGTACAGTTTAATAGTATCGAATATATATACCACAGCATCGGTGGTCCAGCCGTAGAAGGGCAAACCCAAGCCTCACTAATGGCGCCGTGGAACTGCCGCAAACCCGAAGGTTCAAAGGCTTTCACACGGTCATTAAGTCGAGTTAGGGTTTCATTCTTCTAGAGGGACCATAGAATTGCCTGCATGTCTTTCTGACTACTTTAAACTTGGAATAATAGGTTTCTGACATTCGATCGTCTCTGTCGACTCCCATCGTCTCCGCATGAAGTCGTCTCTAGCTTGAATCAATCTATCTGATGACCTCGCATCGGGTTAAGCGAACGAACCACCTGTCCTAGTCATTCATCATCGGGTGACTAGCGACCTTGTATCATCTATTCGTACAACTCGCCCCGCAATAGCTCCAACATATGGGGCGATATCACGTCGCTCGCAGCAACCACTGGCTTGCTCGTCTGCATGCTAAACAGTGCCTCAATCGTCAGGAGTAAGCAACACACCAACGGTCATCAAAATCTGGCTGGCCTCTATCATTGGCTCAATTCTCTAGTGTCGATCAGCACCTCCGAGTAACCTCATAAGGGTGATCCGCCAAACGCTCGTGGCGCGGAAACACAGTAAGAAGACACATCTCTGCAATCGTGTCGCCGGAATTTCGCCCTGGTCAGTCCTCGTTCGTGACGAGCTTGTGCTGACCGCAACTCTAGCTGTAGCTCTCCCTGCCGTAACCGTAGCAGCAAAACCAAACTGGTACCGATGAGGCTAGATCGGAAAGAACATAATACTGAACAAAGAAATGTACATCCTAAGGCTTCTTAAGTGGAGTAGCGTATCGTAAATATGCCGCGGAACATACCCACGGTACGTCACTCTACTTTAGTCACCTATTCCATCAACCAAGGGTCATCCTACGCTCCGAAGGTTAAAACCTAACGCTCTGATACCAACTTTGTCACGACCCGAAAGTACGGAACATGACCGGCACTTAAACTACGAACGTCTCGAGGCGTACGTAATCTAAGTAAACCGAAAACCCAGAAATCCAAACCAAGAAAATAGTAGAGTGCAGGAAAAACAACTTAAAGCAAGTAATTTCAATAGCATAAGCCGAATTATGCGGTTTTTAAAACATCAAAAATTTACTGAAAATTTCGGCAGAGTCTCCTTTGTAAATACTAGCCCCCAAACGGGATACAACATGAATAGTATACGAAATCAAGAAAAGGGCATCCCCAAGCGGGAGCTAGCTCTTCGTCAATCAACGGTCACAACCACACAAACAATATAATATACAACGCCAACGGCGAGGATCAAAACTCAAAAGGAAACTCAAAACCACCAGAAAAATAACGAGCGACTCTAAGGTCGAAAGAATAACCAACACTGGTCTCTATCTCAATAAATACATGTTTGGTTGATGGAATTCTAGATACAACAGAATGATGATATACAAGATAAATAATGGAGGTATGATACAAGTAAACCCACCTACTAGCAAATCACCCGAATGAAACTATGCCCGCAAAGCCGTAAGGAACCTGTACGGCAACCTGCAAGAAACTGGGGCACAACGGGGGTGAGTTGCCAACTCGTGAATAGAAAAACATCTACGCACAGAAATCGCATAAATAACGCAATCCTAGGTCAATGATCATAATATATCCTCAAATATATATAACATGCAGCCTATAACAATGGCTAGGGTAAATATCTAACCCGAGTGTAAACTCATGTGCCCGTGTCAGTGCCTCAGGTAGCAATATATCATATGAATGAGGTATGAATGCATGAAAACAGAATACATGTAAATGAAGAAACTGTTTTCATAAATTAGTGAGATTTCCTTCATATTTTAAACTGAGGTATCATAATTAAAATCAGTATCAACAGTGTCTAGCATCGACACAAAACATAAATCTCACTGTCTCGAAATATCAATGTCTCAATCTCAATATCTAGGGCGCCGTCAGTCCGGACCGGCCCCTACCATCCATCTCAAGACCACGACGGTATCCTCCGGATATCCGACGCGTCGGGTAATATCACCGGTAGGTAGTGCTCCCCAGCCAGGCTCAACGTCAACACCACATTCCTCTTGCCCCGGGGTACCATACCGGGCCCACCATGTACCCGTGACGGTTCCTCCACTCCTCGACACGGATCTCCAAAACCACAGCAAACTCATGGTGGACGACACTTTACATCACTAGAAAACCGCAACATTTTATATTTTAAAAGATCATAAGTTGTAAATTTTACGGCTTTCCCCGAAATCCAGAAATATCATAAATCTCAAGAAATCATCACAAGTGCATATGTCAATGATAATGAACTAGGCATGAACAACTGAATAACAGTATGCATGAAGTGGTAGGTAATAACTACAATGTCTAATATGGCATATAAGGGAAGTACACTAATATCATGTCAAAACTACTAGCTAACAATCTAAGTCAAGCAATTATATTCTCTAAAGTGTACGTGACATGGCAATTACCGATGAAGATGTGTGTGAGCCGGCAAGTAGGTGTACGTGGTACATACGCATCATCGGTAATGGTGCTGGTGTCCTAACAGCATGATATCAATAATGGAATATGCAGCAAAATAAATATGCGAGGCAGAGCGAACAGCAATAATGTGCGGGAGCTGAATACTAGACACAACGATAACTAATCTGCAATAATCTAATATAAGTCCTACAAATGGTGCCTTTTGAAATAACACGAATCATGGGGTTTTGAAAATAGGGGCTACGGTGTTTTTTATGAAAAGATACGCCGTTTTTGAAATATCCGTAGATTCCCTTGAGCTGTCTTTAAAAATGCACACGATTCGTTAGTTTTTGAAATAGGTAAGAAGTCTAATCTAATCTAACAACTTCACTAAACTATATGGCTGAACTACAAGCTGAACTACAGGTAAGGAAACCGCCTATCATCTGAGTCGATACATATACATACCTGTATATGTATAGTCGGTAATCTCGCCTCAATAATATCATATCCGATACCATATCTATAATCAGGCATCCCAAGTCAAGAGTGCGGATCAATCATCAATATAGCTCGTACGTAAATCCGTCGTACGGCATCCCAATCTGGGTACGGGTCAATATCACATTCATCATACTATTCACCTGGTATCCTCTTTATCAAATATCATGATCGGGGTACTGATCTACGTCTAGTACCATACTGATACCGCCTACGTATGCATGGACGTGTGTGAAACACTACGTCAAGGACCCGCTACAACGTCATGTCGTATCTAAGATACGAACCCTGCTATATCACCGATCTCACGGCCTCAAATCAAATCTCATCGACTCATCATAAATCCCAAGTACTATTATCCTCAATCTGTATGTGAACACATAGTCCCATACCCATGTGAACACATAACTATATAATCCCGTATAAGCGCAAATGAAAGAAGAAAGTATGCAAGTATGGGTGTGTGTGTGCATGTGTGGTGCGACCACTACTCTAGGGTTTCGCGACACTAAATCATCCAAGAACACCAAATATCTATATCATCGATAATATCAACCAAATTATAGTCAAAATATATATATATGTGTGTATACGTATTCGTATACATCACCACGAACTGCAGGGGTGCTATACGCCATCCACCCGACTTCTCCCCGTAGATATAAATCTACTCACCTGGTCCTCGCTCGCCGGTGCCGACGTCGCCATGCGCTTGCTTGTCGTCTCGAAGTCCACGTGGGGGTACCTACATATCATAACGCACCATATTGCATTAAAACTAAATTCGAGATCGAAACGGCATACGAAAATCAAATCGGCACGCGTATCACGCATAGGTCCAAACCTATCGCCTACGCATGCAAGAATAGTAAAACCAACCCTCGATGTCGATGTACAAACGTCAAACCATCGAGAAAAATCCAATCACACTCATTTGCACATTCACGAACACTAATTTTAATATAAACTAGGTTAAAACTCACAAAAACCCCCATTTTCACTTAAAAAGTCATTTTTCCGAAAATCTAGCAAGCACAATTCGCCGTTTTTGTACAAAACATGATGTTTAAATCAAAGTAGCGGCCAATATACTTATTAAATATCTTAAATAAGTCGTATAAACAATTTCCGGAATTTAATCTCATTAAATTCCAAAAATCCTAATATTCTAGTTTACAAAAATACCCTTTTTTAACAATTTCAAAGCAAAAATGCACAAACTACAATCTAGCTTAGATTTGCATGATCCAAAGCTTTAAACCACACTTAATAAATTTAATGAAGCCAAGAAAACCCTAATCACATTTTTAATCCCAAGAATTTAACAAATTTCAAAAACCTAGTAAGCAATTAGCAAATTAACACAAATTTTCAAGTAACAACTTGTAATTAACAACTAGATTAGTTTTCTACAAAACTAATTAAGTTAAACCACTTCACTAAACCATGCACAATCAAACACAACTCATTTCCACAACAAACCCTAACTTGAAATCCAAAACTTGCAATTAAACTCACATATCCAAGTTAACACGTAATTTAAATTAGCTTTAAGAAACAAGTAACAATTTAAGCAAAAAGTTTTAGAATTATACCCAAAAATATATGAAGGTCCACAAGCATCCATGGCCTCCCAAAATGCTCTCTTTTCACAAGGATCCATGCTATACGGGCTAAGCTAAAATGGGTAGGAGTCGGATTTGGGTTTTGGGATTTTTTTGATGGATTTAGAAGCAATTTTTCATGAAGTTTGAAGAGAAAAGAGAAGGGAAATTGGGGGGGGGGGGGCTGTTGCTGCAGTAGGGGAGGGAAATTTCGGCTGGAATTATGAGTGGGAGAGGAGAGAGAGGGAGGTAGAGAAAGTGGGGCAAAGTCAAGGTCAAAGCAAGTCAAAAGTCTAACTACTTATCCATTTTCTATTCTTTTCTTTCATTTCCTTTCATTTGAAAATCAAGTGGGGAAAAATTAGGGTGGCTGCTGAATTCAGCCATGGGGAGGAGTAAGTGGGGGTGTGTGGGTGTGGGTACGGGTGTGGGGTGATGAAAAATGATAAATACAATAACCCAAACATCCATTTACGCTAAAAAAAAGTCTTTTTTCTTCAATAATTTCTAAACCGTTTTGGCAAATGATTTCGTTCCAAAAATCACATGATAAATTTTTATTTAATGTTTTATGATGCACAAAATTTGTTTCAACTCATTCCAATTTGTAATTTTTCCTAATTAAATGTATTAGTGACGGCTTAAAATAATAATAAAATAATATTTTTTTCAGAAAATTTGAAATTTCACCAGCGGCTCAATAAACACCAAATAATAGCAATTACATAGCTAGAATATGTATATTTAATTTTTATAATAAGATATTTGTATTTTGACTTTTTACAGAAAACCCCCTCATTTTACCGATATTTCCGAAATTTCACCGAAACGATTTTCAAAACGCTACAGATGTGGTGCCCGTTCCGACGAGGAGCTGAAGACCGGAGATTCCGCGAGGAGATCGGAGTGGAGGCCGAAGACCGAAGGACACGGATCGCTCGGTATAGCTTCCTACCCATTCTCTAGTTAGCTAGCTTTAGGTTAATAGCCCAATCCGGGTTTTATAGTGCGCGGTGGTGCCGGTTTACAAGTTCTGTAAAAGTTTTGTTTCCGCATTTTGGCCTCATTCAGACGGCCGGGGCGCCGCCGTGCACTTACACTATTCACGGACCACACTCTCCAAAGTCGAATCTCGACAAGGAGGGAAACGACCACTTACGAGTCCTCTCGACTTGTAAGAGGGAAAATTCTCTAGTGAGATCCTTACGACTCTCAAGAGAAAACGCACTTAGGAGTTCTCACGACCCCTAAGGAGAAAATACACCTACGAGATCCTCTCGACTCGTAGGGAGAAAAGTCTTTATGAGACCCTCACGGCTCATAAATTTGAAAAGTCTTAGGTGGCAGATCCTAACCCTGTTTCCTAAGCCATCGGTGCCCTACAAGGAGGTCAAGATAGACTATCTGCAGGCCACACTCTCCGTAGTCGAACATCGACAAGGAGGGAAACAATCACTTATGAGTCCTCTCGACTTGTAAGGGAGAAAATTCTCTTGTGAGATCATTACGACTCTAAAAAAAAGCACTTAAGAATCCTCACGATTCCTAAGGGGAAAATACACCTACGTGATCCTCACGACTCGTAGGGAGAAATTTTTTTATGAGGCCCTCACGGCTCATAAAATTGAAAAGTCTTAGGTAACAGATCCTAACCCTGTTTCCTAAGCCATCACTACCCTTCGAAGAAGCCAAGACAAGGTGCTCACTCTATCATCTACCGGTTATGTTTGCTAAGGTGACATGGTGATAACAGAAGAAAGAAGAAAGCAGAAAGATGACACAAAACATTACAAAAAAATGTATCTTGTATTCATGAATTCAGTTGGGCACAAAATACATCATGTGAAAGAATTAAAGAATGAATACATTTTATTCAAAATTACAAAAGGTACAAAAATTATTGAGAAGGAAGCGCTTTCAATAATCTAATCAGCCGCTCACGCATTTCCTTCAGCCCCTCTTCTTGATCAGCTGCCGCAGCCAACTCTGCTTCAACCTTGGTTCGCTGCTGCAAGTAAGACGAAAGTTGTTCCTCGGCAGCCCGCTGAGTTGCTTCACGATTTCGTGCATCCCGCTCGACGACGTCGAGCTTCTGCCTCAGTGTTAGCCCGTCAGAGATGCATCGTAGAAGGCCTTCGAAGATAACTTTCAACTGGGCAGCATTCGCATCAACCTGAGCATGCAGTCGAGAAGATTCTCTTAAAGTTTCTTTACATTCCTTCTGCTTTAAAGCCACTTCTTGCTCAAGATGGAGAAAGTAGGAGGTACTCTGCTCGATCTATGCGGCCCGTTGAGTGCTCGCAGCCAGAATCTCAGGTGCAGGACGCCTAAGCTCAAGCCCATGCAGGCAAGACTCGATTTCCCTGCAGCAATTAACCCAAGAATCAATGAAGCCCTCACCATGAAAGTTCACGAGCGTCGCCAGCATGGGGTTAATCTCTGCGGCAAAATCCGCAAGAGATGTGGGAGTCTCCACATCGAGCTCCTCAATACAGTCGTTCAGCATGCGCAGACTATTCACGGCGCCTTTCGAGGATGGACGTCTGGAGAATGGGCCTGCCGGCATCATAATGCGAGACTCGAAAGAGGCCGGAGTCGAAACGATCACTGCAAAACAAATCACAGTCAGATGACGGTTCAAGAAATATAAAAAGTTCATGAATGATGGGATTTGCTATACCAGCTGCAGCAGGTGGCAAAGCCGGGAGGATCAGTGACGCAACTGTTCTCTCATCTCCTCCTTCAATCTGTAGTATTGCAGCCAAGACAAAGAAGAATCATAAATGATTTCACTGTTGATAAAAGAAAGAGCATTAATTGAAGGCTGTATTCACCAGCGCCACTGGATGAAGCAATCTCCGACGGGAAGGAGAAGTGAGGATGCAGCACCCGGTACAGGTGGTCAAAAAGGACTCCTGCAAAAACGCGATAACGCAACGTCAGTGCACGAAGTATACGGTCAAGAGATAAGACTGATGGATCACAAATCCATACCTTCCAACATCTGACACGGTGCGAGAGAAGGTAGAGAGGTGGTCACCGTCAGGGCGGTAACTGACGGCGCTGCCTCGAATAGCGCGACATCAGCACTAGCCGCACCTGCATTAGAAACAAGATAAACCCTGTCAAGAAAGATTGAAAAAGATTGCAGAATAAAAAGAAGGGTGGTGACCTAAAGTCTACCTGATGAGTCGCCAGCCGGAAACGAGATGAGGGCATTACTCAATTCAATAACGGCGTCTCCCTCCTCCATCGGGATGGTCTCACCTCTCGTCGCCTCATCCCCTGACTCCACGAGAGCCATCGTCACGCTTGCGACGCCCGGAGACGGCAAGGAACCGTAGGCGGGAAGGGCGATGATCGGGGCGGTGCCCAACTCTTAAGAGAGAGTGTCCACCTCAGACCCATCAATTGTACCTGTTTCGCTCGCCACCATGGGCTCAGTAGTTGTGGCCGTCTTGTCCACCACCGCCTTAGGCTTGGCCGTGGTAGCCGTCTCGTCAGCCACTACCTCAAGCCCGGCAATTGCGACCACATCGCCTACCGTCGCCCCGGGTTCGGGAATAGCAGCCACCTCCTCCACTGCTCCCTCAGGCTCCGCGGTCGTCGCCGTCTCTTCGGGAAGACTCGGCCCTGCAAGATAGGGTATATGAGAACCGATAATTCAAAAATTTTGACAATGGGACCTCACGGCACATTACCTGGAGTTGATTTACTATTCGCTTCCCGAGCCGCACGTGCCGCCCGTCTATAAGCAGTAGAGAAGGCGACCAGAGACTCCTCTGAAGGAGTAGCAGCAGGGGCAACAGCGCTCGAACCCGCACCCACAGCTAGAGCAGCATTACGTTCCCTTGTTGCGTGCCTCTGGTGCTTCCTTTCCTCCAGGGCCATTAAAGTAGACCTTCTAGAAACCTCCTTCAATAAGGCATCATCATCCGCACCCAGGGTTACCTCTGGAGCCGTCAAGGCTTCCGTCATCGGTCGTTTGAGTAAGGCCTCTTTCGACAGTACCGAAGAGGCAGGGACTTCGGTGGCTGGCCCGGGAAGAGTCTCCGCATCATCTCGCGTGACCGGCATTGTGGTCCCTGCGATGAGATAAAGAAAAGGTTAGATTGTCCATAAAAAGGAAATGAAGACTTAATGAG
The DNA here is from genome assembly GCA_030015575.1 of Agapanthus africanus. Lineage (NCBI taxonomy): Eukaryota > Viridiplantae > Streptophyta > Magnoliopsida > Asparagales > Amaryllidaceae > Agapanthus > Agapanthus africanus. Next base: position 371,540,429 of record JASDDO010000018.1, on the reverse strand, counting down.
CCGAGACATACCAATGCCTAACAGAGCGCGATTCCTCTCCTCCTCCTCGAAAGTCCTGAGGGAAGCCGCCAGAGCTTCTTCAGTAGTAAAGCCTGTTACAAAAGGAGGAATGTCAGTTAAGACATGATAATAAAAATAGAGATATAACACAATGACAAAAGCGCGATTGATATTTACTTGATTTCATGAGGGCGGCTATTTTCGCTTGGTGGCTTTCGAGTCGCGCAGAAGCAGCAATAGCGGCATCAAGATCAGTGTCTTTTGACGCTATAAAAAGACCCTCATTGGTTCCATATTCACTTTGGCCTTCAGTATAAGGAGCCTGAGGCTCCAAGCCGAGTACAGCATCTAGGGAAAGGACCGACTTCTTCTTCTTCTGTGCGCGAGCTCCAGTCGCAGCAAGCACGAGCTTACGCTTAGCGGGCACCTTGGGACAGTGAGTCCCGATATCCGAGCCTACGCCAGATTCGGGTGAAGCTACAGTTACTGTCTCCGCCGGAGCACGGGGCACCGATGGCACATCCACTATCTCCACAGGAGCGCGGGGCAATCTACGCGTAGGGCTTAGCACATGCGGAGGCTCGACTGCAGCGACTTCTCTTAGCGAAGGGGGGATAGTGGTCCGTCGCTTCAAAGGGACTTTACGATCACTGGCAGGAGGTGCACTTTTGCGATCAAGCAGCAACCGCCTTTCTTCTTTAATAACGGCACCCGTTGAATGCTGGTACCATGCCGTATACGCATTAAGAATCCGTGGGACACAACTCGGCTCGCTGATAAAGAAGTGAGAGCCCGTATTCAAACGCATGAAGTGATGCAGTGCGCTCCTCATCCCCTCTTCAGTAGCAGTGGGTTCCAGCAGAAAAGCCTCCAGCGACACTCCTTGGTTATAGCTCAATTGTTGGGCAAAACGATGCGGATTATATCTCATGAAAAGCGCCGCATCATTTTGCCTAAACACTAGGAAGCCCGGTCTGATAGAATATAAATGGAGAGTCTTCCGAGCTGTCAGAACTGAGGCTCCGTCTTTGAAAATATCTTGCAATAACCGCACCGTTGTGGTAGACTTTTTTCCGATGGTTAACACCTTATCGATAAAGGTCATCCCGTCTCCAACTGTGCGAGGACGAAGGAGCAAACCTCTGGCGTCCTGTGGCGACGGATTTACAATTGAGGCGCCGACCAATCGCATAATCCGAGGGAAGCTGCACCTGTCATAGAATGAAGGCCTTTTATGGATACCAAAAACTCCAAGTGCATGTAGCTCGAGCCATGACATGAAGTAATGCATCGAGAAGTTCACATGCGGTACTCCAGGTTCAGTAGTATCCGCCGCTTGACTAAGGCCGTAATACAGATGGGCTAAGCCGGCGACTCCGACAGCCACTTTTACGCCAATAGTCATCCGGTGAGCCGGGTAAAAGACAGATGGCCTTATACGGCGAAGGTGCATCGGAAGCGTGAACCACCTCAACCATAGCCCAAGAAATCCCAAAAAGAATGCTTCCTCATCCATCTCAGGGACTTCAATCTCCGCAAAAGGAACAACCGAGGAGTTAGGAAGGAAGAAACTCTTCTGATTTACCTCCGTCGCCGGCAGGTTGTCCAAACCTAAACCGAAAGGGTCATCAAGCGTGGCGAATTTAGCAGCTTCCATCGAGAAGACTTTCGGGTGAAGGAAGCGAGCGATGAAATCCTCGAAACTAACCCCGCGACCCCCAGATTCGAGAAAAAGGCGCTCGTAGATATTCAACACTTTGATCAGACTGGGAAACTGGTGTTGAACAGCATTCGCCAGAGTAAGGCCCATTATCACTGGCTTGGCACCGAAGACATATTCGTCCGTGGGAAGCAGCTCCTCATAATGCTCCCCTATGATCGGTAAGCCGGAAACTTCTGGAAACTCCTCTAAAAAGATTGACACTTCCCGGTCCAGTGAGAGGAAGGTGTGAGTAGGGATATTCCACTGCTCCAAAAAGGCCTTAACCCACCATGTGGGAAGAGTGGGGTATTGGAAGAGAGAAGCATAAACAGCGGTATACAACCCAAGCCTCATCAACTGCGACTTCTTCGCTGACAGAATGTAGCGGGCCCATTGCAGATAACCGATTGGATGACGGGGAATCAGACCTATATTATATGGTTGCCCCTACGGCCGCGCTTCGCCTTGACAAATACGGCGTCCTAAGGTATCTAAAACCATAGGAGGTTGAACAGGAATCGAAGCTATAGCGGGTTGAAGAAGGCCTTCTGAAGTCCAATTGACCATCTCCACGGCGTAGTTCACCGGGGGTGAGTTGGCGTAATGGATCGCCGTGATAGGCTCCGAAGGCACCGCGCATGAAAAGCTTTGTCAACCCTGATAATCTGATTGTACCATGATCCCCAAAGGTGAAGATTCTTATGTTCCGGATCATGGTCTCTGATTAAAGCTAGGACCTCTCGGTCTACGGGTGCTCCAGGGAATCCTCCCTCTGAACGAACGAATGGGAATGAAGCATCGAAAGACATGTTGCCTGCAAAAAAGGGGACGGAAATCAACTGTCAGTGTTGTAATTTTTAATTTCTGACACTTGGTACTTTAAAATTTGTACCACACTCAATGCAGTGGAAAGAGACCAAAGGGGGACCCACAAAGTCCAGATGACAATGCATCAATTAATAAGACAGCCTTATCATTAGATGAGACTGTCAATTAATGAGGAAATCCTCAAAGAATATTCTCATTGAATGAGAAATCCCTCGGGAGAAGGAGAAAATCTCCCTTTCAGAGCAAAGGTCTATAACAGAGTGACACTTGTCAAACTCTAGTCACGAGGGAATAAAATTCCTTAAAGAGCCTAACTCTGTAATGATGATGGAAAATCCATCAAAGATTAATTAAAATTAATTCTTGAGAATTAAAAATTCTGGGATCTTCAAGATCCATGAAAAAACTCTTAAGAGTTCTTCATCAAAAGATCAAAAGATCTACATGTTATCAAAAGTGCAAAGCTCTGATTCATGGGCTATGAAACCCTAAGAGAGATTCATGAGAGCAAGGCTCTATTAATGAAACCCTAAAAGGGTTTTCTTTAGATCAAAGATTTATGAAGAGCAAGGCTCTGTTAATGGGTAAAAACCATAATTTATCAAAAATTAATTTAATTTTACCTAAGTTTGGTAGAGTTCTAACTCTTGAAAGTTCTTGAACAGAAGAGCAAGGCTCTGAATAAAAATTCTTAAGAAGAAGATGGAAATCATCTAAGGACCAAAAGGTCCTATTTGTAGGCGCTGAACCGCCTCTTCAACTTCTGAGTTGATCCAAGGGCTCAGATGTTGCCACCGCTGCACTCACGTGTGCGCCATGAGAGCGCAACGGTGGGGGGGGCATTTATTTCCCCCAATCAGAGAAAAGCTCTGTTTAGAATTTCAAAATTCAAAAATGGAAGCAACGCTTCAGATTCTGCGCGCTGCGCGCCCCGTGTCAAAATCAGACACGCTAGCGCCAAGAGCGCTGAGCCCTAGGAAGCGCACCCCCAATCAGAGCAAAGCTCTGTTTTCAAAATTCAAAATTTAAAAAGTTGAAGCAATACTTCAGATCCAGCGCTCTGCGCTGCGTGCCACGTGTCTAACATAGGTGCGCTAGCGCAGTCGCGTTACGCTCTGCGCTGCGCGCCACGTGTCTAACACCGGTGCGCTAGCGCAGTCGCGCTGCGCTCTGCGCTGCGCGCCACGTGTCAAGCACGGGTGCGCTAGCGCAGTCGCGCTGCGCTGCACGCCACGTGTCGAGCGTAGGTGCGCTAGCGCTGGAATTAAAAATTCCCACCGTTGGATCAAAGGATCTAATAATGATGATAAATCATTAATTAACCAGAATTAAATTATGTTAAGGAAAGATTTCTCAAAATCTTTCCAAACAACAAGATTGTGCTTTAAACACCGCTGGATCAATGATCCAATGGTAAATAATGAATTACCAAAAACAGAACAAATTCTGTATGGAAAGATTTCTCAATCTTATTAAAAACAAGAAGATTATCTTCTGTCAAACAGGAGCCTTAGGATCAAAAATCCAACGGTAGGAAATATTCCTAAATCAATCAGAGAAAGATCTCTCAAAACCGATTTAACAATTCATTTGGCTCTATATAAAGGACCCTAGACTTCAAGTCAAAAATATAGAGAGAATACAGAAAAAGATAGAGAAAACCCTCTGAAAACTTTGAGAAAAACTTAAAGAGAAAGAAAGGCAAGCCTTTAGAAAAAAGAAGATCATTTCTTCATGTTTAAGGTAAAGAATTAATTCTTGAACAACAGAGATGAAATCATCTCGTAAAAAGAAGAAACATCTTCTAAGAAGATCATAGATCTGAAAAAAGACGAAGGTCTTTGATAAAAAGAAAAGATCAAAAGATCTAATCATAAAAATATAAAAAGAAGTATTTTTACTTCATTCACAGATTTTTTGATCTATAAAGGCAGAGCCTTTAATAAGAATAAGAATTTTGTTCTTGAATCTTGAGGCAAAGCCTTCTTTAAGAAAAACATAAACTTGTTCTTTGATCTTAAATTTGATCAGATGTGCTTTGCGCTACTGAAAATTACCTTGCACTCATGAACTGCGCCCTTGCGCTCCTTGGATCGGCGGTCAGCGCCAAAACCTGCCATGTGTCAACCAGAGACACAATCTGCGCTTTGCGCTTCTAAAATCAGAGCACTGCGCTCATGAGCTGGCGCTCAGTATCAAGAGCGTCATGTGTCACTCACTGGTGCGCCAACAATCTAGCGCTCGGCGCTAAGCGCGACACGTGTCCTCCTCATGTGCGCTATCCAACAGAAGCGCAATGCGCTCTTTCCTTGGCGCAAAGTGCCTGACGTGCCACGTGGCGCACTGTCAGAACATACTTTGTTCTGATAAATGCTATGCATTATTAAAAGGGTCGAGCCCAAATAAAGGCTCAATAGCTAGAACAATAAAATGTTCAACTCATATTAACTGAGCCCATATGCTCATAAACCTGCAAATAGACTTTAGTCCCAAATTGGACTATAGATCTCCCAACCAACATTGGTTCAAGGGTACATCTTTGAACTCCTCTGATATTTGTCGTTGTAATCCTTCAACGTCTTCAGAGCGGTGACGGGTCCCGACAGCCATACATTCCACGGACTATGATGTCCTTAACCTTGACCGGGATGTCTTTAAACTAACATTGGACCACCATGTCCTTAAACTGGTAATCGACCGAAATGTCCGTAAACTAAACAATAGAGTCTAAATGCTCTTTTGTTGGATCTAAATGATCCTATTAAGTTGATCTTAGTCTAGAAATCAGACTAACGTATCCTTAATAAACGTTTAAGTTGATCTTAGTCTAATATGAGGCTAACGTATCCTTAAACCAAACCCCCAATCCCAAATCTAAGAAGATACTGATTTGGACTAATCCACGCCCTACGGGCGACAACATAAATTAGTCTCCGTATACAATCCACGGGAAACTACAAACAAAACAAACACCCATGACACGAAGTGACCATATGGAGAAGGAGAAAGTTGTTACCGCGATGCGGTAGCGTAATTAACTGCAGGGGCTTGCGCCTACAGGGAAGAGCGTCCCCACAATCATAAACCCCTCAGACGAGGGGGAATCTGACGAAGTCTGCTACATCGGCCGCATCCGTTTAAACCTTCGATACATGGTGCCATAAATCAACTTGGCATTTTAGGAGAGGTGGACGGATAGCACCAATTAGTATCTGCCCCGAATTTCAGGCAAGACGTTTATCGCGTCTGCGTGATTCGGAGGGGAACAATATATTATGATCGTATTGACCTAGGATTGAGTCATACATATGATTTCTGCTCTGTGATATTTTCTAATCACGAGTTGGCAACTCACCCCCGTTGTGCCACAGTTTCTTGCAGATTTTGCCGTACAGGTTTTCCTTGGCGGCTTTACTGGCACATTACTTCATTTCGGGTGATTACTTTGGTAGGTAGGTTCACCCGCATCATGACCACTATTGTACTTATGTATATTCAGTTGTATCTAGAAACTCCATCAACCAGACTTGTATTATTTATAGACTTAGAAGACTAGTTGTAAATTATTTCGACTTTAGAGTCGCGCGTTGTATTATTATGGGTTTTCTTGATGATTTTGAGTTTCCTTTTGAGCTTTGATTCTCACCCTTCGGCGTTGTATATTATATTGCTTGCGTGGTTGTGACCATCAATTGACGAAGAGCTAGCTCCCGCTTGGGATGCCTTTATTCATATTATGCATGTTGTACCCTTTTTAGGGCCAGTATTTACAAAGGAAACTCTGCCGAAATTTTTAGAAAAGACTTGAGATTTTAAAAATGCATACTTCGGCTTATGTTATTAAAACCACTTGCTTTAAAATAAGTTTTCTTCACTTCTTCTTTAAAATGGTTTAGATTTCTGGGATTTTTGGCTTACTTGAATTAGATGGGGTCCTATAGACTTCATATGATTCAAGTGCCAATCACGTGTCATTTCGGGTCATGACACATAACCCAATGAGCACATGTATACTATCGTAGGTGACTAACTGACACCAATGGCTTGTATGACCGGCCACCGTCCCTTATCGGGGTCTCGATAAGCATACACTACTCTACTCTGGAGTACTGATGCCCAGTCTCGATACTCCTACGACTAGGGAAATTTAAGGATGTGCTTATAGACCACCCGGCACCTACGTATATGATCGCCATCATAATGATGGTAGACAAGCAAGATCCTATAGGCTCTATCAACATGTAAAGATGATAAAGACAAACCAGATAGCATACTATCATCTCGAGTAAGACTGTTCGACCGGTATAGGTCCTCCTTCAATCATCACAATCGCGTGCCTGCGATTCAATAATTGACTTGAGGGCACTATAGCCAACAATAACTACAGTAAAACTGATCGTAGTATAGGAAGATCTCTCCCTATCCAGTGCATGTCATCCATATACTTAAACATAACTCTTTACTACCTTCTTACCGGATCCATCTCCTATTCTGATGAAGTCAAAGCCTAAGACTGTCACATCAAAATTAGATGATCTATTTCCGTTATACCTGCTTTAGTTTATAGATAAACATAAGCTACTTGCTTATTATGCTTCCGCTACTCCCACAGACTACAACAACCCTCTGGCAGAGTCATATACACATGCACTTCTAAAGCTAGTTTAGAACGACGCTATACTCATCCTCCTGCCGGATCTTATAGTAGAACAGTACTAATGGCAAGTCTAGGTAAACATGAACCTCCCTGTCACCGTCTCTGAGAAGACCGAAGTCCCTTTCGGGTGCTTGAGGTTACCCACCAAATCGGTGGAGTGGCTAATGGAATGTCGAATCCAATTGAATCTTTAGATTCTATTAAATTTTCAGTAATCGTTTGTGGTTCTGGAATCACTTCCAGTTCTACCATACTCCAACTACTGTTTTCTGAAAAATTCCATTTTACTAAAAACTGTGGCGAGTCTAGAATAATACATCTATTGATCTTCCAGATGGTACAAAGTTAACCCTCGTGAAAGCCCGGGATAACCCACAAACTGCCATTACTGAAACATGCCTTGAGTTTGTCCAGATTCTGGTTTTAAGCATCAGCCAGAAAACTCTCTATATCTTAACATCGTTAAGATACAAATTGATTCTATATACCATATAGAAACAAAGGCACTAATTTTATTGGAACCGGATTCAAAATCATGCAGCTGTCTCCAGTGCATATCAACTAAATGGAATGAGGCCAATCAGCATTACTCAACTAGGAGTGCATTCATATATGAGTAACCCGAAAGAGAAGTAAGTTCTCAAAACCATTACTATCAACGGAATACCAAACACAAGTATCTACATCTTTGACTACCTCGAAGAATCCTGATACTTCCAACAAATGGTTCTCTACTTTATTATTATACCTATAACTTCTCAATATCTGGACCTTGCATTTCAACGAAATACTTGTCTAGAACTGGAGAAGTCATAAGTAAACAGAATATAGTACGAGTACCAACCCCTTTGTCCTAATGGACAATAGACAACATACAATACTTTGTATCAGTCCCCTGAGTTCAATAACTCAAACCTTGTGCGTCGTAGGTTGAAAACTGTACTATGGTTAAGAAAAATTACACCGCTGTTGAATGCACCTTACCTAACCATCAACTGATATCGGTAAATGTCACAGACATAATTACAAAAAGTTATAACTCACTTTATAAAATAAACGTACAGATATATCAGTTTGAAATTGGTGCATAACAACGGATATTCAAAACCAAATATTTGCCGTTAGGCCAAACCCAGATGATTTCCTCAAATATCACTAATTATAACAAATTCGGATATAATGAGGATCTAATCACCCAATTCCCAATATCTTACTCCTACTCACCATCTGTAATAACATACAGATGTGAGAAACTGATCTGGTAAATACATACCCTGGAGTTAGAATCTAATTGGGAAAACAGTTTTCAATTAACATTGCACAGCAAATCTGAAACATGAAAATGTTTCGAAGGGGTATCCGGGTATTCCTAGTAATGTCTCTTCCACTATCCTGATTCATGACTATAACCGTATAGTTCTATGCCCTCACTCTAATCCTTTTATTATGTCTTTACGTATTATCTTATGTATACCTTCTTTCGGCTAATTGGTTTTCTTCCTTCCCTACCTTTCGACACCAGCCTATGATTTGGAAGAAGACTATACAATAAGCGTAATAGGTGTATAGTCCTTATGCCAGGAGCCCTTGTAACCTGAGAGAAGGTAATGGAAAAAGACATCTGAATAATCCTATTCTATTTCTCCTGAACCAGAAACCATCCTCGAATCTGGAATGAATTCCTTTGAGTTCGTATGTAACTATACGATGGCATATCCAAGCATTATGGACATTCATAGTGATACGGAGTGTTCTGGAGAAATCCAAAGTGGATGTGGGAGTGGCAGGGGTATACACGGTTTTGTCGTGAATGATAACAGTCTCAATTTTCTTTGCCGTTATTCTAATCCCTTTATTTGTCTTTACTTATTACCTTCTGTACACCACCTTTAGGCTAATTGGTTTTCTTCCTTCCCCATATTTCGGCACCTACCTATAGTCTGGAGGAAGACTATCCAATAAGCTTAATAGGTGTACCCTTTTCTAATCCTAGGAGCCCTCATAACCTGAGAGAAGGTAAAGAGAAAAGACAATTGAATAATCCTATTCAATCTCTCCAGAACCAGAATCCATTCATGAATCTGGAACAAGTTCCTTCGAGTTCGTATGTAACTATACGATGGAATATCCAAGAAATGTGGATCTTCGTAGTGATACAGAGTGTTCTGGAGAAATGCAAAGGGAAAGAAGGAGCGGTAATGATTTATGCGACTAAATGATAATCCAAAAGCCAATGTGTTTTAAGAAGGTTCGGTTAACTTGGTTCTTCAGTTTTAGTTTAGGGTCTGGTCATGGTCGCTGCTAAAGAGAGAGAGAGAGACAGGAAACACTCAGCGTTCACTGTAACCTTGATCAGAATGGTTAATCACTTTATCTAATCAGGATGGCTCCCACTATTTTCTCGAATTCTCCTCCAAACCTAAAAGGAGAATTAGTCAGGAACATCTAAAATCACCCGAGGAGTAATCTTACTCATCAGTGGGAATCGAGATCCAACAATCATCGCATGATAACTTGATGGAATCCACTCAAGTTACCACACTCCAGATTGTATGCACAAGCCTGGCAAGTTTCCTGTATGTTTGAAACTCCCAATGTGATTTTTATCCCTAGGACCCAAGTGACCTTGACTAAAGATCAAAATGTCAAAAGGTCCTAATCAAGTTCTACCCGTCATTATCTTGATTGCATTAGACCCGCCCGTACGAGCCCTGACTAAAGATCAAAATTATCGCACGACTGTCATAATCAATCGCATATCCATGCAACGGAAAAGCATTACATGGCTACCGAACAGTATGCCTCGACTAAAGATCGAAATACGTATCACGAATACTAAGCACTACCAATCCGAAATGACGGAGGGCTACGGCTGGTTTTTGGCGAAAAACCTTTAACGTAATGAACTTGATATCGTTGAAGGAACCTAGTGGTTTTACAAATATATAGTAGCACAAACTTTTGCTAAAGAGGTCACTCTCGGTGAAAGGATCTCGGCTCTTTCCTTATCGAATGAGGTGCAGGATATTCCAAACCGAATACCATGATGCAAAGCAAAAGAATCGACTATAGTAATGTTATTACGATGATGCAAACTTATGCCCAAGGGGTCACTCCCGATGAAGGGATCTCGGCCATTGCCTCGTCGAATGAGGTGCAGGATATTCATAATCAAATACCACTATGCAAAATAAAAGAAAACGTCTGTAATGTCTGTTTTTATAAAACTTGGTTCCAACAACATCATATATATATGTTTGTTTTATCCTTATATTGATCAAAATCAACACAGTCCCATCAATTAATCACACCAGAAAAGAACGAAAATATGATGTACGTATATGCCATCCGCATTCGCCACTGGGTCCCGTCATCACTTGTTAGGTTACTTAACTAACGACAGAGTGAGGACTGGACTAGCGCGGGTGCAAAACATATACACATCTATTAGTATATATATATATATAACAATCATCCCAGGCATGATATAAGCAACATCACAGAAACATCACAGAATAACGGATAATCTAGGAGCCCCGGGTTTCCTTTGAGCCGCAAATGAAACCCGACATTCCCTGTGTCGTGTGGATAGCCTGTGTAATGAAAACCTAGACCCCTACGAGCGCGGCAAGTTACCCGCCAAAACCTGAAGTGAGGCAACCCCCTTCATCAAAATTAATGGGCCAACCGACACTTCACGGAATCCGGTAACATGAGCACCCCTCCGTGGATCATACCTATACCCCCTACGAGTGCGGCGAATAGCCCGCCAATTTTAGAGTAAGGTCCGCTCCATCTCAACACCATGAGATGCGAACCTGTTGCCCTCTAGAACCCGGCTATTCGTACACTCCACCGTGGGGTAATCTTAGTACAGAAAAGAAAATAATATGTACAACGGTGACATCGAGCTCAACCCGGTTGTGCCACAAACAAATAATATACAAGCTGGCAGAGACGGCAGTCCACATGTCGGACGCTCGTCCCGCAATATCAAATGTACAAATGAAACTAAACAGTACTAACATTGCACCCAAGCTATCCACCATGACGATCCAACCACAACACAGCACAACACGGAACATCAACGTGAATGCCACATTCGCAAAATCGTCTAAAAGAACGTATAGTAATTAGACGAGTTGTACCGCTCGAATGATATTCACGGTCGCAGATAGTAATGCATGTACTATAAACATTTAAACAGTGCTAAAATATCGACTTCGAAACACCCCGAGTTGCCCATGAACAGAAGATAACATAATATCCATAATGGGCAAAACAAGCAATACCACTGCACCAATATTCCAGAGACTAGAAAACACCAAAAATTTCAAGTCCAAACTCCATAGAAAAACCAGCCTCACCCATATTTTTGCAAGTCTTGCTGGGTCAAAATTCGACGGTTTGGGCTCGTATTTGTGGTGTGTACTATTGGTCACTCAAGTAGTCTTCTGCAATTGCTTAAAAAATTTATTGAAGACTTTGAAATTTCGACAGAGACTTGAATCTGCAGGGTATCGTTTCCGGGTTGTTTCGATTTCGATACTTTAACATAGTCTAAACAAGCTAGTAAGGGGTTTACGGGTTGGCTCTGCTACCATGTTCGGTTACGGCAGCGCCCCAGCCATCAAACGTTGGCCAAATGCAGAACAAAAACTTTCGAAATTGGCGCTACCATGACCCGATGCCCGGATCTATCCTAAACTTTGTACTAGCAATATGTAAAACTATGAGTTAGATGGTTATACCGAGTTGATCCGTGTCCTTCGGTCTTCAACCATCATCCCATGATCTTAGTGGTCGCGGATCGAATTTGGTCGCCGGTCTTCCTCCATCTACGATGATCCACCTGAGGGAAGCGGCGCAAGCTTCAGCCTCGCAAAGCGAGGCAACCGACGCTCCAAGGTTGCTAGCAATGGAGAGTGGAGGTGTGGGATTATGTCACTATAATTTTTCTCTCATCACAAATGCTCTAAGAGCAACTCTAGAAGATCAAGAGGAGGTGAGGAAACATGTGGCATGAGCAACCATGGAAAAAATGGCTAAGTTTTTTTCTCCAAGTGAGAATGAGAGTGAGAAAGTGAAGAAAAGAAAATGAGCAAGCCCCATCCAAAACAAGTGGCTTCCCCCCTTCCCACTCAATCATGCACACAAAATATCTCCATTCATTTTTGCAATAAACAAGTCCATGCCATACCTCTCTACATGCTAAACAATGTTCATGCCATGTCATCCCCTCCACCTCATTTGTAAAACTAATTATTTTCTAAAAAGTAAATCATACAAATGAGGTGTCCATTCTTCTAGAAACAATTTTGTAAAAATATGGAATACTACCCGGTACACGTATCGAAATACATATACGCGTATTCATATCAAAATACGAATAACCAAGAGAGAAAATGAATAGTGAACAATAATACTAGAATACATATATATAAATACATATATAAATTATTAAATCAAAACCTGATTTAATAATTCGGCTTAATCCTAAGTCGCTAGTATTATCAACCGTCCGATTAAAGTCTGTGCAGCCTGTACACATATTTAACTGGACACATGTATGTACCAACATACGTCATCTACAACATATCATCTGAACCGTGATAACCCTCTGTGTGGGACTCTAAAGACTCGTCAATACGATGGCAGTGGGTTTAACCACAAGCACATTAGCGGCACTAGCTGTAGGTAATGGCTACCCAGGTATTGAGCGAAAGGAAGGCCGACGAGCAAACTCATCCAAACCCCTAGTGAGCCTGACAGTGACAATATCCGTACAGTCCGGTCTGTCCGTCTAAGAGTATCGCATATCGAGTGAAGGGGAGTGGATGAAGTCAGACCCCTAGAAACGCGACATTTAGTGTCGGTATGAAACCCATCACCATCTGAGAAACTATCGATCCTAGATCGGTAATTCTCGTTCACCCCGGCCGAGGATTTTTGACGATGGCCACCCGTGCACAACGCGACATCAACCCCCAATACCGGGAGAGACGAATCCCCGACGATCCGCTCACTGCCTTCATGTGGCTCGGGACTGTACCCAACTAAAATCTGTTTGCACGACTCCTTTGAGCCGTGATAGGGTAGTAATCAAAGCACAGTGGGAACTCACACGAGACAAATGACGATCTCAGGTCGACAGACTAACCAGTACACATGTCACTTGGGAACTGCTATCTGACAATAGGTATAATACCTACTAGCAGGTTCCCGGTGAGCCCGTCCAGTGTACTCATAACTCAATGAGCACCTGTATACTATCTTAGGTGAAAAAACAAACACCAATAGCTTGTGAGACCGGCCACCTTCCCTCGTCAGGGCTAGATAAGCATACACTAGTCTACTCTGGGGTATCGATGCCCAGTCTCGAAACTCCCATGACTCAGGACATTTAAGGATGTGCTTATAGACCACCCAGCTCCCTGATTGTTCGTCTTTTTGCGTACGTGCATTTTAAAATCAAAGTTTAGATATACCGCAATCAATAACGGTGTCGCTTGGTAGCTAGCCGGTTGAGTACGGGTCGGTCCCCAGGAAAAACGTGTTTTTTTCTTATTGTTCTAACGAGTTAAGTCCTATTTTTGGTAGGTTTTGAATTTTAGAAAAACTAAGATTGAATTTAATTTGATTTAAAACCTTGCTAGGGTTAGGATTAGGTTAGTTTGGAAAGAGAATTCTTCTCACCGCTTCCTTTTCCCTAATTAAGAACTTAGGTGTTAGGGTAATAGTCAACAAAGGGAATTAGCACGACTAGGAAGAAATGTAGTTTTTTCCTTTTGGTCCTTATCCGTCCTTTCTTAACTCTTAGCCCTAACCTCTATGTAAATCAACCACAACCGGTCTAACTAGGGAATCATCGCTATCTCGTAGGATAGGGTGCCGTCGTGAGCGGTGTGTGTTTGATTCACATAGAGTCCTAATTTAAAGTATTATATAGGGAAGAAAGGAGTGAGAGATGCCCATCTCTCAAACCTACCCAATCCTAACCCTAACAAGTGAGGAATTACTCACTCATTAGGAAAATTGCGACAAAATTCATTTTTTTATAATTTTGTTTTAATAACCTAATTAACTTGCAGATAAATAAATGTTGATAAAAAAATTGTAGAAATAAAATTAGAATGGAAAATTGCATGATAAAAAAAACTTACTTTATTGACACCTCTTGACGATTACAATGGAATTGAAAATTTAATCTAGAAATTAAAAGAGGTATGCCCCAAAAGAGGCTATAGGCTTTCCTATTTATAGATAGGAGAAACTCATGCAACAAGCCGTTAAATCTCTAGCTGTCCCTAGTAGGAGGAGTGTTGTCTCCTAAGGGTTTACAGCGGATACTACCCATAAAATCCGATCAATTTGGCCTATTGACTTTCATTCTTCAATTCGGTGTTCTAACAAGAAATTCTATTATCTTCAACTTAGAAATCATCAACCCGTATTTTTCACACCCACTTATCATTTAACTTAAGATCGTATATGTTCTGTAAATTTATTTAGCTTTTAGCATCTTTTGAATTTTCCTTCTACGGTTCTATCTCAACTTAGGAATTTTTATCATCTCTACTGAAGATATAAGTCCTATTTTTCATTCCTATCTCTCATCCAAACCCCAATCATATACCCCTACGTGTGTGTATGTATCACCCCTACACTTGGAAATTCAATTCAAACTAACATACTCTTGTCCATCGTCCAAAGTACTTTTAGTTGGTGAATTTTAGATGAAATTGCTCACACATCCTTCATGCGACCGTTAATACTTCTTGAGCTACTAACGACCGATTACAAAATGTGTTCGCGCAATTAGGCATAATTTCTCGTCTTGTAATACCTAAGGCTTTTAGCAGTGACTCCCAAACCAGTTGGTCTAAGGCACTGGGTGATAAAGCATCCTAGCTATAATTTTTTATTTTTACGCAGCCTTAAGTAATTACAAAACCAGTGTTTATTTTTTCTTTTATATCTCTCATTTCACACTTATACTTTTTTTTCATACTAAGGATTTTAGACCAGAGCAATTCAAGGTATCCTCTACTATCCCAAGTTTCAAGGTGCGTGTTTGTGGAAATTGTAGGGTATATATTTTCAGAATTTAGACTAAAAGTTCGGAATTATTTTTCAGACTTACACTTCAATAAAAATTTCAATAATCTTCCCTTATTTTGACTTAGCCCAAGAACTGAACTCAAAATTTGCCTATTTCTAAATAAATTATAAGGACATATATTTTCTACCGTTAAATTTTAAGAAAGGTTATTTTTAGGGTTTTTAATTTACTAAGTTTAGGATCTAGTTTTTCCTAATTAGTTAACCGTCTTGTTAAACTTAAGTCAAATATGGCCAAGTTGAAAAAATAATTTTTTTTTCTTTTTAGTTTTTTCAATTTTTTATTTGATTTTTCTTTTATATGTTTTTCTTTATTTTCATTTTTTAAAATTTTTTTATAAAGATGCAATGCAGAATTAAACATACAAAGAAAGAAAATAAAAAAATATGTACAAAAATGAAAATATGCAATGCAATGATAACTATTTACAAATCACCTCCTCCCCCAAACTTACCAAAAGCAGTGCCCTCACTGCTCATGTCCTCACCGTCCCCTTGAACGTGAACGGGAACGTTCCTTTCTTGCCAACAGTGTAGATACGCAATGTTCAATCTCTGTCACCCGGTTATCCAAGTTGGTCACCATCCCTACCAACCTATCAATCCCCCTAGTGGCTCTTCTAAGCAGACGTGCATGTTCTGCGGGGGTAAGCTCTTCCTCGCTCGCGGTCGAGCTGGAGCTGGGTGTTCTGGCAGGTACATGTTCGGCCGGTTCTGTTCACGACCATACATCAGTTAAGCGGGTATAAGATGTGGATACACCCTCAATAAGAGGCCTAATGGTTATACCTCCATGCATGTAAAACTCAAATTCCTCCACAGGAAGGAAATAGCGACACAGTTGTGTCACTAACATAGGGCATGGGTAATTTGCAGCCCTTTTGCCAGCACCAATTGAATTAAGTAAAACCATACACATGTCAAATCTAGGGTTCTTAGTCATTAAGGTGTGCACGATATGAAGAGATGGGGTGAAAAATGGTGTGTTATGTGAACTGCCAAAAATGTTGTTTTGTGCCCAACAGCACACGGTTAATACATTGGCGAAGAGAGTTCTAGCCTGTATGCCATTCCTAGGTTCCCTCAAACAGTCATTACCCATTAAGGGTAAGTAGTCTTCAAATTGATGGGGTTGGTCGTGAACAGGTAATCTAGGAATTAAAGTGACTTCATGGATGAAGTCCCTATCAATGATTATTTCCCTATCGCCCCAAAGTAATTTAATAAAACCGTATTGTGATATGCTACCTTCCTCCATGCACTCGTAAAAACGAGTGACTAGATCTAGAAGAGCATAGGCATTGGGATGATTGAAAATTAAAAAGTTCCACCCTCGACGTGTGATCTCATCACCAAAATAACTTCCGTAAATTGTGTGTGCAAACATTTGAGAAAAATCTCGTTCTAATTGCATGGTTGGTGCCATTCAGAGAATTAAATTGCAGAATTTGTAATTTAACAGAGAAGAGTTTAGAGATCGAACCACCTCTAAATTTTTCAGAGGGAGAAGACACCGGAGAGCGGCGGATCAGTGGCCGAAGGAAGGTTCTGGCGGCAGAAGCGCGGCGGCCAGGAGAGATCTCTCTGCAGAACTTGGAGCGGTGGCTAGGGTTTGAGGAAATGAAAATTTAGGGTTATGAAAACCGCAAAAGGGTCGGGTTGTATTTATAGGGGATGGTGGTTTGGTTATTTGCAAAATACTCCTCTTAAAATGGGGAAATTATTTGTAAATAACAATTTTTATTATTATTATTTTATTTTATTTTTTTATTAAAACTAGAAATTTACAAAAATACCCCAAAAAAATTTATTTTCAAAAAATTTTATTTTTATTTTTTTTTAATATAATTACAAGTGATACATACCCCCAAACTTATTTGACACAGTGTTTTGGCTAGATAATCGAAATTTAGGGGTAGATGGAGGAAGATCAGTCAATGTAAATCGGCTCCTGCAAAAACAGGAGCTCCTTCGAAGGGTCCGTAGTGAGGAACGGTTTAAGTCTATGTTCGTTCACTTTAAATAGGAACCGTCCTCAGGATTTTCTAGATCGACTGCACCGTGCGGATATACGGTGCGTACCAAAAAGGGCCCTTTCCATCGAGATCTGAGTTTGCCGGGATGGAAATGTAACCGAGTGTCGTAAAGTAAAACCAGTTGACCAGGTTTGAAAGTTTTGCGCATAAGGTGTTTATCGTGAAACACCTTCGTTCAGTTTTTGACGATTATTGCGTTCTCGTAAGCTTCATCCCGAAGCTCGTTCAATTCGTTCAACTGCAGCTTTCTATTGCTGCCCGCATCTCCTAGAGATATATTCAACTCTTTTATTGCCTAAAATTCTCTATGCTCTATTTCAACTGGAAGGTGGCAATCCTTTCCATAAACAAGCCTATATGGAGACATACCAAGATCGGTCTTAGATTTAGTTCGGAATGCCCAAAGGGCATCAATAAGTTTTGATGACCAATCTTTACGGTTTTTAGAAACCGTTTTCTCCAATATCTGTTTAATCCGCCGATTTGAAGTCTCGGATTGCCCACAAGTTTGGGGATGATAGGGCGTTGACAGCTTATGAGTAATGGAATATTTCCGCATTAAGGACTTGAAAGTCCTATTACAAAAATGAGATCCATTATCGCTGATAATTGCATCGGGGTGCCCAAAACGAGAAAAAATGTTTTCTTTGAGTAATCTAACGACAACCTTGTTGTCATTAGTTCGGCTGGGCACAGCCTCGACCCACTTTGAAACATAGTCAACAGTGAGTAGAATATACATGTTCCTAAAGGAATTGGGAAATGGTCCCATAAAGTCTATCCCCCAAACATCAAAAATTTCTACAACCAAAATTGGTTGGAGAGGTATTTCATTTCTCCTAGATATCCGGCCCAAGTGTTGGCACCGGGAGCATGTCTTGCAGTAATCATGTGCGTCTTTAAAAAGTTGTGGCCAGTAGAAACCACACTGCAAGATCTTTTCTGCTGTCTTTTTAGGGCTAAAATGCCCGCCACACGCTTGATCGTGGCAGAATGACAGCACGCTCTTAAACTCATTGTCGGGGACACACCGATGAATAATTTGGACGAGACAATATTTGAATAGATATGGTTCATCCCAGTAAAAATGTTTTACCTGGGATAGAAATCTGAGTCTGTCCGGATTTGACCATTCGTTTGGTATAGGCCCGGTGGCCAAATAATTTACGATATCCGCGAACCAAGGTTCGCATGACACAGTCAAGAGTTGCTCATCTGGAAAAACGTCTTTAATAGGAATTTGAAGTGTAGGCGAAGAAGGAAGGCGTGAAAGGTGGTCGGCTACTACGTTTTCGCATCCTCTCTTGTCTCTGATGACAAGGTCAAACTTT
The DNA here is from genome assembly GCA_030015575.1 of Agapanthus africanus. Taxonomy (NCBI): domain Eukaryota; kingdom Viridiplantae; phylum Streptophyta; class Magnoliopsida; order Asparagales; family Amaryllidaceae; genus Agapanthus; species Agapanthus africanus. Next base: position 371,521,754 of record JASDDO010000018.1, on the reverse strand, counting down.
TGTAGTAAGAGGATCCAACGTATCAACCGAGATTTAGCGTCCTTCTTCATGAAAAGATGGCGAAGAGCTGAGTGGTCAGTGTAAACGATGACTGGAGAGCCGATTAAATAGGGCCTGAACTTTTCTAATGCAAACACAACAGCTAAGAATTCTTTTTCAGTAGTTGTGTAATTTAATTGGGCCTCGATCAAGGTTCGGCTAGCGTAATAAATTACATGCGGTATCTTATTTATGTGTTGTCCAAGGACAGCACCAATTGCGAAATCAGATACATCGCATATAATTTCAAATGGATGCGTCCAGTCAGAAGATGAAAGAATAGGAGCGGAAGTAAGTGAGTTTTTCAATGACTCGAACGCCTTCATACAGCTCGAGTCGAAATCAAAAGTGGTGTCCTTGGCCAACAAAAGAGTCAAGGGTCTAACTATCTTGCTAAAATTATTGATGAACCGTCTATAGAAACCGGCATGGCCAAGGAAGGCTCGAATGTCTCGGACGCATTTGGGAGGAGGAAGATTGGAAATGACTTCAGTCTTAGTTTTATCTACCTCAATGCCATTTTGCGAGATAATATGTCCTAAGACAATACCTTCTCGTACCATAAAGTGACATTTCTCCCAATTTAAAGTAAGATTCTTATCCCTACACCGGGTAAAAACTGCGTCTAAATGTAGCAAACACTCATCAAAGGAGTCGCCGAAAATGGAGAAATCATCCATAAAAATCTCCACGAATTTTTCCACCATGTCTGAAAAAATGCCCATCATACACCGTTAGAAAGTAGCGGGTGCGTTGCATAATCCAAAGGGCATGCGACGGTAAGCAAACGTACCGAAAGGACAAGTGAATGTGGTCTTATCTTGGTCCTTTTCGACGATGGGAACATGATTATAGCCGGAGTAGCCATTCAAAAGGCAGTAAAATTCATGCCCAGCCAATCGTTCTGGCATTTGGTCAGTGAAAGGTAATGGAAAGTGGTCTTTCCATGTCACGGCGTTGAGTTTTCTATAATCGATGCAAACTCGCCACCCAATTTGGGTGCGAGTAGGTATTAACTCATTCACCTCATTAGTCATGACCGTTATGCCCGATTTTTTTGGGAAAACGTGAATTGGGCTAACCCACTGGCTATCAGAGATAGGGTAAATGATACCACTATGTAGACATTTTACAATCTGCTTTTTAACAGCCTCCTTCATTATAGGGTTTAGTCGTCTCTGTGGATCCCTTGTTGGTTTGGCATCATTCATCATATGAATATGATGTTCAACTATTAGGGGACTAATCCCCTTGATGTCCGCCATAGTCCAGCCAAAAGCTTGCCGATTGTTTTGTAAGACCGTTAAAAGGGCTTTGTTTTGCTCGGGGGCTAGAGAGGCCGAGATGATAACAGGAAGGGTCTCATTCTCACCTAACTAACCGTATTTAAGGTGAGACGACAATAGCTTGAGTTCGAGTTTTTGAGGCGAAACAATTGAAGGTAAAATTGGTGAAACTGTCTCAAACTCGAAGGATTCCAACAAAGGTTCAAAGCGTGTGTAAGCAACCGAGTCGGATGGTTCAGCTAACTCATCCAAAAATTCAAAGGATTCAAACTCGGGTGGTGATTCTTCAAAATCGTTCAAAAAAGTGAAACACTTGTAATCCTTATCGGGTGTTCAAGCAGTGTCAGATTCAAGGAGGAACGCACTAGTGGCGTCAAAATTGCTGTGATCGAACAGAAATTTTTCGAGCTCACAGTCCTCCTGAGTGATCTCTTGGATCGAGCAAACATCAAGTATATTAGCATTAGGTTCGGAGGGCTGATTCCCCAACTTAAAAATTTTGAGTTCAATTTTCATGTTTCTAAAAGATAGGTTCATTGAACCATTTCGACAATTGATCACCGCATTAGAAGTTGCAAGGAATGGTCGACCGAGTATCACCGGAATTTGACTCTGGGGGTTAGCTACAGGCTATGTGTCCATAACAATGAAATCAACGGCGAATATGAAGTCCCCTACTTTAATCAACACATTCTCTAACTCACCCCTAGGATGGGTGATAGATCGGTCGGCCATTTGGAGAGTACAATGTATGGGTTTCAGCTCTCCAACGCCTAATTGTTCATATACTGAATAGGGAAGCAAATTAACACTGGCACCAAGATCTAAAAGTGTGTGGTTGATGTTCTTATCCCCAATAATTATTGAAATTGTAAGACAGCCAGGGTCCTTTTGTTTTTGAGGTAAAAGTTGGGTAAGAGCATCACTTACTGCACTAGCCAAGAAAACTTTCTTAGGTACCTGTGATTTCCTCTTCTTAGTGCATAAGTTCTTCAAGATTTAGCGTAAGAAGGGACTTGTTAGTTTGCATCCAAGAGAGGTATGTTAATGCTAACCTGTTTAAATAACTCCACAATCTTCTCTATTTGTAGAGTTTGTTTATTGGATCTCAACCTGTTTGGAAATGGAATATTTTGAAAATTTGTTGAGTTCAATGTTTGTGGAGTAGATTATAGAGTTGGAACGGATCCCAGTGTTGATGTTTTCATGGAGTGAGATGTGGGTCCGTTCGAATTAGTAGAAGAAGTAGAGCCTTGTGAAGAATGAAGAACAGGCTCTGAAGAAGGTGAAGAAGATGAAGAAGAAGAAGCGGCGGCCGGGATGTCATTATTATTGCCAACGTTATTGTACAATACCTTTCTAGATCTCAATGTAGTCATGGCACTCACATTATGATTTTGTTGTTCATGAGCAACATGTGCATTTTGTGTGTGACCAGGATTTGGCAGTGGTTGAGTTGGAAGTTTCCCCTTCTCTCGCTCGCTTAGAGCAGCATTCAGTTGTGCAATTTGAGCTTCAATGGTTTTGATGCTTTGCTCATGTGATGCAGTGTGTTGCACCAAAGACTGAATGGAAGATTGGATGTTGGCTGAGGATTGTGTAGATTGTTTTAAAAACGCATCCAGACTTCGTTCTAGCGAGAAAACCTTATCGTTATTTGGTTGAACAAAATTATTTTGAGGAAAAGAGTTGTTTGGTGCAAAATTGTTCATTTGATTTTGGTATGGTTGGGGTTGGAAAGGTTGCTGATATTGACTTTGTTGAGGGGCTTGTTGTTGTGGAGGAGGCCTCTGAAAATTGTTATTGCCTTGGAATTGTTGTTGATTTTTATTCCAAGCAAAGTTGGGGTGGTTCCTTCAACCAGGATTATAAGTTGAAGAGTATGGATCATTTTTTTGTCTCTGTTGAAAAGCAGCATTGACTTGATCCTGTACTTGAGCAGGTGGGTTGTAAGGATACTCTTCGGTCAAATAGGACGGATCCGAACAACAAACGCATATAGTGCGAGGGGGTAAAGCGGGGACAGGAGAAGGCGATGAGAAATTGCTCTCAATTGCTTCTAGTTTTCATGTAATTGCGGCTATTTCGGCTTTCATTGCAATTGACATGTCAAGTTGATTAACACCTGACCTAGATTGACTGGATGAAGTAGATGAAGTGGACGAAGCGGTCTGTCTAGTGCTTTCCTACTGAAGCATTTGTTCTGCAAGATCGTCGAGAAATTGCCAAGCTTCCTCGTCAGATTTGGTAAGAATGTGACCTTGACAAATGGTTTCCAACAACTGCTTAGTTGCTGGGTTCAGTCCTTCGTATAAAGTTTGGCAAAGTTGCCATCTCTCGATATCGTGGTGAGGGCACTGAACAAGAAGGTCCTTAAATCGTTCAAAACACTTCCAAAAAGGTTCGGAAGGATGCTGGGAAAATTGGTTAATTTCATTGCGAATTCTCGTGGTCTTGTGGTGTGGGTAATTTTTTTTATAGAAAAGCCTTAACAACTCTTCCCAAGTTTTTATGGAATGCAATGTCGTACTATATAGCCACTTTTTAGCTAGGTCACATAAAGTGAAAGGAATGACACGTAGCCTTATAGCATCATAGGAAAGTTAGGTGGTCTTCATCATTGCGCAAACATTCTAGAATTTGTTAATGAAGATGTAGGCATCTTCGGATTCCAGCCCGTGAAATTTGGGCAACATATTGATGAAGTGGGGCTTAATTTTGAAATTATCCCCATTAGCCGGCGGAAGTGAAAGACAAGTGGGAAGTGCGGTGCGGGTTGGATAGAAAAGATCCTGGAGCGCGATTCGTTGGGGCGCTTCAACAGGAGGGTGTTGTGGGTTATTCGCACCCTGTTGAGGTGGAATCAGTCCCGAAGTAGGTAAGGGGTTGTTAGGATTGAATCCCGACATCTCCTTAGAAGATGATGAATTTGAAGATGAAGGTAAAGAAGTGGAGGGAATTTCGACTTCGGAGTCGAACACGTCGTCAGTAGGTACTAACGAGACACGGACTAAACGGGCGCTAGTGTCCCTAGTCCAACTGAACATACACTAAATGAGGTTTAATGTAGTCAAACGTAGGATGTGGGGGAAAGAAAACGTCAATGGATAAAATGTGGGTGAAAGTTGGGTGCAATGGATTTCTAGCAACAAAATGGCATGTTTTTGTAAAAATTTTGTTTTGTGGTTTTTTTTTTGTTTTTTTATAAAGAGTTTTGCAAAAGATTTTTATAAAGAACTACGACACACTTCTAAGCAATCACAATTCAAGCATGCACAATCAAGCTTAGAGCTAGGGTCTCCTAAGTCAACTAGACTGCTCCTAACTTGTCCAAAGGGCAAGTTGTGAGATATCCCTTAATTCTCCTCTTCACCGCCAATTGTGGCCAGATAAGCACAAGTAAAGAAAGGAGGGATCCGCTCATGAATCACCGTGAGACGGGCCTTTTAAAATTACCTTTCTCACTTGTCTAGCCTAGGCACCACAAAGTCAGGTTTAGATAAACGACCGATTGCCCACAACCCTCCTCTGTCCTAATGAACGCAACAGTCCTTAATTAGTTGAGTCTAAATATTTTTTAATTAACTCGAGGGTGATGCATATGCTTTATATGATTTCTGGGGTCTTAGGAAGGGTAATGAAATCCCCACCCAATCTGAATTGGTGTTATAGCCCCTTAAAAGTCCGTTTTAAATATACAAAGCAATTAACACACAAAATCTAAAACACTTGCCAAATTTATTTATTTTTTTTATTTGCGGCGCAAAAAATCCTGCACAAAATTGATTTATTGGAGAGGGAGAAGACGTTTTGCGCAAAGAACCCTGCAGGAAAATTTTTCATAGGAGCACAGAGGGTAGAAGAGAGGATAAAATACTTACAGAAAACTTTTGGGAAGATGACGTCACGGGTTGACCGCGGTTCCGCGGTCAACTGCCTATATCCGCCGCGGTTTCGCGGTGGTTCTGTTAGTTTGGATCATCAAAATTTTCCTGTTTGCTGTCATGGTTCTCCTCTGCCTGTTCCGATCCTCTTTTTGCTGATTTGTTCACTGGGTCTGCTCCAGATATGAATCAGTTCGTCTTTCCGTTTCTGCACAATTTGCACAAAAGCAGATCAAAAAATAACAAGATGATTTTTTAATATTTTTTTTCAATTTTAATTAACCCGATATTACAAAAAGAAAATAACTACCGTTATCCCCGGCAACGGCGCCATTTGATTGTTCGTCTTTTTGCGCACGTGCGCTTTAAAATCAAAGTTTAAATATACCGCAATCAATAACGGTGTCGCTTGGTAGCTAGCTGGTTGAGTACGGGTCGGTCCACAGGGAAAACGTGCTCTTTTCTTATTGTTCTAACGAGTTAAGTCCTATTTTTGGTAGGTTTTGAATTTTAGAAAAACTATGATTGAATTTAATTTGATTTAAAACCTTGCTAGGGTTAGGATTAGGTTAGTTTGGAAAGAGAATTCTTCTCACTGCTTCCTTTTCCCTAATTAAGAACTTAGGAGTTAGGGTAATAGTCAACAAAGTGGATTAGCACGACTAGGAAGAAACGTAGTTTCTACCTTTTGGTCCTTGTCCGTCCTTTCTTAACTCTTAGCTTTAACCTCTATGTAAATCAACCATAACCGGTCTAACTAGGGAATCACCGCTATCTCGTAGGATAGGGTGCCGTAGTGAGCGGTGTGTGTTTGATTCACATAGAGTCCTAATTTAAAGTATTATACGGGGAAGAAAGGAGTGAGAGATGTCCATCTCTCAAACCTACCCAATCCTAACCCTAGCAAGTGAGGAATTACTCACTCATTAGGAAAATTGAGACAAAATTCATTTTTTTATAATTTTGTTTTAATAACCTAATTAACTTGCAGATAAATAAATGCAGATAAAAAAATTGTAGAAATAAAATTAGAATGGAAAATTGCATGATAAAAAAAACTTACTTTATTGACACCTCTTGACGATTACAATGGAATTGAAAATTTAATCTAGAAATTAAAAGAGGTATGCCCCAAAAGATGCTATAGGCTTTCCTATTTATAGATAGGAGAAACTCTAGGGTTTATATCTGATCCACATTTGAAATTACAAGACTACCCTAAGAAAGCCGGGTCAAATCACCGACACCCACCGACACGTACACCGACACGTGCACTGCACGGCCGCGGATCCGCGGCGGAATATCATGTTTGGCCGTGGATCCATGGCCATCTTGAGGGATCTCTGGCTCAACTTCTCAGGGTTGCTTCGTGTTGCTATTTCCTTCTGTTTTCTTCTCTTCGTTCTTCAGAATCTTTTCTACTTTCTTCTAGATTTCCAACAGTGCAGAATTTGTGGACTTTTACCGTAAGCTTCGAGTTGAAGTCTTGAATCATGTGCTGCCCTCTTACTTTGTGCATTGAACTGTTCATTGATCGTTGTTTGTTCCTTAAACTGGTAGGCGGCATCATACAAATTCATCTACTTGTTGGTCGTAGTCTCACATTTGTAGCGTCTTTTCTTGAATTTCACTGTATTGTTCTGAGAACCTGCAACTATTTACTAGACATGGATCAAAAGCACCTATTTATTTGCAATATGATTAAGAATGGGGAATATAATAATGCAAAATTCTGATATGAACACTCCCACGTATATGATCGCCATCATAATGCTGGGAGTCAAGCAAAAATCCTATGGGTTCTATCAATATGTAATAGTGATCTTTAATACCACATAAAAAATGTAAATGATGATAAAGAAAAACCAGATAGTATACTATCATCTCGAGTAAGACTGTTTTACCGGTATAGGTTCTCACTCAATCATCACAATCGCGTGCCTGCGATTCAATAATTAACTTGAGGGCACTATAGCCAACATTATCTACCAAAGTGAATAGAAAGCAATGATTTTCCAAATATAGATAATTCATAAGTCGGCGATCTAGCCTCATAGTATCAGATGAGGTATAATCCATTGTACGTCGTCCTTGAGTCAAGAGTGCGGATCAATCCTTCAGTATATCATATCACATACGGTATAATCCATCGTACGGTATCATCAATCAAAGTAAGGATCTATTGTCCTGTACATTATATCATGTATGGTATAATCCATCGTACAGTATCCTCGAGTCAAGAGTGCAGATCAATCATCAGATGTATCATAAATCAAGGGTACGGATCTATGGTCACGTACATTCTATCTTCTCATATTCTCATATATATATATCATATCATATCATATTTTAGCATATGTATACATATATATATGTATGTATGCATGTATGTATGTATGTATATCACCTTGCATCGTGAAACATATCGACTCGTGTCATCTCGTTTCATCATGTTCTCATCTCATCATATCATCTTGTACTTATCCTTATGGTTATATTCGTAAGTACATAAGCATATGTTTACACACACACACACATACTATATATATATATATTCTCATATTACTATGGTTGCAGGGGTGATATACGCCATCCACCCAACTTCCCCCGTAAATATACATCTACTCACCTGCTATCCTTGCTCTGGCCGAAGTCGATGGTCGTCTTGCTCTCCTTCGTCATCCCGGAAGTCCACAAGAAGGTACCTACAGTTCAATGCATATCATAAAGGAATCAAAATCAAATCTGAAATCCGATACGGCACGCGAAGTACACATTGGTTAGAACCTATGGTTCACGCATGCAAGAACAACCAAACAACTCCCAGCGTTGACGTACAAACGTCAAACGACCGATTCAAAACTCAAATACCGAAAATCTAGTTTTCAAAAGTTGTAAAACGAAATCAGCAACTTAGAAAAACTCTCCCAGATTTTGACTCAGGTGAAATTAGGACATTTTGCATATAGGGTAGGTCTAAATATCAGATGATAGAGATATAGACTAAAAACTAACCCCTAGCTCAAAAATGTGGCCGCAATTTGCGGCCATATTTAATAAATCTGCTGCCTAAAGTAAGAGTTAGAGGCTCGGGTTTCTATGGTAGTCTCTATGTTGGGTTCCCTAGGTCGGCAGAAATGTTTCGGGAGGCATCGTTGTCACGACCTACCCCCAAACACAGATGGTATTGTCCGCTCTGGCCGAAACCGCACGGTTTTATCCCTTTAAATGAACCCGGGGATACTTCTCAGTAGGTCACCCATCCCAGAATTTCTCTGGCTTAAGCACGCTTAACAACGGAGTTCTTCAAACTCCGGAGTTCCAATTCATTCAAAAGGCACCTCTATGTTATAAGAGTGGTATCATTCCATTTATAGTTCAGATCGTGCCCTCTTTCGGAATGGAATTCGATACTCCCCATTGTTCTGGTGGGTCCCCGTGTGTGTCCGTATCGGGTACATCCCCACCTCGATACCGGATAACATCTCACTTCTCACAGGGTAGGTTGTATCAGCCTCAAATACTAAAACATTTCAGCAAAGCACTCAAATCGTCGGGCTCTGAAATCATCAATACTTAAAACACATCTTAGCGCAATGAATGCGCATGAAAAAAAACGAGTAAATAACTCAAAAATCAAAATTCTATCAAGCATCACGCAATCATCGGAGTCATGGTGAAGATACTGATGTCAAAGTCCAATATGAAAACTAATTTGATATACTCAAAACTATAACATGTACGTATAGTTTGCATCGTAGTAAAATCGTCTAAACATCTGAATAGAGAAGCATGCAAAAACCCCTTTTTCAAATCGCTGTGTGATGCGCGTATCATAGCACAAGTAGCGGACGCCCATTTAAGGAAAAATAGCTATACATATATATCTTTTATTTAACATACACGTCCCGCCATTTTGAAAATAATTTAGAAGGGTTTCCTTTGTAAAATGTTTCATGTCACCTCAGACACATAAGAAAATATTGAGACTATAGCTCCTTTTTGGAAATCCCTTCGGTAACTATCAATGCATGCAAAAATATCTTGGTACTGGTCTCATAACAGTCCTGATCGGTTACTAAACCAAATAGTAATTATCATAAAAACGTACTGCTCAAAATGAAATCAATCTCAAATACAGTATACAAGGTACCACGTGCGTCTGGTGTGCACGAAAATCGAAATCAAATACAGATGCCATGACTATGCACAGAAACAAAACTGAGTGCAACGGGTGTGCACCAAAAACATTTGTCAAGTGCAACGGGCTTGCACGACAACAATATCATGTGCATCTAATCTGCACAAAACACCGATTTAGTGCATCTGCTGTGCACAAAATCGCATCAAGTGCGCCAAGTGTGCGCAAGAATCTCAATTGAGTGCACATGGTGCACGAAAACATAAATCGAATATCAAAATCAAAATCGGCGGTATACGACATACACCGAATCAAAATCAAGTATACTGCGATAGATAAACTTGCAACCATATGCATCAGAGTGCACAAAACCAAATAAAAGTACGAAAAGTGCATGAAAACTATACTGAAAGCAGAAGTCCAAAATCATGTGCAATCTATATACACGAAATCAAATCAGTATCTCAGAATGTATAAAATCAAAATCAAGTGCAATGGGTATGCACAAAACAAACATCAATACAACTGATACATGAAACACGAATCGAGTGCAAAGAATGAGTACATAGGAAAACTAATCATAAAAGGAAATCCTCAAAATACCAAAATCTAAACAACGTAAACGTGAAATTCAAATCACCAAATCGCAAATAGTAACACATACGTCGATGTGCTCCTTCTCTAATGTCGAAGGGTGTCGGTGCTTCCAAAACTAGCAGAGCAAAATATCTCCTTGCATCCCGTTCAAGGTTTGACGCCTTGTCCCCTTAGGCTCTCGTTTATCACTGTAGATTGCCAGTTACATAGCTCCTCGGCTCAACGGCCCAATATGGAAATGATGACGGAAACGGTTCCGATATGGCACATCCTCTAAAATCTTTGGCCAACAATCATGGTCACTCATAACACATCTCATCGATGATGCCGAACTCTGGCCTACTGGGTGTGCGTAATATGACCGATTCTGGGTCCAAGTCTCCTCTTTTCTCTGGCGTCGTTTGATTCGAACTCTTCTCTATGTATCTGTACGAACGGCGCTATAAACGGCTATACTCATATCTAGAGTCTCCCAAGTAATGTATCCCATCACATGATATCCGGACTACGTTAAACTTTTCGATCGATTCATCAAAGTCCAATAATTCCCCGAGAGATCAACACTCGAGTACAGTTTAAAAATATCCAGTACATGCTACAGCACCAGCAGACCAGCTGTAGAAGGGCAAACCCGAGCCTCACTAATGGCACCGCGGAACTACCGCAAACCCTAAGGTTCAAAGGCGTTCTCATCGTCATTATGTCGAGTTAGGGTTTCATTCTTCTAGGGGGTCCATAGAATTACCTACATGTTCTTCCGAATACCTTAAACTTGGGAAAATGGGTTTCTGACAATCGTTCGAACCTTTTAACTTTGCCTATATGACATGTGAATACCCTTCGTCCGCACACTAAACAATGCCTCGATCCTCAAGAATAGACGATACACTAACGATCATCACATTCTAGCCGGTCTCTAGCAATGGCCCGATCATCTGGTGTAGATATCAAACGCTCGCGTCCATAAGAAAACAGAGTAAACGAAATATCTAAACGCTCATGCTGACCGCAACTCGAGCCGCAGCTTTCTCTGCCCTTACGACCGTGGTAACAGAAACCACCATCCTATATTGACGAGGATAGATCATAGGAACGAATAGAAATATGGTTCAAAGAAATGTACATCCTAAGGTTTCTTAAGCGGAGTAGCGTATCGTAAGTATGCCGCAGAACATACACACGGTACGTCACTCTACTTTAGTTACCTACTCCATCAACCATGGGTCATCCTATACGTGGAAGGTAAAACCTAACGCTCTGATACCAACTTTGTCACGACCCGAAGGTACGGAACGTGACCGACACTTAAATTACGAAACGTCTAGAGGCGCAACGTAATCTAAGTAAGCCGAAGCCCAGAAATCTAAACCATTTAAAAGAAGAAGTGTAGGAAAACAAGTTTAAAAGCAACATCAAATTTTCTCAAAAATTTCGGTAGAGTCTCCTTTGAAAAAACTGGCTCCAAACGGGTACAAATAAGAATATATACATAAGCAATAATAAAGGCATCCCCAAGAGGGAGCTAATTCTTCGCCAATTGGCCGACACATGCAAAGAAAAAATATATATACAACGCTGAAGGGCGAAAAACAAAACTCAGAAGAAGACCAAAATCCACCAAAAAAACATAATAATACAAGCGCGACTCTAAGGTCGAAAGAATCAACAACTGGCCTTCTAAGTCTATCAAATAATACAGGTCTGGTTGATGGAGATTACTGGATACAACTGAAATAAATAAAAGTACAACGGCGGTCACGATACAAGCGAACCAACCTACCAAGCAATCACCCTGAATGAAGTGGTGTGCCAGCAAGCCGCCAAGGAAACCTGTACATCTAAACCTGCAAGAAATTTGGCACAACGGGGGTGAGTTGCCAACTCGTGATTAGAAGACATCTGCAGGTAGAAATCGCATGCACGACGATCTCCTAGGTCATACTAATATACATATATAACACTAGTCATCTAGTAGTGACAGGGTAATAATCTATGCATAAGTGCAATACTCAGTGCAACGTATCCGTGTCACTAAACAGTAATGAGTCACATATCTGATGTATGAATGCATCATGAATGACAAAATCAACCACGAAATCTGAATAATCTGATATAAGGAAATCTTCAATGAGTCTTGTATGATAAAATTGAAACATCATCAGTGAAATCGACAAAAAGTCCATGTCAAGCATCGACACAATATCTCAAGCCTCAACATCTCAATATCTCAATGCCTCAATATCTCGGGCTCTGTCAGTCTGGATTGGTCCATATCATCAAATCTCACGATCTACGGTCGATATCCTCCGGATATCCGCCTCGTCAGACATCACCGGTAAGTAGTCTGTACCCCTGCCCGGCTCATCGTCATCCCTACGAAATCTCTATCTCGCCCCGGGGTATCTACCGGGCCCACCATGTACCCGAGACGATTCCTCCACTCCTCAAATCGGGTCTCGAAATCCAACAGAAAACATGAAAACTCATGTTGGACGACCCATACATCATGAGAAAACCGCAACTTGCATATTTAAATATGAGAATGAATTTATAAAACCTTACGGTTTTCCCCCAAATCCAGAAATCTCATGAAAAATCTGAAATCCAAGAATCAAGAGCAAGTAAATAGTGAATATCGGTATAAAGCCACAGAATAGTACATAACCGAATGAATACATGAATGCATATAGTATCTAAGTAAAGGATGCAATCTCTGAGCTAACACATGAGGGCAATCACACAAATATAATGTTGGAACTAGCATTTAGCTGATTATATCAAATGAAATAATATGATCTAAAGTATACGTGACATGGCAATTACCGATAATGATGTATGTGAGTCGGCAAGCAAGTGTATGTGAAACATGCGTATCATCGGTAATGGTGCTGGTGTCCTAACAAGCAGGGTTCATAATTATTAAGGAAAACACGTGCATAAGCATAAAATGCGATGAGAGCAACATGAACATAAGAAGAATGATGAAGTAACTGTAATAATGAAGAATATACATTATCCTAATACGAGTCATACAGTTTGATGTTTGAAAAAGCACGAATCGTGGTTTTTCAAAAAGTAGGGCTATGGGGTTTTTGAGAAAAGATACGTCCTTTGAAAAAAAATCCGTAGTATCCCTCGGCCGCCTTTAAAAAATGCACACGATTCGATTAGTTTTGAACAAAAATACATATGAATCGAGACTAACTAACATCTACCTAACTAACTAAAGGACTAAACTAAAGAAACTAGTCGATAGGTAAGAATCCACCTATAGTCCGAGTCGATATCTCTAGTAGTCGGCGATCCAGCCTCAGTAGAATCACGTACAAAGTACGACTTCCTCAAGTCAAGAGTGCGGATCAATCATCACATCAATACCTTGTACGGTAAAATCCATCGTACGGCATCCCAAAATCGGGGTACGGGTCAACTATCAAAATATATCATCATTCATATGGTATCATCATCAAACAATATCATGATTTGGTCACTGATCTAAATTCTCGTGCAATCCAATGTCATCAACACATATTATCTTATATGAGTATACATCGCCCAAGCGATCCGTTATAAATATCATAACATATCTCATATCATAACTCGATCATATGTCAACTATCTCACGACATCATGCCCGATCATATCGACCCATCCCCAAGTATCATATAACATCCTCATATCCTGTGTATATTTTGTGTGTGTGTGTATTGAAACCTACACACACTCATACACACACACACACCAAGTCAAGTGTGTGTGTGTGTATGTGTGTGTCAACCTATACTCTAGGGTCTCGCGACTAAGAACTAGACTAAAAGCACCATCATCCTACTTACACAATTTCTGATCCGTGGTCTCCTAAAACCTTTCTTGCTCAGTATTCATATCTCGCAATAACATATCTATATATAACTATCTCAAGACCACGTCATATCCTATGAAGTTGCGGGGGTGCTATACGACATCCACCCGACTTCCCCTATAGATATACATATACTTACCTGGTCCTTGTTCTGCCAAAGTCGATACCTCCATCCTCTTCTTCATCGTCCGAAGTCCATGTGAGAGGTACCTATATGCAAATATATATAATATCATAAACCGAAATCGCAGACAAAACCAAAACGGCACACGAAACGCGCATAGGTTAAAACATATGACCCGGTCATGCAAAAGAACCAAGTAACCCTCGACATCGGCGTACAAACGCCGATTGATCGAGAAAATCCCAAACGTACCAATTGTGCTTTCACAACTCACTAATTATAATATGAAATAAGTTGTAACTCATCAAAACCTCAAAATAAACCAAATCGATTTATTTCCGAAAACCTAGAAAGCATCAAATAACTGTTTAAGTACAAAACTTGATGTTTAAATAAATCTAGTGGCCACCATATTCACTAAATATCATAACTAGATCATACAAACCATTACTATAATTTAATCTCATCAATTTTCATTAACCCCAAAATTCTAGTTTGCAAAATTATCCAATTTTAACAATTTTAAAGTAACGATGTATAAATCGACAACTAGACTAGGTTTTGCATGACCTAAGATGTTAAACTATAATTTATAATGTTAATGATGTGATGAAAACCCTTACTAGATTTTAATCTCACATTTTAAATTAATTTCTAAAATCCTAGTTTGCTTAAAAATCTTAATTTGGATATTTTAAATGTTACAATTAGCAATAAGTAACAAGATTAAGTTTTACATAGCATTAACATGTTAATCTACTTATTAAAACCATAATCTAATGATAAAAACCCTAATTTGATCACAAACCATTTTCTTGAATTTTCAATCATGCAATTAGAGCCAATTTAAAACCTAATTAAACACTTAATAAGCTAAATTAAAGTAATTAACTAACAATCAAACCAAGGGCTTAGGATTATACCTCAACATTTGAGATCCAAACATGAAAACATTACTCCAAAAGAATGGTTTCATGCTCAAAGATCCATGCTAGATGAACAAAGAATAGTGGGTATAGGTTAAATTAGGAATTTATGATGTTTTTTGTGGATTTTTTGATGGATTTTTGGAAGTGTTTTGAGTTAGAATGGAGTGGGGAAAATGTTGGGTGGCACCTAGATGAGGCTCGGCCATAAGGAGGGAAAGAAAAAGAGAGAGGGAGAAGTGTGTAGCAATGTGTAGAAAGTTCCCCAATTAATACTTACTTTAAATCATTTCATAATTATCTTATTCTTTTCTTCTTTTCTTTTAATTTCATGGAGTGAGAATGAGATGGAAAATTGTGTGTGTGTGTGCGGGGGGGGGGGGGGGGGGGAGGGGCTGCTGGGCATGGCTCGGCCAGGACATGAGAAAAGGTGTGTGTGTGAGTGGGTGAAATTTCCATATCAAGGATAGTCCATATGACATCATACATTAACTCATTTCTCATTAATTAATCCATTTTATTTTATTTTAAACCCTAGACTTCTCTAGAATTATGGAGACAAGTGATAGAGAACTAGCATGCTACATACTTGATTCTAAGTTGTCATGGTTCACATTTGTATAATTAACCCATTCTCATTTGTAATTTACACTAATTAAATGTATAATTAAAAGCTTATATTAATATTTGAAATAATTAATTAAGGAAAAATATTTAAGTAAACTAACAATTTATAAGTGACTGAGTAATTACCAATACTATCAATTACATAGTTAAAATAGGTCTTTTTAAGTCTATATTGAAAAATAATTATAGTTAAGTTTTACGGAAAATACGGTTTATTTTACCGATTATCAGAAAATTCACCTAAAGGATTTTATTTATTTATAAAACGTTACAATCGTCCATGCCAATTTTAAATTTTTGCCGTTCTAAAAAACTCTAACCTAGAATCTTAACTAAAGAATTATACGAACAAGCAATGCAAACATCTTTACATACTAAGTGAATGAGGAATACAAGCTTTGTAGACCAGTCCTTCACTTCTAAAGCTCCATGTATTAGTCCTTTCGCTCTAAGTAGTGAACATCTGAACTCTAGTAAGGTTTCACATGAAGAAATATACAACCTTGCTCGAAGTCTTCGAGGCCGAAGATGATCTACGTCGAGGAGACTCAAGCTAATGCTACCTCTTCACTAATGGTAGATTAGTGAAGCAAACATCCTAAACTAAATGGCTAATAGTAGAGGATGATGAAGTAGCAAATGGGCTCACTTTAGATTTATTTTTCTCATAATATTTTCTCATTTAGGATAAAACTAGCAAGCTTTTTCTCAATGACGAAGAAGATGAAGTGATCAAGAGAATGAACTCATGAGGTGAGAATATCAACCATGGATGAGTTAGTGTCATACACTAACTCATGTAGAGAATAAACCATGGCTAATAATAATGGTTAGGTTAATAAATATCTACAAGTAAAACAAAAGTAGTGGACTAAGTCAAAGATGCTTCAAGCTTCTCCAAGCTTCCAAGCATGTGACTAATTACCGACTAATTTTGATTAAATTTAAATAAATAAAACTTCACATTATTATAAGCATTAAGTGAGTCTCATACACCCATGTAGCATGTGGTATCAAGCATGACACAAATTCATGTACAATAATATATATATCACATATATACTATATGCACACTAGTGAGAAAAAGAAATGTTTAAGTGAGCTAATATTAATTAATGTAAATTAAAATATCATATATATAAATATACATTAAATCATTAAATCAACACTTGATTTAATAATCTAGCTATATTATATATAACCGACTAATATCAAATGTAACAATCTATCGAATAAACACTTGATCCGATAACCCGGCTATATGACATATAACCGAGCGATATCACATATCGCGAGAATAGAATGCGGTATCACATACGCGCATTAATCTCGGTCCCGCACATATCACATATGTGCTCCTACTTTGTTTCGCATGAACCAGGAGACCTCTGTGTAGGACTCTAAAGACTCGTCAATACGCCGGCAGTAGGTGATGATCATATCAAACACCCACAAGCCGCAAGCGGTCTGCTAAACGTAACAGCCACTCGAGTATTAAGCGATCAGAAGATCAACAAGCAAGCCTGCTCATACTCCTGCAAATCCAATCAAGTAACACTACCGTACAATCCGGTCTCTTCGTCAGATATGTCGCATATCGAGGGCCTGAGGGTGGTAAACGTCAGACCCAATAGCCAGATAAGTCATGCTGATGTGAGGCTCATAACGGTTCGATAAACTACTTGTACCACCTACCAGTAGATCTCAGCAACCCTGGCCAGGGATTTTCTATTATGGACAATCAAGCATAGTACAACATCAACCCCCAATACCGGGAGAGACGAAATACCCTCCTATCGCTCATTGCCTCTATGTGACTCGGGACTGTACCCAAAAACCACCGTTTTGCACGACTCAGTAGAGCCGTGATAAGGTGGAAATCAAAGCACGGTAGGAATCAGACAAGACTCTATGACAATCTCGGGTCGACAGACTAACCTGTACCAGTGTCACCAGAGAACTGCTATCTGACGATAGACATAATACCATCTAGGAGTTCTCGGCGAGTCCGTTCAGTGTACCCAGTCTCCACTGAGCACCCGTATACCTTCTCTGATTTCAAACACCAATGGATGTGGGATCATCCATTGCCCATCACATGGGCCGAGAAGCGTATACGCAAGTCTACTCTGGAATATCGATGCCCTGTCTCCATACTCTCACTACTAGGAACATTTAAAGGATGTACTTGCCGAGTACCTATTCCCACTAGTATGATCCGCATCATAATCCCGGTAGTCAAGTACTCATCCTAAGGGCATTATCAAGATGTAAGAGAGAGAGAGACTATAAGTCTACATGTTAAGATAAAGAGCAACCAGATAGCATACTATCATGTCGAGCAAGAAAGTACTCCCTATATATTTCCAAGTATCCACTATAATATACATCACATGTATAATAATGGCCTCTAGCGCATACATATAACTAACAATCTCCCACTTGCACTAAGGCCATTTGTTGCAGTATCTTATACTCAACGTCCTATAGCAGTCTCTCTACAGAAAGGCCTTTGTGAGTGGATCCGCCGTGTTGTCCTTCTTGTCAACTCTCCTAACCTCGACCCCTTGGAGATCAACCATCTCCCTGATCAGGTGATACTGTCCTTAGAATATGTCTGGATCGCTGATGGGATCTGTGCTCCTGGGCCAAAGCCACAACTCTATTGTTGTCACAATAACAGTTATTTGATGCTCAATGGTTGGAACCTTGTTCATCTCATGGACAAGAAATGTTCAGACAACCTCTTTGGTAGCATCGTTGGCAGCAATGTATTCAGCCTTTATCGTCTAGTTTGTCACGGTATCTAGCTTGGAACTCTTCCAATCATACCGTCCCTCCACTTAGGATAAAGACAAAGCCCGTGATTGATTTTCAGTCGACCTTATTGTTAGTTGTATGTATGCCCTAGAGGTCAGTATTGTACAGATGATGTATATTATATTGGATGCTTGGACATATATAGAGATGACTTTCTTGCTCGATATGATAGTATGCTATCTGGTTACTCTTTATCTTAACATGTACACTTATCTCTTTATACTGTCTTATAGTTACATGTTGATAAAGCCCTTAGGATGTGTACTTGACTACCTGGACTATGATGCAGATCATACTAGTGGGGACATGGTAGTCCATAAGTACATCCTTCATGGTCCCTAGTCGTGGGTATATCGAGACCGGGCATCGATATACCAGTGTAGACTAGCGTATACGCTTCTCGACCCATGAGATGGGCGATGGATGATCCCATATCCATTGGTGTTTGACATCAGAGATGGTATACGGGTGCTCAGTGGAGACTGGGTACACTGGACGGACTCGCCGAGAACTCCCAGATGGTATTATACCTCACGTCAGATGGCAGTTCTCAGGTGACACTTGTACAGGTTAGTCTGTAGACCCGAGATCGTCATAGAGTCATGTGTGATTCCCACTGTGCTTTGATCTCCACCTTACCACGTCCATGAGGGCGTGCAAAACGGTGGTCTTTGGGTACAGTCCCGAGTCACATGGAGGCAATGAGCGATAGGAGGGGTTTCGTCTCTCCCGGTATTGGGGGTTGATGTTGCGCTGTGCTCGATTGGCCGTAACAGGGAAGTCCCTGGCCAGGGCTGATCAGAGATTTGCTGGTAAGTGTTACCAGTAGTTTCTCGACCCGTTATGAGCCTCACATTGGCACGATTTATCGGTTATTGGGGTCTGACGTATACCACCCCTAGACTTGATATGCGACATATCAGACGAACAGACCGGACTGTACGGTAAGTGTTACTGGTTGGATTCACAGGAGTGTGAGCGGACTAGCTCGTCGATCTTCTGATCGCTCAATACCCGGATGGCCGTTACGTTTAGCAGACCGCTTGCGGCTTGTGGGTGCTTGATATGATCATCATCTGCTACTGGCGTATTGATGAGTCTTTAGAGTCCTACACAGAGGTTTCCTGGCTCAAGCGAAACGAAATAGGAGCGCATATGAGATATGTGCAGGACCGAGAATGATGCGTGTATGTGATACCGCATTTCATTCTCGCGATATATGTTTCGATTGGTTATATTCGATATGACCTAGTTATCGAATCATTGATTCGATAAATCGATACATTGGATTCTAGTCGGTTATGTGCGACATGACCGGATCATTGAATCAAATGTTGATTTAATGATTTAATGCATAATTATATATTTGATATATTGCATTGCATTAACTGGTATTGGTTCACTTTAAATGGATTTTCTCACTTGATGTACATGTTGTATATGTGATATACTTTTGTGCACATCTTTGTATCATGTTTGATGATGCTTGCTCATTAGGTTAAGTGTGAAGTATTAAACCATGTTTAAGAGATGATTAGGGTTTTGCCTTTTTATTTATTTATTTATTTATTTATTTAGAAAAGGTTTAGATGAGAATGGTGGCTTTCTTTGTCTCTTGTTGAAGTTTCTTGAAGCTTTGACAAAGTCCACCATCCTTATCTCATCCTTAACCCTAACCATTCCTATTAACCTTAGTTTAATCTCTACACTTGACCATGGTCAAGATATGATAAGTATTCATATTTGTTTCTTTTTCAAATAAGAAACTTATCATATTCTTTCTTCTTCATCATCTTCTTCTTCAAGAAAAACTTGATGCCATCAATGGCAACTTGAGCAAAAGTGAGTGAAATCCAATTCTAAAGTGAACCTACCTCCTATTTCTTCACCCTCTACCTCTTGCCAAGTTGTTTTGGGTGTTTTCTTCACAAGTTTCACAACTTGGTGAAGTTGGAGCTTGAACTTGTGCAACCTCGACATAGATCATCTTTGACACGAAGCCGACGACCTATTCCGCTCGTTTTCCCGATGAAGCCGACGAATGAGTCTAGGATTCGAAAAGGACAGCGAGAGGATGACTACGTGGAGCTAAGGAAGTGGATATCCGGATCTACAAAGGTTGTAGCATCTAACTTTTAGTTAAGTAGTTAACTTGTTTACCGTTTCGCCTAGAAATCTAGCCGACGATCCGTATTAGGGTTTCTCGGCATCCATAAAATTTTAAATTGGCATGTTCGATGCCTTGTGAGACCTCTATAGTGTGCCTAGGAACCCTACAGTGGTATCAGAGCCTAGCTAGAGCCTTAAGAGAAGTCTAGACGATGTTTGAAACCCGATCGAACCCGAAAACCTAAATTTAAGATGCTCTCTGGACTTTTTCTAAATTCTGGGATTTTTCCAGATTAAAAATTGCTACAAAATTCAGCAGGGAAATATATGAATTACGGTGAAAAAATTTCTTTATGAACAGTCTAAAGCGCGGCGGATCCGCGGCCTAAGCCTCCTTAGGCGGCGGATCCGCGGCAGCTTTATTAAATTATTATATAATTTTTGCACAGTAACTGATATCTTCTGGTGTTGGATTTTCTGGGAATTTTTAAAATTTATTCAAGAGTTGAATTTTCTGGGGTGTTTTAGATCTTCGATGTTTTCGATCGGATTATCAAATTTCGTCTTTGTGTATTTCCGGATAATTTTTAGAATATGTTAAAAAGTTCGACCGGATATAAATACCCAATTTTTCCCCTGTCGGGAAATTTCCAAGTGTTGGATTTTTCCGTAGTTTAACGACGTTCTAAGTAGTGCAAGTAACGCGATGGACCCTCTAGAAGACAACAAACCTTAACTCGATTAT
Organism: Agapanthus africanus; assembly: GCA_030015575.1. Lineage (NCBI taxonomy): Eukaryota > Viridiplantae > Streptophyta > Magnoliopsida > Asparagales > Amaryllidaceae > Agapanthus > Agapanthus africanus. The sequence continues at coordinate 371,500,594 of JASDDO010000018.1, read as the reverse complement.
GTGACCGTCTTGAACTGCCCTTTGAACCTTCGGGTTTGGGGGAGTACGGCGTGCCACATGTGAGGCGTTGGCTTGACCCTTCTACGGCTGGACCGTTGGTACTGAGGCACGAACTGAATGTTCTTAGACTTATTTCATGTGTTGAGCTGTATCGGGAAAACTTGGGTATTCGACTGTTCGATCGGAAAGTTTAACATTTTCTGTTTATCTGGAATGTGATACAATAATTGGAATTCACAAACAGTTATGAGATAACTGATTGAATGTTATAAATCTAGCAATTTAGTCCCACATGATATTGAAAAGAGTTTTCGATAATGAGACTAAAATGCGGGATTTATATCTGTTAGGCATATGATGTCTAAGTATTTCATTTGATAAGGCATGTGATATCTAAAGAGGTTGCGGATTCCAACTGTTGTAGTTTTACACTTTCTTTTCTGTGACCGTAAGTGTAATATGTGATATCGCCGGTTTCGTTGCTATATGTCAACGACAATTGGGATGCGCATATTTACTTACGTTGATGACATGTGATGTTATGTGTTGCTGGATATGTTATATTGGATCGTCGTGTTCGAATAGCCGGGGGGTTTTATGTGAGATGAGTGTTTTTCATTTTCATTCATGTAAAAACTTGTATGTAATATTCTTTTATTTGGGGCACTTCCAGGTAGCGGAAGTTGTCACCCTTTGTATATTATTTACTTTTCCGCATTAGGATAGACCCAAGGAGGGGAGCACAAGTAACCGGGTTCTGGGGTCCAGTGGGAGACCAACTCGAGGAGTCGAGTTCGGGTCTCTTAACCCTAGAATTGGCAGGGTTGCTTGCCGCTCTCGTAGGGGTCTAGGGGTGTGGGATTGGCTATTCATCACGACCGTGGAATCCGTGTTTTATACTGGCTCGTATTGAAAATACGGACGTCCTAGTATATCCAATGTTTCATATGTTTCTTCTGCTGCGATATCTGTGATGCGATCATGTGATGTTCTGTGATGGATATAGAATATAGTATATATGATATATTATATAGACGTTACTTATGTTTTACAGCCGCACTAGCCCTGCCCTGCTCTGTCGTTAGTTACCTAACCTAACGGTGCACGAGGGGACATCGAGGCGAATGCGGATGGCATAAGTGTACGTCGTATTTATCTGTGATGTTTAGGTATTTAAATGATGGGACTTCATTAATGTGATTAATGAAAGAAAAGAAACCTAAGATGTTGTAGAATCAGATTTTAAACAAAACAGGTAGCTACAGTTCTTGCTTTGCATAGCGGTATATATGATATACCCTGCACCTTATTCGATGAGGAAAGGACCGACGATCCTTTCACCGGGAGTGACTCCTTTAGCAATAACTGGCAGATGCTACACACTCGGTTTGCTTTTGATTGTTTTTGAGTTTTGCTTTGCACAGTGATATATATGATATATCCCGCACCTCATTTGACGAGGAAAGGGCCGACGATCCCTTCACCGGGAGTGACCCCTTTAGCGAAACTGGAAAAGCCTCAAAATCACTCCATTTCAAAACTTCATTTGATTCTACAACGATATCAAGTTCATTACGCAATAGGTTTTCAGAAAAACCTGTCGTAGCCCTCCGTCATTTCAGATAAAGACTATTTAGTATTCGTGCTGCGTTTGTTGACCTCTGTCAAGGCGTAGTGTGCGGTAGCTAACTAGTAATTATCTGCAAAGCATGTGATGTGATTGGATTAGGGTAGTCGTACGACCTTGTTGACCTCTGTCAAGGGTCGTGCGAGTGGGTTTGATTCAATCAAGAAATGACGGGATGAACTTGACTAGTGCACTATGATTTGTTGACCTCTGTCAAGGTCATGGCACACTAGGGGCAAAATATTATCGGGAATTTCAAGTGTTGAAATTTGCAATGAGATTGCATACCTTCTATGAGATAGTTGGATCCCGATACCCGCTGCGAGTAAGAGTTACTCCTGGGAGAGTTTTACACATTACAATTAGCCGATCAAGTAGGTGTCTAGAAAGGTGTTAACGAGGTTACGCCTCTGGAAAAACGAGGTTTACATTAATTAGGTTCGTGCGAAAGCACGGGGGACCTCCCTCAAAGTACCGACACTGGCCTGGCTGAAAGATTGGCGAACTTGTAGTGTGTAATTAATCCCGGCTAGTCTTTCCTTTTAGGGTTTGAAGGAAGATTTGATAAAAAGCAGTGGGAGCCATCCTGATTAGATAAGATAATAACCAATCTGATCTTGCACGAGCTTACGCTAAAGTGTTTTCTTCTCTCTCTCTCCAGGTAGCGACCATTTCATGCCTTAATCAAGATAATAATATGGATGTATTGACCGAACCCGCATGTTATACTGTGCTGGGGAACGTTGGTTCCGTTCATTCTTATAAGAGTTATAGGAATGAACAGGATATAGGGGAATACCAGGATTCCCATGCCACCCGAATGAAGAAAGTACATATTGATGCATTTTCTTCGGGTGTGTTCATTACTGAGAACTGTTTCTCCATTTGCTCTACGTCCTGGGTATTGGATACCGGGTCAGGATCCCATATATGTAATCAGTTACATGGGCTTAAGAAAGGTAGAGAACTTGGAGAAGGTGATAAAGACATTAGAGTTGGAAATGGTGCAATTGTTGCAGCTAAAACTGTCGGGGAATATCACCTTGTATTACCAACTGGTAATACATTGGTTCTGAACGAATGCTATTACATGCCGAACCTGATATGCAACATTATATCGGTTTCTTTATTAAGTAAAGAGGGATATAATTTTGTATTACAGGACAATGTTATGAACATTTTCCATAACCAAAAGTTGGTTGGATCAGGCACATTATGCAATGGCATTTATGTTCTAAATCAATCAACAGTTCTGAGCATAACAAACACACACAAGAGGAAGAGTTCTGAACTCAACGAATCCTTCTTGTGGCATTGTAGACTGGGTCACATCAATACGACACGACTGGCTAAGTTGCATAAGGATGGGTATTTGAAACCATTCGAATTTTCATCTTATGACACTTACCAGTCATGTCTCAAAGGCAAGATGACCAAAACTCCGTTTACGGGACACGGAGAAAGAGTTACCGAACTCTTGGGACTAATACATAGTGATGTATGCTGTCCCATGTCTACACATGCCAGGGATGGTTCTTCGTACTTCATTACATTCACTGACGATCTCTCAAGATACGGACATGTGTACTTGATAAGACACAAGTCTGAAGCTTTTGAGAAATTTAGAGAATATAAACAAGAAGTCGAGAAACAAACCGGAAAAAGTATTAAAATCCTTCGATCTGATCGAGGAGGTGAATACTTGAGCAATGAATTCCTGGACTTCCTAAAAGAGAATGGGATTCTCTCTCAGCTTACTCCTCCTTATACACCACAGCACAACGGTGTATCGGAGCGGAGGAATCGCACCCTATTAGATATGGTGCGCTCTATGATGAGTACAGCTGAGTTACCTATTAACTTCTGGGGGTATGCGCTTGAGACAGCGGCATACCTATTGAATCAAGTTCCAACTAAATCTGTACCTACCACACCATATGAGATATGGAGTGGGAAGAGACCATGTCTTAAACGAATTAAGATATGGGGTTGTCTGGCCTATGTCAAAAGGCAAAATCCAGACAAACTCGAGGCATGGTCAGTTCTATGTAAGTTTGTGGGATATCCTAAACATTCAAATGGATATCTTTTCTACCACAGTGAACAACAAAAAGTGTTTATTGCTCAACATGCCACCTTTTTAGAAAAGGAATTTCTTGCAAAAGAGATTAGTGGTTCTGAGGTAGAACTGGAAGAAGTTCCAGAAACACAAACTATAACTGAAGATTTAGTGGAACCAGAAGATTCGGTAGTACCCGACGAACCTCAGCCTCTCCACCGATCTGGTAGGGTTTCTCGTCTACCTGAGAGATACTACGGTTTTCTCATTGATGGTGGAAGCGAGGATTGCATCATGGAGGATGATGACCCAACTAGCTTCGAGCAGGCCATCACGAGTGGGGACTCAGTGAAATGGCTGGATGCTATGCGGTCCGAGATGGAATCCATGTACACCAACAAAGTATGGACTTTGGAAGTTGCTCCTGAAGGGGTAAAACCCATTGGGAGCAAGTGGATCTTCAAGAAGAAACTTGGTGTAGATGGGAAAGTGGAGACTTTCAAAGCTAGACTTGTAGCAAAGGGTTTTCGTCAAAGACCAGGTGTGGACTATGACGAAACCTTTTCTCCAGTGGCTATGCTTAAATCCATCCGAATCATGCTTGCCATCGCTGCATATCATGACTACGAAATCTGGCAAATGGATGTTAAGACCGCCTTTCTCAGCCAGAGGGCTTCGTAGACAGTGGGAGCAGCGGGAAGGTGTGCAAGCTGCTTAAATCCATTTATGGATTAAAGCAAGCATCGCGGAGTTGGAACATCTGCTTTGACGTCGTTATCAAAGAGTTTGATTTCTTCAAAAACCCAGATGAACCTTGTATTTACAAGAAGGTGGCAGGGAGTAAGGTTGTCTTCCTCGTATTGTACGTGGACGACATACTCTTGATAGGAAATGATATTCCTATGCTGCAATCGGTCAAGCTCTTCTTATCACAAAGATTCTCAATGAAAGATCTTGGTGATGCCTCCTGCATATTGGGAATCATGATCTATAGAGATAGATCCAAAAGGATTTTGGGATTCTCCCAATCCAGGTACATTGACACCATACTAAAGAGGTTTAGTATGGAAGAGTCCAAGCGTGGGAACTTGCCCACGATCTCTGGAGTCACTCTCTCCAAAGAGATGTCTCCCAAGACTGATTTGGAGAGAGCTCGCATGCAAGGGATACCCTATGCTTCGGCAGTAGGCTCTATCATGTATGCGATGCTATGTACCAGACCCGATGTAGCATACTCACTAAGTGTAGTGAGCAGGTATCAAGCTGATCCTGGAGAGAGTCACTGGACAGCTGTGAAGAGCATTCTCAAGTACTTACGAAGGACTAGAGATATGTTCTTGGTGTATGGTAACGGGGAACTCCAAGTGGAGTCCTTTACCGATTCGAGCTTCTAGAGTGATAAGGACGACTCTAAGTCGCAGTCGGGTTTTGTCTTTACCCTTTACGGAGGGGCGGTTAGCTGGAAGAGTTCCAAGCAGGAAACCGTGGCAGACTCGACAATGGAGGCTGAATACATCGCTGCCAACGATGCTGCTAAAGAAGCTGTCTGGATCAAGAAGTTCATTACTGAACTTGGAGTGGTTCCATCCATTGAGCATCCAATACCTTTGTATTGCGAGAACAATGGAGCGGTGGCTTTGGCCAAGGAACCCAGGTCCCATCAGCGATCCAGGCATATTCTGAGGCGGTATCACCTAATCCGGGAAATAGTTGATCGCCGGGAGATCGAGGTCAGGAGGGTTGACACGAAGAACAACACGGCGGATCCACTCACGAAGGCCATTCCCCAGATACAGTTTGAGAGACTCTTCAGGATGCTCGGTATGCGATACTACAGCAGCTGGCCCTAGTGCAAGTGGGAGATTGTTAGTTGTATGTATGCCCTAGAGGCCAGTATTGTACAGATGATGTATATTATATTGGATGCTTGGACATATATAGAGATGACTTTCTTGCTCGATATGATAGTATGCTATCTGGTTACTCTTTATCTTAACATGTACACTTGTCTCTTTATACTGTCTTATAGTTACATGTTGATAAAGCCCTTAGGATGTGTACTTGACTACCTAGACTATGATGCAGATCATACTAGTGGGGACATGGTAGTCCATAAGTACATCCTTCATGGTCCCTAGTCGTGGGTATATCGAGACGGGGCATCGATATACCAGTGTAGACTAGCGTATACGCTTCTCGACCCATGAGATGGGCGATGGATGATCCCATATCCATTGGTGTTTGACATCAGAGATGGTATACGGGTGCTCAGTGGAGACTGGGTACACTGGACGGACTCGCCGAGAACTCCCAGATGGTATTATACCTCACGTCAGATGGAAGTTCTCAGGTGACACTTGTACAGGTTAGTCTGTAGACCCGAGATCGTCATAGAGTCTTGTGTGATTCCCACTGTGCTTTGATCTCCACCTTACCACGTCCATGAGGGCGTGCAAAACGGTGGTCTTTGGGTACAGTCCCGAGTCACATGGAGGCAATGAGCGATAGGAGGGGTTTCGTCTCTCCCGGTATTGGGGGTTGATGTTGCGCTGTGCTCGATTGGCCGTAACAGGGAAGTCCCTGGCCAGGGCTGATCAGAGATTTGCTGGTAAGTGTTACCAGTAGTTTCTCGACCCGTTATGAGCCTCACATCGGCACGATTTATCGGTTATTGGGGTCTGACGTATACCACCCCTAGACTTGATATGCGACATATCAGACGAATAGACCGGACTGTACGGTAAGTGTTACTGGTTGGATTCACAGGAGTGTGAGCGGACTAGCTCGTCGATCTTCTGATCGCTCAATACCCGGATGGCCGTTACGTTTAGCAGACCGCTTGCGGCTTGTGGGTGCTTGATATGATCATCATCTGCTACCGGCGTATTGACGAGTCTTTAGAGTCCTACATAGAGGTTTCCTGGCTCAAGCGAAACAAAATAGGAGCGCATATGAGATATATGCAGGACCGAGAATGATGCGTGTATGTGATACCGCATTTCATTCTCGCGATATATGTTTCGATTGGTTATATTCGATATGACCTAGTTATCGAATCATTGATTCGATAAATCGATACATTGGATTCTAGTCGGTTATGTGCGACATGACCGGATCATTGAATCAAATGTTGATTTAATGATTTAATGCATAATTATATATTTGATATATTGCATTGCATTAACTGGTATTGGTTCACTTTAAATGGATTTTCTCACTTGATGTACATGTTGTATATGTGATATACTTTTGTGCACATCTTTGTATCATGTTTGATGATGCTTGCTCATTAGGTTAAGTGTGAAGTATTAAACCATGGTTAAGAGATGATTAGGGTTTTGCCTTTTTATTTATTTATTTATTTATTTATTTAGAAAAGGTTTAGATGAGAATGGTGGCTTTCTTTGTCTCTTGTTGAAGTTTCTTGAAGCTTTGACAAAGTCCACCATCCTTATCTCATCCTTAACCCTAACCATTCCTATTAACCTTAGTTTAATCTCTACACTTGACCATGGTCAAGATATGATAAGTATTCATATTTGTTTCTTTTTCAAATAAGAAACTTATCATATTCTTTCTTCTTCATCATCTTCTTCTTCAAGAAAAACTTGATGCCATCAATGGCAACTTGAGCAAAAGTGAGTGAAATCCAATTCTATAGTGAACCCACCTCCTATTTCTTCACCCACTACCTCTTGCCAAGTTGTTTTGGGTGTTTTCTTCACAAGTTTCACAACTTGGTGAAGTTGGAGCTTGAACTTGTGCAACCTCGACGTAAATCATCTTTGACACGAAGCCGACGACCTATTCCGCTCGTTTTCCCGATGAAGCCGATGAATGAGTCTAGGATTCGAAAAGGACAGCGAGAGGATGACTACGTGGAGCTAAGGAAGTGGATATCCGGATCTACAAAGGTTGTAGCATCTAACTTTTAGTTAAGTAGTTAACTAGTTTACCGTTTCGCCTAGAAATCTAGCCGACGATCCGTATTAGGGTTTCTCGGCACCCATAAAATTTTAAATTGGCATGTTCGATGCCTTGTGAGACCTCTATAGTGTGCCTAGGAACCCTACACTTATCACTCTGAAAGCTTGAACCAAGAACATTCTTTTAGTGCTTCTCAAGTACTTAAGAATGTCCTTCATAGCTGTCCAGTGATTCTCCTAAGATCCAATTGATTCCTAATCACTACACCTAGTGAATTAACTACATCTAGTATGGTACATAACATCGCATACATGATAGAGCCTATTGCCGAAGCATAGGGTATCCCTTGTACGCGAGCTCTCTCCAAATCAGTCTCGGGAGACTTCCTTTTGGAGAGAGTGATTCTTGAGTAAGTAAGCAAACCACCACGCTTAGAATCCTCCATACTAAACCCCTTTAGTAAGGTGTTAATGTACCTGGATTTTGGACACTCCCAACATCCACTTAGATCTATCACCATAGATCATAATCCACAAGATGTAGTAGGTATCATCTATATCTTCTATTGAGAATCCTCATGATAAGAGGAGCTTGACCGAGTGTAGCATAGGAAACCATTTCCTCTCAAGAGTATGTCATCTACGTACAATACGTGGAAGACAACCTTACTCTCTACAACCTTCTTGTATATACAAAGTTCATCTACTTTTTTGATGAAGTCAAACACTTTGACTGCTACATCAAAACAGATGTTCCAACTCCGCGATACTTGCATTGATCCTGACGAACTTAAGCATAGCTTTGAAAGTCTCAACTTTTCCATCTACACCAAGAATCTTCTCAAGATCCATTTGCTCCCAATGGGTTTTACCCCTTCAGGTGCAACATTCAAAGTCATACTTTGTTGGTGTACATGGATTCCATCTTTGATTGTATAGCATCCAGCCTTTTCACAGTGTCCCCACTCATGATGGCCTGCCTGAACCTAGTTGGGCCATCATCTACCATGATGCAATCTTCTCTCCCATTATCATCGAGAAGACCGTAGTATCTCTCAAATGGATGAGGAACCCTACCAGATTCACGGAGAGGCTGAGATTCGTTGGAGACTATTGAATACTTTGGTTTCACCAAATCATCAGCTGTTAGTTTGTCTAGCTGGAACTACTTCCAGTTCTACCTCATGACCACAAATTTCTTCACAAGAAATTCCTTTTCTAAAAAGGTGGCATGCTGAGAAACAAAATACCTTTTGCCCCTCAGTATTGTAGAAGATATACCCTCACGAATGTTTGGGATTTCCTAACAAACTTATACAGAACTGACCTTGCCTCGAGCTTGTCCGGATTTTGCTTTTCAACATAGCCCGGACAACCCCATATCTTAACTCGTTTAAGACATGGTCTCTTCCCATTCTATATCTCATATGGAGTAGTATGCACTGATTTGGTTGGAACCCCATTCAATAGGTATGCAGCTTCTCAAGTGCATAACACCCAAAAGGAAACAGGCAACTCAGCAGTACTCATCATAGAGCGCACACTATCTCCCAGAGTGCGATTGGTCCATCCCGATACACCATTGTGCTGTGGTGTATACGAAGGAGTAAGCTGAGAGAGAATCCTATTCTTCGTTTAGAAAATCATGGAACTCTATGCACAAGTATTCTGTTCCTCAATCACATCGAAGAACTTTAATACTTCTACCCGTCTGGTTCTCAAATTCAAGTTTATATTCTTTGAATTTTTCAAAAATTTCAGACTTGTGTTTCAACAGGAACAGATGTCCGGATCCTAAGAGATGATCATTGAATATAATGATGTACAAAGAACCAACCCTGGCATTTGTAGACATAGGACCGTATACATCATCATGTATTCGTCCCAAGAGTTCAGCAACTCTTTCTCTGTTTCCAATAAACGGAGTATTGGTCAGTTCACCTTTGAGATAAGACTGGCAAGTATCATAAGATGAAAATTTGAACAGATTCTTATATTTATCCTTATGTAACTTAGCTGGTCATGTCGCATTGATATGACCTAGTCTACAATGCCACAAGAAGGATTCGTTCATTTCTGAACTACTCCTCTTGTGTGTGTTCTAGATACTTTGAACTGTGGTTTGATTTAGAACATATATGCTATTACATAACGTGCCTGATCCAATCAACTCTTGATTCAGGAAAATGTTCACAACATTATCCTATAATAAAAAATTATATCCTTCTTTAACTCAATAAAGAAACTGATGTAATGTTGTATATGAGATTCGGTATGTAATAACATTTGTTCGAAATCAATGTATTTTCCATTTAGTAATACAAGGTGATATTTGCCAACTGATTCGGCTGCAACAATTGCACCATTCTCTAACGCTTAGAGACATATCACCAAATCTCAGTTCCCTACTTTTCTGTAGCCCATGTAACAAATTACATATATGGGATCCTGATCCGGTATCTCATATTTAGGACGTAGAGGATACTGAGAAACAGTTTTTGGTAATGAACACACCCGAAGAATATGCATCAACAATATTATTCCTCGAATGGGTGGCATGGGAATCCGGATATTCCCATATTTCTTGCTCAGACTTATAACAATTATAAGATAGAGCGGAACCAATGTTCCATAGCTCAGTATAATAAGCAGGTTTGGTCAATACAACCATATTATTATCTTGATTAAGGCATGACATGGTCGCTACCAGGAGAGAGAGAGAGAGAAGAAAACACTCTGCGTGCGCTCTTGCAAGATCAGATTGGTTATGATTTTATCTAATCAGGATGGCTCCCACTGTTTTTATCAAATCTTCCTTCAAACCCTAAAAGATAAGACTAGCCAGGATTAATTACACCCTACAAGTTCGCCAATCTTTCGGCCATGCCAGTGTCAGTACTTTGAGGGAGGTTCCCCATGCTTTTACACGGACCTAATTAAAATGAACCTTGTTGTCCAAGGGGCGTAACCCCGTTAACACCTTTCTAGACACCTACTTGATCGGCAAATTGTAATGTGTAAAACTCTCATAGGAGTAACTCTTACTCGCAGTGGGTATCGGGATCCAACTATCTCATAGAAGGTATGCAATCTCATTGCAAATTTCAACACTTGAGATTCCCGATAATTTACCCCTAGTAACTTATGACCTTGACTATAATCAACAAATCAGAAGTACTAGTCAAGTTCTACCCGTCATTTTATGATTAATTAGACCCACTCACATGACCCTTGACTATAATCAATATAATCACATGAATTTCCTAATTAATCGCATCATATGCTGTATAGGAAGACATCACTTAGCTACCGTACACTACGCTTTGACTATGATCAACATACGCAGCACGAATACTAAGTACTCTGCTTCCTAAAATGACGGAGGGTCTGCGGATGGTTTTTTATGAAAACCATTAATGCTTTGAACTTCATATCGTTGTAGAATCGTGTATAGGGATTATCTAGCACCATCCTAGGTTTAGTGTTGCATCACACATGCTATAACAAAATTTTTGAGGGTGCTAAACAATTCCAAACATGAATCGAACTAGAAGAATAGGGTAACAAGCTATAGCATCACATACTATAAAGTGTCTAACACTAATTGAGGAGAAAATAAAACCTTTGTAGACCTCCTCCTAGACTCCTTGGATCATATAGGGTTTGAGTCGGTTGGCTTGTATCTTTCCGCGTCCACGATGATCCACCATGAAGTCTCTTTGCACCAAGCTCCAAGCTTCACTTGATCAAGGATGAAGATGAAGTAAACACTCCACTCAAGTGGGCTAGACTAAAGTGAAATGGTGATGTGGGTTTGGATCTCACTACAAAACCTTTTCTTTTTAATCCTTTCTCTTTCTTTTAAAACCCTAGTGAGCTTTAAGGAGAGAGAGGAAGATGGAGATGGCTCAAGCTAAACTCAAGAGAGAGAATAATATGAGAATAATGTGATAGCCCCCTCTAAACTCAAGAGAGTATGAGTAGTCATCCATGCTAAACCATGGTTAAAAAATATCTAGATATTTTGTAACTTGAGTTTAAGCAAAACCATGGGCCAAAACCATGGGCAAATGAAACCATTGACTTTTTCAACTCACGAGAGTTGAATAGTCAACTATGATTTTAATCCCATTTTTCTTTTCTCAAATAATCAAAATATCTAAATATGTAACCATGTGAGTCTTGCATTGCCACCACCAATGTATCATCAACCATGACACATGTATGCTTTTATTTGTGCATGCACATCAACATATACATACACTAATGCATGCATCATAAAGAAATAGGTTTTAATAAATGAGCTAATGGACTTAATATTAAATCAACACTTGATTTAATAACCCGGTCATATTACATACGACCCGTCCAATAGTAAACGCTCGATTAAAATAAGGTATCCAATACACGCATTTAATCGAGCTTCCACGCATATCACATATGCACCCCACATTTTTTCTCCTGAGCTAGGATACTCCTTTGTGGGACTCTAAGACTTGTCAATACGCTAGCAGTAGGCAGTGATCTCATCACATGCCCACAAACCGTCAGTGGCACAAGCTGTACGTAACGGCTCCCAGGTATTGAGCAATCAGAAGAAACACAAGCAAACCTGCTAAAACTCCCGTCGAGCCAACTAGTAACACTTACCGTACAGTCCGGTCTCTTCGTCAAATATGCTGCATATATGAGTCTAGGGATGGTATCGTTGACCCCAATAACCCAATAAGTCATGCCGGTATATAGCTCATAACATATCGAGAAACTACTGATAACACTTATCAGTAAATCTTAGCAGCCCTGGCCAGGGACTTCCTGTTATAGCCAATTGTACATGGTGCAACATCAACCCGTAATATCGGGAAAGAAGAAACCCTTTCTATCGCTCATTGCCTCCATGTGGCTCGGGACTGTACCCAAAATCCACCTGTTTGCACGACTCAGTAGAGCTGGGGTAGGGTGGAGATCAAAGTACAGTAGGAGACACACAAGACTTTATGACGATCTCGGGTCTACAAACTAACCTGTACCAGTGTCACCTGAGAACTGCTATCCGATGATAGATATAATACCACATAGGAGTTCACGGTGTCCGTTCAGTGTACCCTGTCTCCACTGAGCACCCGTATACGATATTTGGTGTCACCACACCAATGGATATGAGATTATCGATCGCCCATCATATGGGACAAGTAACGTATACGCTAGTCTACTCTGGTGACATCGATGCCACGTTTCGATACACCCACGACTAGGAACATTTCAAGGATATGCTCATAGGCTACACATGTCCAACTAGTATGATCTAAATCATAATCTCAGTAGTCCTGCATCATCCTAAGGGCTATACCAACATGTACCAAATGAATGAAAGCATGATCAAATGAACATGTCAAGATAAAAGATGCAACCAGATAGCATACTATCATGCCGAGCAAGAATGTCCCCTGAATACACACACACATACACACATACCGGTACATACACTATCATATGATGGCCTCTAAGGCATACATATAACCAACAATCTCCCACTTGCACTAAAGCCAATTATTAGTGTATCTCATACCCAACCTCTCAAAAAGTCGCTCATGCTGCGGCAAAGGGAGAGCCTTGGTGAGTGGATCCGCGGTGTTATCTTTTGTATCTACTCTCCGAATCTCAATCTTGTGGCGATCAACTATCTCCCGGATCATATGATATCATCTGAGGATGTGTCTGGATCACTGATGGGACCTGGGCTCTTTGGCTAATGCCATAGCCCCATTATTATCACAATACAATGGTATTGGATCAATAATGGTCGGAACTACTCCTAGCTCCGAGACGAACTTCCTCATCCAAATGGCTTCCTTTGCAGCAATATACTCAGCTTCCATCATGGAGTCTGCAACGGTATCCTGTTTGGAACTCTTCCAACACACCGCCCTTCCATTGAGGGTAAGGACAAATCCAGAGATAGATTTGTTTTCATCCTTATCACTCTGGAAGCTAGAATCGGTAAAGGCCTCCATTTGGAGTTCTCCGTTACCATATACCAAGAACATTTCTTTAGTCCTTCGCAAGTACTTAAAAATTTTCTTCACTGCTGCCAGTGATTCTCCCCTTGGTTGGATTGAAAGCTGCTTACTACACCCAGTGCATAAGCTACATCAGGGCATGTACATAACATCGCATACATTATAGATCCTACAGCAGAAGTGTAGGGTATAATGCTCATGTGAGCTCTCTCTTCTTCAGCCTTTGGGCAAAAGACCTTAGAAAGAGTGACTCCATGACTAGCGGGTAAGGAACCCCGCTTGGAGTCTTCGATATTAAGCCTCTTTAGGATGGTGTTAATGTATCTGGTTTGGGACAATCCCAATAACCATTTAGATCTATCCCTACAGATCTTTATGCCCAATATGTAAGAGGCATCACCCAGGTCCTTCATGGAGAACCTTTGTGATAAGAACGGTTTGACCGATTGTAGCATAGGAACGTCATTTCCTATCAGAAGAATGTCATCCATGTACAATATGAGGAATGTGATAGTACTTCCCACAATCTTCTTATAAAGACAAAGTTCATCTGGATTTTTGACGAAATCAAACTCTTTGATAACATCATCAAAACAGATGTTCCAACTTCGTGATGCCTACTTTAATCCATAATTGGATTTAAGCAACCTACATGCTTTCTCGCTGCTCCCACTATCAATGAAGCCTTCTTGCTGATCCATATAAACACATTCTTCTAAATCACTATTTAGAAAAGCAGTTTTAACGTCCATCTGCCAGATTTCATAGTCGTAGTGAGCAGCAAAAGCAAGTAGGATCCGAATGGATTTAAGCATGGCTACAGGAGAAAAGGTTTCGTCATAGTCCAGTCCTGGTCTTTGTCGAAATCCTTTCGCCACAAGCCTTGCATTATAGGTCTCCACCTGCCCATTTATACTGATCTTTCTCTTCAAGATCTATTTGCACCCTACGGGTTTTACCCCAGAGGGTACAACATCCAAAGTCTACACTTTGTTGGTGTACATAGACTCCATTTTGGATCTCATGGCATCCAGCCACTTCACAGAGTCACCACTCGTGATAGCTTGTTGAAAACTGGTAGGGTCATCATCATCCATGATGCAGTCTTCTCCTTCACCATCAATGAGAAAACCGTAGTATCTCTCCGGTGGGTGAGAAGTCCTACCAGATCTATGGAGCGGCTGAGGTTCATTAGGTTCTGTTGCAACATTAGGTTCAACCAAGTTGTCATTTGTAACTTGTGTCTCTAGAACCTCTTCTAGATCTACCACATTGCCATTAGTATCATTTGGAAAAATCTCATTTTCTAAAAATATGGCATTTCGAGAAACAAACACCCTTTGTTGCTCCTTATGGTAGAAAAGATATCCATATGAATCTTCTGGATGTCCAACAAATAAACATTTGAACGATCGTGTCTCGAGTTTGTCCGGATTCTGCTTTTTGACAAAAGCCGGACAATCCCAAATCTTAACTTGCTTAAGAGATGGTCTCTTTCCATACCATATCTCATATGGAGTGGTAGACACGGTCTTGGTTGGCATCCTGTTCAACAGAAAAGCTGCAGTCTCCAATGCATGCCCCTAAAAGGAGAGGGGCAACTCAGCATCACTCATCATAGATCGTACCTTATCTAATAGGGTTCGATTCCGCCACTCTGACACACCGTTGTGCTGTGGTGTGTAAGGGGAAGTGAGCTGATAGAGAATCCCATTCTCTTTTAAGAAGTTCGAAAAATCTGTACTAAGATACTCTCCACCTCGATCCGATCGAAGTATCTTGATGCTCATTCCAGTTTGTTTTTCTACTTCAAGTTTGTACTCCTTGAATTTCTCGAAAGTTTCAGACTTATGCTTTATAAAAAACACATGACTGAATCTTGAGAAATTATCAGTAAAAGTTTTGAAGTAAGAAAAACTGCCTCTCGCGACATTGGACCACATACATCACTATGTATGAGGCCTAAGAGCTCAGTAGCTCTTTCTGCGTGTCCAGTAAACGGAGTTTTGGTCATTTTTCCTTTGATACAAGACTGGCAAGTCGCATAAGATTTATACTCAAAAGAATTTAAATATCCATCTTTATGAAGCTTGTTAAGTCTTGTTTCATTAATATGACCAAGTCTACAATGCTAAAGAAAAGCTTCATTTATATCTGAAAATTTTCTTTTGTTTGTGTGCTGTATGTTGAAAACTGTGTGTTGATTAAGGACGTATATCCCGTTATTAAGTGTACCACAACCAATCAACTCTTGATTAAGTTTAATGTTCATAACATTGTGCTGCAATATATAATGATATCCTTTATTGTCCAACAAAGAAACGGATATAACATTACAAAGCATGTTTGGTACAAAATAACATGGATTCAAAAGCAATATACAACCCGATGGCAACCCCAGATGATACTCTCCCACTGAAACTGCATGTACATTAGAACCATTTCCAACCCGGAGAGTATGATCACCTGTCTTCAAAACTCTGCTATTTCTCAGCTCCTGCACAGAATTGCAGATATGAGAACCCAAACCGGTATCCAATACCCAGGAAGCAGAGTTTATAGAAAAAACAGTTTTCAGTTATGAACACACTTGAAGCCGAAGCATCACCATGCTTCTCTTTCTTGAGACCAAGGTACTCAGTACAATTCCGCTTCCAGTGTCCCGTCTTCTTGCAGTAGAAATATTCTCCTTTTCCCGACTCCGCAGCTTTGGATTTGTCTTACCCCTTTGCCTTTTTTATTCCACCTCTCGGCTTGGTGGATTTCTTCTTGTTCTTTCCCTTGGCCTTGGCTTTTGGGACGGAAGAAAAAGATTGTCCAACAAGCAGGGAGGGAGACTTCGCCTTAAGCGTGCTCTCCGTATTTCTCAACATATTGAGAAGTTCGGGAGTGACTTCTCCATGTTGTGCATGTTGAAGTTCACTATGAAAGAAGCAAAGGAAGAGGGATGAGATTGTAGAACAATATCCGTATATTGCTCGTTGTCCATTGTCCATCCGAGGCCCTCAAGCTCTTCAATAAAAGCTATCATCTTCAGAACGTGATCGCCTACTGAAGTGCCAGGAGCCATCCACATCTGAAACAGTTTTCGAGATGCTTCGTATCGTAGGATACGAGATTGCTCTCCATACAACTCCTTTGTATGGAGAAAGATGGATTGAACATCCATGTCCTCATGCTGCTTTTGATGTGTATTGTCCATCGATGCAAGCGCGATACATTTGGCGGTGGCAGAGTCAATATCCCACGTTTTGCGGATCTCCCTATCCATAACCGAAGATTCAGGGCCTGGTTTGGGCGAGATTGTGGCAGTGAGGACATATGATACTTTATCATATGTGAGAGCAATGTTAATGTTTCTCAACCAGTCTTTATAGTTCGGTCCAGTAAGCTTATTTTTCTCTAATAGTAGCTTAAATCCAGTCATGGTTATCTACCATTAGGAGAGAGAAAAGAATACACTCGGCAAAAGCTCTTGCAAAGATTAGATTGGTTTATTATCTTATCTAATCGATGTCTCCCACTGCTTTTATCAAATTTCCTTCAAACCCTAAAAGGAAAAAATTAGCCAGGATTAATTACATTCTACAACTTCGCTAACCGTTCAGTCAGGCCAGTGCCGGTACTTCTGAGGGAGGTTCCTTGTGCTTTCGCACGGACCTAATTAAAATAAACCTCATTTTCCCAGAGGCGTATCCCTGTTGACACCTTTCTAGACACCTAATGAGTTTAGCTAATTGTAAAGTGCAAAATTCTCCCAGGAGTAACTATTGCTCACAGCGGGATCGGGGTCCTACTATCACATAGAAGGTATGCAATTTCATTACAAATTTCAACACTTGAAACTCCCGATATGGTTTATACCCCTAGCACTTATGATCTTGACTATAATCAACATATCATAAGTACTAGTCAAGTTCTACCCGTCATTTCATGATTAATTAGAAACACCTATATGACCCTTGACTATAATCAATATAATCACATGAATGTCCTAATTAATCTCATCATATGTTGTGTACAAAGACATCACTTAGCTACCGTACACTACGCCTTGACTATAATCAACATACGTAGCACGAATACTAAGTACTCTACTTCCTAAATGACGGAGGGCTGCGTATAGTTTTTAAGAAAACCTTTAACGCTTCAAACTTGATATCGTTGTAGAATCTAATGGTTTAAAAAGGAGTGGCTTAAACTCCACCTCTTGAAATCTTGCTTTTTCATAAAAAGCCGAGTAGGTTTCAAATCTGATTCTACAACAACTTTTTAGGTTTCTTATGTTTACATTAATCATATTAATGTAGTCCCATCATTTAAGTCCATAAGCCATTACAGAAAAGAAACGAAAATAGAACGTACGCTTATGCCATCCGCATTTGCCACAATGTCCCGTTATGAACCGTTAGGTTACTTAACTAACGGCATAGCAGGGCGGGACGAGCGCGGATGCAAAACATAAGTAACGTTTATTATATATCATATATATAATGCATCATTCGTCTCAACATATAAAGTAATCACATTACAGAATATCCACAGCAGAAGCACATATATGAAAATACAGGATATACCAGGAGGTCCATATTTTGTATTTAGCCAAAAATAGAAAATACGGATTCCATGGTCATGATGAATAGCCAAGCCCACACCCCTAGACCCCTACGTGAGCGGCAAGTGACCCTACCAATTCTAGAGTTTAGGAGACCCGGTCTCGACTCCTCGAGATGGCCTCCCACTGAACCCTAGAACCCGGTCACTTGTGCTCCCCTCTTTGGGTCTATCCTAATGCGGAAAAGTAAATAATATACAACAATGGCGACATCATCCTCAACCCGGAAGTGCCCCAATAAAAGAATATTACATACAATTAATTTTACATGAATGAAAAGAAAAACTCTCATCTCACATAAAACCCCCGGGCTATTCATTCATGACGATCCTGCACATCATATCTCAGCAACACATAATATCACATATCATCAACGTAAGTAAGTATGCGTACCCCAATTGTCGTTGATGTATAGCAACAAAACCGGCAATACACCACATACTACACTTACGGTCGCAGAAAAGAAAGTGAAAAACTACAACATTTGGAATCAACACCGCCTTTAAACATTATAAACCCGAAATATCACATATTCAGGATTTCATGCCTAACAATGCAAATATTATATTTAGGTCTCAACCATGAAAACATCTTTTCAAAAGAAGCCGGGTAATTCAACAACATTCCCGATTCTACCGAGGCCAAAATTTAGATTTACATGCAACTAATTACTTTTCACAAAACTAATTAGTGTAGACTCCAATTATTGTATCACATTCATAAATAAACTAGACGCAATTAAAACATCCGATCGATCGATCAATCATCCAAAGAATTCTCAGATTGCTCAACACTTGAGTCAGATCAAAGTATACCAGAGACTGCATCAAGCACATATGGGCTAGCACAAGAAGGCACAGTCCAAGCCTCACCAACGGTGCCCCGGAACCGTCGCCAAAAGACCCTTTTGGCCGCGGTTCCGCGGTCGTTAAGTCGAGTTAGGACTTCGTTCTTCTTGGGGGCCCATACAATACCCTGCATGATTTTTTGAGTTTTTTAATATGAAAAATTCCAACTTTTTAAAAAATTTCCAGAGAAGACTACTTTGGATGTCGGTTTTCGTTCATTCGCAGTTTTTAACGTCATCTAGGTTGCTCTAAAGTTCTAGCTTGGCTCTGATACCACTGTAGGGATTATCTAGCACCATCCTAAGTTTAGTGTTGCATCACACATGCTTTAACAAAAATTTTGATGGTGCTAAACAATTCCAAACATGAATCGAACTAGAAGAATAGGGTAACAAGCAATAGCATCACATAGTATAAAGTGTGTAACACTGAGTGAGGAGAAAATACAACCTTTGTAGACCACTTCCTAGACTCCTTGGATCGTGTAGGGTTTGAGTCGGTTGGCTTGTATCCTTCCGCGTCCATGATGATCCACTATGAAGTCTCTTTGCACAAAGCTCCAAGTTTCACTTGATCAAGGATGAAGATGAAGCAAACACTCCGGTCAAGTGGGCTAGACTAAAGTGAATTGGTGGTGTGGGTTTGGATCTCACTACAAAACCTTTTCTTTTTAATCCTTTCTATTTCTTTTAAAACCCCAGTGAGCTTTGAGGAGAGAGAGGAAGAAGGAGATGGCTCAAGCTAAACTCAAGAGAGAGAATAATATGAGAATAATGTGATAACCCCCTCTAAACTCAAGAGAGTAAGAGTAGTCATCCATGCTAAACCATGATTACAAAATATCTAGATATTTTGTAACTTGAGTTTAAGAAAAACCATGGGCCAAAACCATTGGCAAATAAAACCATTGACTTTTTCAACTCAAGAGAGTTGAATAGTCAACCATGATTTTAATCCCATTTTTCTTTTATCAAATAATCAAAATATCTAAATATGTAACCATGTGAGTCTTGCATTGCCACCACCAATGTATCATCAACCATGACACATGTATGCTTGCATGTGTGCATGCACATCAACATATACATACACTCATGCATGCATCATAAAGAAATATGTTTTAATAAATGAGCTAATGGACTTAATATTAAATCAACACTTGATTTAATAACCTGGTCATATCACATACGACCCGTCCAATAGTAAACGCTCGATTAAAATACGGTATCCAATACACGCATTTAATCGAGCTCCCACGCATATCACATATGCACCCCACATCTTTTCGCCTGAGCTAGGAGACTCATTTGTGGGACTCTAAGACTCGTCAATATGCCAGCAGTAGGCAGTGATCTCATCACATGCCCACAAACCATCAGTGGTACAAGCTGTACGTAACGGCTCCCAGGTATTGAGCGATCAGAAGAAACACAAGCAAACCTACTAAAACTCCCGTCGAGCCAAATGGTAACACTTACCGTACAGTCCGGTCTCTTCGTCAAATATGCTGCATATGTGAGTCTAAGGATGGTATCGTTGACCCCAATAACCCAATAAGTTATGCAGGTATATAGATCATAACAGATCGAGAAACTACTGATAACACTTATCAGTAAATCTCAGCAGCCCTGGTCAGGGACTTCCTATTATAGCCAATCGTACATGGTGCAACATCAACCTGTTGCGCCACGGCAGCGCCCCGGCCGTCTTACTCGAGGCCAAATTGCGGAATCAAAATTTTTCCTTACTCAGAAACCGGCGCTACCGCGGACAAAGAAAACCCGGATCGTAACCATTAACCTAATGCTAGCAATCAAGAGAAAGGGTGAGAAGTATACCGAGTGATCCGAGTCCTCCGGTCTTCTCTTCATCGTCCCGATCTCCCGCGGAAAGTCTTGTCTCCATATCGTCGCCTCCTCGCCGGAAAGGGCACCACATCGCCTGCGTCTTTAACGGGCTCCCGCCTCAATACCGAGGCAACTCGGGCATGAAGCCGGCAACTCGACATGCTCAAGATATGCTGTAGAATGTGTAGTGTAGTGTCTCACTTGGGTTATGTTGTTGCCATTGAGGATGATGGAGGAAACAAGGATTAGAAAAATGGTGCTTGCATTTTTCTAGCATGAAAATGAGATCAAGAAAGAAACTCTCAAGAATGAAGCTCTCTCTTCTTCTTCTTCTCTCTTTCTTTTTCCTCTCATGAAAAAACTTATCATCTAAAATGAGAATGGTGGAGGAGGTAATATGAAGCATGAAGGGATGTGAGTGTAGGGTAAAGCAAGTGGTGACCACATCAAGACATAATCATCATCAAACTTACATCAAACTTCATCTCAAATCTAATCTTCATAAAGCAAGACAAGATGATAGAAAAGAATGGAATAAAAAGATGCTATCATAATAAATCATCTTACAAATAAAACCTCCACCAAAAGTAATTTGCAAAACAGCAAATTACCCCCTCCATCAGAAAAGTCCGGCCGGGAAAGAACAAAGAAAAACCGGCCGGAACGGAATGCAAACTGGCAACTCCAGAAAACTGGTCCCGTAATAAATTACAGGAAAACCCCGATACTGTGCATACACACCCGCATCTGTATTCCGACCGGATACAAATGCAATGAGACAAAATCTACACTGTACTAAACTAGGACCGGCTTAAACCAAAACCGGCTAGTAAAATCCGTTCGATCCTGATCCGTGCAATACCGCACGTATCAGATCGAACCCTGCCATATAACTATACGGCTACTAGTACAAAACTGTCCGATCCTGATCCGTGCAATACCGCACGTATCTGATCGGACCCTGCCATATCTCCATACGGCCTCTACAGCGTTTCGCCCGAAAGCTTGAGTAACTGTAAGTGTGGTGGACTCTAAAGACTCGTCATTACTATGGCTGTGGATTTAACCACTGGCACGTCAGAGGTATAAGCCAATACGTGACGGGCCACCAGCTATTGACCAAAAGGGACGTCGATGAGGAAGCTCACCCCGACACCCAACTGAGCCTGTCAGTGACAATATCCGTACAGTCCGGTCCGTTCGTCTATGAGCATCGCATGTCGGGCCTAGGGGGTTGGTAAAAGTCAGACCCCCAAAAGCGGTACAAGTCGTGTCGGAGTGTAGCCCAGAACGCCCTGAGATACTACTGGAATACCTACCAGTAAATCTCCTGCCTCGGCCGAGGGCTTTGCGTAATGGCTCTCCTAGACACAGCGCGACCTCACCCCCAATACTGGGAGAGACGAACCCCTGAAGATCCGCTCACTGCCTCCGTGTGGCTCGGGACTGTACCCAACTAAAACCTGTTTGCACGACTCCTTTGAGCCGTGGTAGGGTAGTAATCAAAGCACAGTGGGAACTCACACGAGACAAATGACGATCTCAGGTCGATGAACTAACCTGTACACATGTCACCAGGGAACTGCTATCTGACATCTGGTATAAGACCAACCAGCAGGTTCCCGGCGAGTCCTGTCCGGTGTACTCATAACCCAATGAGCACCTGTATACATCTTAGGTGAACCAACTGACACCAGTGGCTTGTGAGACCGGCCACCGCCCCTCGTCGGGGTCTCGACTGTATACACTAGTCTACTCAGGAGAATCGATGCCCTGTCTCGAAACTCCTACGACTAGGGACCTTTTAAGGATGTGCTTGTAGACTACCAGCTCCCACGTATATGATCGCCATCATACTGCTGGCAGTCAAGCAAGAATCCTAGGGGCTCTATCAACGTGCAATAGCGACCTGTCAGGTCACCTAAAGCAGTACACGATGATAAAGGTAAACCAGATAGCATACTATCATTTCGAGTAAGACTGTCCTACCGGGATAGGTCCTCCCTCAATCATTGCAATCACGTGCCTGTGATCCAATAATTGACTCTGAGGGCACTATCTCCAACAATCTCCCACTTGCACTCAAGGCTAATTATTGTGATGTCGCATACTCACAGCCCGTGTGATACCGAACACCCAACTCCTCTACTAGTCAGTCTCACAAAACCCGTTTGCGAAACTATTGCGTTCGAGGAATAGCCTCAGTGAGTGGATCCGCTGTGATGTTTCTTTCTATGTCTCTCTATATCTCAAGTTCGCGGAGAAAACCATCTCCCGAAATGAGCAATACCTGTCTTGGAATGTCTGGATGTCTGATGGGACCTAGCTCATAAGTGAACTCCAAATCCAAACTTCTTAGACTGTATCGTCAACTGAACTTAATCAGTATCCTGCGCCATGCCACCCTTAGTATTGCCTTGGACCACCTGTCCAAAATACTGCCCCTCGTCAGAAGGAAAACTATAACTCTGACAACCTCCTTGTCGTCCATGTCACCTTGGAAGCCTGGAATGATAACTGTCTCCCAAATGAGGCTGTCGTTATCATATCCCTAGAACATCCACTTATGTTCTAAGACTGCTTCCGACTGTTTCTCCAGGATTGGATCAATATCAACTTATTGCATCTAGTGCAAGAACAACATCTGGTGTGGTACTTGACATCTCATGATTGACTCAATTGCCTAAGCAAGTGATCTGCCAATCATGAGTATCCCTCTCCTCTTTAGTCTATAAGACGCCTTTAGAGAGGGTGACTCCATCAACTGCAGGTACACTACCGTGTCAGGAGTCGTCCATTCTAAATACTCATAGAATGCTGTCAAGGTACCCAGATTGGGAAACCACCCAAATCTAGATCTAAAACCATAGGTCTAGTGACCAGTATGTCTGATATAATGTCCAAGTCCTTTGTGGAGAAACCACTGTGTGACGACCAAAGTATAACCGATCGTAGTATAGGAATATCACTTCCTACTACCTTCTCAACAGATCCACCCCCTATTCTGATGACGTCAAACCTATGACTGTCACATCATAAATAGATGATCTATCTCCGCTATATCTGCTTTAGTCTATAAATAAACACAAGCCTGATATCCACCAATGCTTCCGCTGCTCCCACTGACTACGACAACCCTCTGGCAGAGTCATATAGACGTGCACTTCTAAAACTAGTTTAGAACGACGCTATACTCATCCTCCTGCCGGGTCTCGCAGCCTGGAACAACAACAATGGCAAGTGTGGGTAAACAAGAACTTCCCTGTCACCGTCCTTGAGGCTACCGGAGTACCTCTCGGGTGCCTGAAGTTACCCACCTTATCTGCGGAGTGGCTAATGGAATGTCAAATTAGATTGAATCTTTAGGTTCCTTATTAAATCTTCACTAATCGTTCGCGGTTCTGGAATTACTTCCAGTTCTACCATACTCCCACTACTGTATTTGAAAAAATCCATTTTTAATAAAACTGTGGCGAGTCTTGAACAATATTTCTATTGATCTGCCAGATGGTAGAAAGTCAACCCTCGTCATAGCCTGGGTCAACCCACAAACAGCCATTACAGAAACGTGCCTTGAGTTATCCGGAGTCTGGTTTTAAGCATAAGCCGGACAACTCCCCGTACCTTAACATCGTTAAGATATGAACTGTTCTATATCCAATATAGAAACAGAGGCACTGATTTAATTGAACCAGATTCAAATCATGCAGCTGTCTCCAGTGCATGTCAACTAAATGGAAGGAGGTCGATCAGCGTTACTCAACTTAGGAATGCTTCCAATTATGAGTAACCTGAAAGAGAAGCAATCTGTCTTCATCCTTACTATCAACTGAATACCACACACAAGTATCTACATCTTTGATCACTTTGAAGAATCCCGATACTTGCTATGCCTGGTTCTCTACTCTATTCAAATACCTATAACTCCTCAAAACTTAGACCCTGTGTTTCCACGAAACACATGTCTAAGGACTAGAGAAGTTAAAAGTAAACAGAATATAGTATGAGGACCAACCCCTCTGTCCTAATGGACACTGGACAACATACAATACTCTGTATAAGTCCGCTGAGTCTAACAACTCTTTCACTGTGTGTCGTAGGTTGAAAACTGTACTTATGGTTAAGAAGAATTACACCGCTGTTTAATGCTCCTTACCTAACCATCCACTGATATAGGTAAATGTCATCGACATAATATCAAAAGGTATATCTCACTCTATGAAAATAGACGTACAGATATATCAATTTGAAATTGGTGCATAACCGCGGATATTCAAAACCAAATAATTGCCGTCCGGCAAACAACCCAGGTGACTTCCTCAAATATCACCGATTACAATGAATCCTGATATAATGAGGATGATCACCCAATTCCCAATAACTTACTCCCACTCAACATCTGTAAAACCATACAGATGTGAGAATCATACCTGGTAAATACATACCCTGGAGTAAGTGTCTAATTGCGAAATCAGTTTTCCATTAACAGTACACAGTGAAAATGAAACATCGAAATGTCTCGTTGGGGTATCCTGGTATTCCTAGTAATGTCTCTTCCATTATCCAGATTCACAACTGTAACCGTATAATTCTTTGCCACCTCTCCAAATCCCTTTATATGTCTTTAGTCATTACCTTCTGTACACCCCTTTAAGCCAAATGGTTTTCTTCCTTCCCTACCGATCGGCACCAGCCTATGGTTTGGAAGAAGACTATCCAAAAAAAGCATAAAGGGTGTACTGTCCTAATCCTAGGAGCACTCGTAATGCGAGAGAAGGTGAAGATAAAAGACACCTGAATGTACTTTATTCCTATTTCTCCTGAACCAGGATCCATCCCCGAACTGGAACAAGTTCCTTTCGAGTTCGTATATAACCATACGATGGATTATCCAATAAAATGGGATCTTCGTAGTGATACGGAGTGTCCTGGAGAAATACAAAGGTGATTTAGGATTGGCGAAGAAATACTTGGTTTGGTCGTGAATAGCAGTCGCAACTTACTTTGCCCTCTTACTAATCCCTTGCTTTGTCTTAACTTAATACCTTCTGTACACCGTTTAGGCTAACTGGTTTTCTTCATTCCCTACCGGTCGGCACCAGCCTATGGTTTGGAAGAAGACTATCCAATTTGCGTAATAGGTGTACTACTCCTAAACCAAGGAGTACTCGCAACTTGAGAGAAGGTAAAAGGGAAAAGACAACTGAATAATCCTATCCGTTTTCTCCAGAACCGGAAACCATCCTCGAATTCCTTCGAGTTCGTATCTAACCATACGATGGTTTTGTCCAATGGAAGTGGACGTTCGTAGTAATACGGGGTGTCCTGGAGAAAAGGGTAAAAGTAGGAGTGGCAATGAGGTCTGCAACTCTGACAATCCAAAAGCCAGTGTTAAGAAGGTTCGGTCAACTTGGTCACTGAGTCATAGTCTTAGGGTCGGGTCAAAGGTCGCTGCCAAAGAGAGAAAGAAACACTCAGCGTGCACTCTAACCTAGATCAGAATGGTTATCACTTTGTCTAATCTGGAAACCTCCCACTGTACCATCAAATTCTCCTCCAAACCTTAAAGAAGAATTAGTCGGGATTACCCGAGGAGTAAACCAACTCATCAGTGGGAATCAGGATCCAACTATCATCGCATGGCAACGTGACGGAATCCACTCACATTATCACACTCCAGAAGGTATGCGCATGTCTGGAAAGTCTCAGTTCTTTTGAAACTCCCGATGTGATGTTTTTACCCCTAGGACCCAAGTGACCTTGACAATGCCAACAAATCAAAGAGTCCTAATCAAGTTCTACCCGTCATTATCTTGATTGCGTTAAACCCACCCGTACGAGTCCTTGACAATGCCAACAAGACCGTACGACTGTCCTAACCAATCCACTTATCCATGTGACAGAAAAGCATTACATAGCTACCGAACACTACGCCACGGCAATGCACGACAAACGCAGCACGAATACTAAGTAATACTAATCTGAAATGATGGAGGGTTACGACTGGTTTTTGGCGAAAAACCTTTAACGTAATGAACTTGATATCGTTGAAGGAACTGGATAACCTGTTAGAAAATATAGTGACGAAAACCTTTACTAAAGAGGTCACTCCCGGTGAAGGGATCTCGGCTCTTTCCCCGTAGAATGAGGTGCAGGATATTCCAAATGAATACCACGATGCAAAGCAAAAGTAATCGGCTATAGTGAAGTTAATGCCCTGACGCAAACTTCTGTCCAAGGGGTCACTCCCGGTGAAGGGATCTCGGCCCTTGCCTCGTCGACTGAGGAGCAGGATATTCCAAACGAATACCACGATGCAAAACAAAAGCGAACGTCCTTGCAATAACAGCTTTTTGAAAAGTGTTCCAACAACATCAGATTAGGTTTGTTTATCTTGCATTGATCCGAATCAACGCAGTCCCATCAATTAATCACACCACAAAGAACGAAAATATACTGACGTACGTATATGCCATCCGCATTCGCCACTGGGTCCCGTCATCACCCGTTAGGTTAGCTGACTAACGGCAGAGCGGGGACTGGACTAGCGCGGATGTAAAGCATATACAACATCTACTAATATATATACCAATATATAGTATTTCGCTCAAGGCGTGAATAAAATGCAACATCACAGAAATGTACAGCATCACAGAACAATACAGATATCTGGAAGCCCCGGGTTTCACAGAGCCGCTGCTGAAACCCGACGTTCCCCTGGTCGTGTGGATAGCCTGTGCAATGAAAACCTAGACCCCTACGGGCGCGGCAAGTCACCCGCCAAAACCTGAAGCGAGGCAGCCCCCTTCAGCACCGTGAATGGACCACCCAGCACTTCACGGAATCCGGTAACTTGGGCACCCCTCCTGGGTCAACCTGTACCCCCTACGAGTGCGGCGAATAGCCCGCCAATTCCAGACTGAAGCCCCCTCCGTCCCAAAGCCATGAGATGCGGGCTTGTTGCCCGCCAGAACCCGGCTATCCGTGCACCCCACCGCGGGGCAATCCTAGTACAGAAAGTAAAATATACATACACCGGGTACATCGACCGCAACCAGGTCGTGCCCCAAAAGAATAATACAAACAGGCAGTGACGGCAGTCCACATGTCGGACGCTCGCCCCGCAAAATCAAATGTACATAATACAACAGCACTGTACTAGCATTGCATCCAGGCTATCCCCCACGACCGATCCGCAACAACACAGCATAAACATAGAACATCAACGTGAAAGTCACGTTCGCAAATCCGTCTAACCGGGCTATAGCAGTTAGACCGGATTTACCGATCGAGTGACATTCACGGTCGCAGATATAATGTAAATACTGTGAAATAATGTGTTTAAAATTTTCCGATTGACCAAAAATTAACAAGTGGGCCCCCAATCAAAACTGTAGCACTCACAGAAAACCTGGGCCCAATTTTAATATTCCAAAACCCCTAATATAAGCCCATAAGCCTACTGCAAAAAACTAAGCACACGAACCCACACTCCTGCGGCGGAAGCGCGGCTAAAAGGGGGTTTTGGCCGCCCTTCCGCGGTCGTACGGATGAGTCATGTCACAAAATTTTTGCAGTGTTCTTAGAACTCCCTGCACATCAGTCTGAGACCACCTGAAAAATTTTTGGACTTCAAAAAATTTCGACAGAAACTGATGTGCTAGAAAAATACGGTTTTTGTAAATTTCGGTCGATCGGAAACGCAAACACATCAAACGAAGCTAGGTAAGGTTAATGGCGTGGCTCTGATACCATGTTGCGCCACGGCAGCGCCCCGGCCGTCTTACTCGAGGCCAAATTGCGGAATCAAAATTTTTCCTTACTCGGAAACCGGCGCTACCGCGGACAAAGAAAACCCGGATCGTAACCATTAACCTAATGCTAGCAATCAAGAGAAAGGGTGAGAAGTATACCGAGTGATCCGAGTCCTCCGGTCTTCTCTTCATCGTCCCGATCTCCCGCGGAAAGTCTTGTCTCCATAACGTCGCCTCCTCGCCGGAAAGGGCACCACATCGCCTGCGTCTTTAACGGGCTCCCGCCTCAATACCGAGGCAACTCGGGCATGAAGCCGGCAACTCGACATGCTCAAGATATGCTGTAGAATGTGTAGTGTAGTGTCTCACTTGGGTTATGTTGTTGCCATTGAGGATGATGGAGGAAACAAGGATTAGAAAAATGGTGCTTGCATTTTTCTAGCATGAAAATGAGATCAAGAAAGAAACTCTCAAGAATGAAGCTCTCTCTTCTTCTTCTTCTCTCTTTCTTTTTCCTCTCATGAAAAAACTTATCATCTAAAATGAGAATGGTGGAGGAGGTAATATGAAGCATGAAGGGAGGTGAGTGTAGGGTAAAGCAAGTGGTGACCACATCAAGACATAATCATCATCAAACTTACATCAAACTTCATCTCAAATCTAATCTTCATAAAGCAAGACAAGATGATAGAAAAGAATGGAATAAAAAGATGCTATCATAATAAATCATCTTACAAATAAAACCTCCACCAAAAGTAATTTGCAAAACTGCAAATTACCCCCTCCATCAGAAAAGTCCGGCCGGGAAAGAACAAAGAAAAACCGGCCGGAACGGAATGCAAACTGGCAACTCCAGAAAACTGGTCCCGTAATAAATTACAGGAAAACCCCGATACTGTGCATACACACCCGCATCTGTATTCCGACCGGATACAAATGCAATGAGACAAAATCTACACTGTACTAAACTAGGACCGGCTTAAACCAAAACCGGCTAGTAAAATCCGTTCGATCCTGATCCGTGCAATACCGCACGTATCAGATCGAACCCTGCCATATAACTATACGGCTACTAGTACAAAACTGTCCGATCCTGATCCGTGCAATACCGCACGTATCTGATCGGACCCTGCCATATCTCCATACGGCCTCTACAGCGTTTCGCCCGAAAGCTTGAGTAACTGTAAGTGTGGTGGACTCTAAAGACTCGTCAATACTATGGCTGTGGATTTAACCACTGGCACGTCAGAGGTATAAGCCAATACGTGACGGGCCACCAGCTATTGACCAAAAGGGACGTCGATGAGGAAGCTCACCCCGACACCCAACTGAGCCTGTCAGTGACAATATCCGTACAGTCCGGTCCGTTCGTCTATGAGCATCGCATGTCGGGCTTAGGGGGTTGGTAAAAGTCAGACCCCCAAAAGCGGTACAAGTCGTGTCGGAGTGTAGCCCAGAACGCCCTGAGATACTACTGGAATACCTACCAGTAAATCTCCTTCCTCGGCCGAGGGCTTTGCGTAATGGCTCTCCTAGACACAGCGCGACCTCACCCCCAATACCGGGAGAGACGAACCCCTGAAGATCCGCTCACTGCCTCCATGTGGCTCGGGACTGTACCCAACTAAAACCTGTTTGCACGACTCCTTTGAGCCGTGGTAGGGTAGTAATCAAAGCACAGTGGGAACTCACACGAGACAAATGACGATCTCAGGTCGATGAACTAACCTGTACACATGTCACCAGGGAACTGCTATCTGACATCTGGTATAAGACCAACCAGCAGGTTCCCGGCGAGTCCTGTCCGGTGTACTCATAACCCAATGAGCACCTGTATACATCTTAGGTGAACCAACTGACACCAGTGGCTTGTGAGACCGGCCACCGCCCCTCTTCGAGGTCTCGACTGTATACACTAGTATACTCAGGAGAATCGATGCCCTGTCTCGAAACTCCTACGACTAGGGACCTTTTAAGGATGTGCTTGTAGACTACCAGCTCCCACGTATATGATCGCCATCATACTGCTGGCAGTCAAGCAAGAATCCTAGGGGCTCTATCAACGTGCAATAGCGACCTGTCAGGTCACCTAAAGCAGTACACGATGATAAAGGTAAACCAGATAGCATACTATCATTTCGAGTAAGACTGTCCTACCGGGATAGGTCCTCCCTCAATCATTGCAATCACGTGCCTGTGATCCAATAATTGACTCTGAGGGCACTATCTCCAACACAACCTCCAATACCAGGAGAGACGAAACCCCTCCTATCGCTCTTTGCCTCCATGTGCCTCGGGACTGTATCCAAAATCCACCTGTTTGCATGACTCAGTAGAGACGTGGTAGGGTGGAGAGCAAGGTACAGTGGGAGACACACAAGACTCTATGAGGATCTCGGGTCTACAGACTAACCTGTACCAGTGTCACCTAGGAACTGCTATCCGAAGATAGATATAATACCATATAGGAGTTCTCGGTGAGTCCGTTCAGTGTACCCAGTCTCCACTGAGCACCCGTATACGATCTTTGGTATCACCACACCAATGGATATGGGATCATCCATCGCCCATCATATGGGACAAGTAACGTATACGCTAGTCTACTCCGGTGACATCGATGCCCCGTCTCGATACATTGGTGACATGTGACGTTATGTGTTGCTTTGATATTTTATATTGGATCGTCATGTTTTGAATAGCCGGGAGTTATTATATGAGATGAGAGTTTTTCATTTTCATTCATGTAAAAGCTTGTATGTAATATTCTTTTATTGGGGCACTTCTGGGTTGAGGATGATCTCACCATTGATGTATATTATTTACTTTTCCACATTAGGATAGAACCAAGGAGGAGAGCACAAGTAACCGGGTTTTAGAGTCCAGTAGGAGACCTTCTCAAGGAGTTGAGACCGGGTCTCCTAACTCTAGAATTGGTGGGGTTGCTTTCCACTCTCGTAGAGGTCTAGGGATGTGGGTTTGGCTATTCATCATGACCGTGGAATCCGTGTTTTATACTGACTTAATTTAAAATACGGAATTCCTAATATATCTTATATTTCATATATGTTCTTGTGCTGCTGATATTTTGTGATGTGATCACTTGATATGTTCTGAGACGAATGCCTATATTATCTATATGATATATAATAACTATTGCTGCTTTCGTTTCTTCTGTGATGCTTGGGAAGCATAATATGATGGAACTTCATTAATAAGATTAATAAAATAAAAGAAACCTAAAGATGTTGTAGAAACTTGTTTTGAAAACTGGTAGCTCTAGTTCTTTCTTTGCATAGCGGTATTCCTTGTAGAATATCTAGCACCTTATTCGATAAGGAAAGAGTCGAGATCACTTCACCGGGAGTGACCTCTTTAACGAAACTGGCAGATGCTACAACCCATTCAGTTTGTATTTTGATTGCTTCTATAGTTTTTGCTTTGCATCATGGTATTTGTGAAATATCCTGCACCTCATTCGATGAGGAAAGAGCCAAGATCCATTCACCGGGAGTGACCTCTTTAGCAATCATATCGGCCCTCATATCGGGCACATCGGCCCCTCATATCGTGCACATCAGGCTCTCATATCGCAATGAATAAGAACACATGCACATATCATTATGATGATATATATTATAGGTATACATATATAACAGCGTCCCATACCACTGATATATATATATATATATATATATATATATATATGTATGTATGTATATATATATATGTATGTATATATATCAGCGTCCTATACCCCTGATATATATATACACAGGAGTAAAACATCCAGAAACATCATATGAAATCCATATATCAATGAGAAATCCATGAAATATAATATATGCGACATGAAACAGTAATATGAGCATATATAGGAAAAACCGCTATTTAACTGCAACATGTTATTAAATATATCATGCGGTTCCTAATTTCTCCGAAATCCAACGCAACATCATATAAAGGTGAACATGTAGCTATAGCCAGGTATGCGTAACCATGTCGGTATAGCAAGATATGTGTATCTACCTATCAAAAATGATGTAATACCCTCCAGGTATATGTGTAGCTATATCAAGCTAGGTATGTGTATATACATGTCAATAATGATACAATACCTTCCAGGTATATGTGTAGCTAGCATGTAGTCATGGCAGGCATATGTGTAAGCATGTAGGTATACAGGTATGCTATATGTCATATGCACAATGGAATATGAATCAATGTCTCAATGTCCCTAACTAATACAATCTCACCTATGTATAAGTGTTGTGCGTGTCATGGCAATTATTGACGGTGTGAATGGCATACAATCAGTGCTCGTACAACACTAGCCGTCAATAATAGTGCAGTGTCCAAAGGATACAAGTCCAAGCACAACAAATAATAATATGCAATGAAGTTTTATGCACAATCTCTATATGTGAAATATAACATGCGGCTAATATCATATCATATCTAGCCCAGACGCATAACGCCATGCGATCGAATTCCCCGTAGATGTTAAATCTACTCACCGACAGTCGCGGGCTAGGTAAATCCAATTACCTGGTTCCCTTTCTTCACAGCTTCCGAAGTCCCCGCCTGTGATCCTATTAACACAAAACATAACTAGTGCAAATCTCAGAAAACGATCAATATCACGTACAAAAAACGTTTGACCAACGCACCGACTCAAATCCGACCCAAAAGTGTTCGTCTAACGGCTAACGTGCGTAACGACACACCAACACCAGCCCAAGTGTAGCAGCACACCAGATCACGAACCGTGTCGGATAACGTAACACGCTTACACAAAACACTAGAATATAGTAAAGTGGTACCAGATTTTGATACACTAAAAATTGGTGAAAGTTACAAGTACCACGAGACCACAAACAACCACAGAGACCCTATGCCCAAACCCCAACACCCCAGCCCCCACTTTGGCCGCAATTTGTGGCCAGAACTAATAAATCTGTGGCCTGATCAATAAGGGACGGTCTCAGGTTTTTATGGTGGGTTCTATACCTGAACACTATGTCACTGTGATGGGAACTTTTCCAGAAAACACCTGGTTCTACAGCAGATCTTAGAGACCCAAAGTCAATACTAAAAATACGATTTTTGCATGAAACGATACCTTAAGTGTTTTAAACAGCAACCAACAAGCTATGCAACATTAAAACACCTATTTAACAGTTTAGAGATCATTACCTAGCGACTCTTGCTCAAAAATCCTAGCATTCTAAGCTCCAAGGCAACCTACTGGCTAATCAAGACATTTGAAGTATTTTCCATTGAATTTTGTGAAGTTTTAGCAAGGATTTGTGAAGTAAAGTTAAGGGTTCAGTTTAGGGTTGAGGGAAAAAGAGAAATGATTGAGAGTGAGAGAAAATGAGAGAGTGAGAGGGTGAGTGTAGGGTCAACTAATTCCTTATGCTCACTCTCTCCCTCACCTCCATTAATGCCACCATTAATGCTTCCATAACTCACTAGCCAACACTCTCTCTCCAAAAAAGATATTTTCCCCACACAAAATGTCTAGGAAAAGGTTAAGGCAAGGTTACATTGGGCGTGGTTTAGCTTAAGGTGTTATGGTTGTAAACAAGGTTAACACTAATATACCCTCACATTCACGTGCACATATATGTGCAAGCCATAACAAATAATATAAAAAAAGTATTAATTAATTGTTAATAAATGTGAGGAACCCGATTTGGTAAACTTTTCCTTAAAACCCGCATTATTGCTTAATTAACACTAATCGCATTCTAAGGTATTACAATTGTTGGATATAGTGCCCTCAGAGTCAATTATTGGATCGCAGGCATGTGATTGCAATGATTGAGGGAGGACCTATGCCGGTAGGACAGTCTTACTCAAGATGATAGTATGCTATCTGGTTTATCTTTATCATCGTGTACTGTTTCTGGTGACCTTACAGGTCACTATTGCATGTTGATAGAGCCCTTAGGATTCTTGCTTGACGGCCAGCAGTATGATGGCGATCATATACGTGGGAGCTGGGGTCTATAAGCACATCCTTAAAAGGTCTCTAGTCGTGGGAGTTTTCGAGACAGGGCATCGATACTCCAGAGTAGACTAGTGTATGCAGTCGAGACCCCAACGAGGGGCGGTGGCCTATCTCACAAGCCACTGGTGTCAGTTGGATCACCTAAGATGTATACAGGTGCTCATTGGGTTATGAGTACACCGGACATGACTCGCCGGGAACATGCTTGTTGGTCTTATACCTGACGTTAGATAGCAGTTCCCTGGTGACATGTGTACAGGTTAGTTCATCACCTGAGATCGTCATTTGTCTAGTGTGAGTTCCCACGGTACTTTGATTACTATCTTACCACGGCTCAAAGGAGTCGTGCAAACAGGTTTTAGTTGGGTATAGTCCCGAGCCACAAGGAGACAGTGAGCGGATCTGCAGGGGTTCGTCTCTCCCGGTATTGGGGGTGAGGTCGCGCTGTGTCTAGGAGAGCCATTACACAAAGCCCTCGACCGAGGCAGGAGATTTACTGGTAGGTATTCCAGTAGTATCTCAGGGTGTTCTGGGCTACACTCCGACACGACTTGTACCGCTTTTGGGGGTTTGACTTTTACCAACCCCCTAGGCCCACCATGCGATACTCATAGACGAACGGACCGGACTGTACGGATATTGTCACTGACAGGCTCAGTAGGGTGTCAGGATGAGTTCGCTCATCGACCTCCCTTTTGGTCAATACCTGGTAGCTCGTTACGTACGGCTAATACCTCTGACTTGCTAGTGGTTAAATCTACAGCCAAGGTATTGACGAGTCTTTAGAGTCCCCCACAGACAGTTTCTCAAGTTTCGGGCGAAACGTTGTAGAGGTCGTATGATATATGGCAGGGTTCGATCTTATACGTGTGGTATTGCACGTATCATGATCGGACGGATCATACTAGTGGACTTTGGTTTAAGCCGGATCCTAGTATTAGATTTGTTGGATTACTTTAGTCTCATCGCATTCGCATTCAGTCGGAATGCGGGTGCAGGTATGTATATACAGGTGAGAGGTATCCTTGTGATCCGTCACGAGTTTACTTTAGATGTTGCCGGATTTTCTTTGTTATGGCAAACATTTGGATTAATGTTTGCTTATGGAAATAATGAGCTAGATTTTCATCATGACAATGCATTAATGTGACATGGACTTGTATCATGAGTCATGGTCTCTTTTTTAGCAAATGTGTCACATTAATGAATTGTTTTATGTCATGAAATGAGAAGGAGAGAGAGAGGGGCTGCCATATGTGAGAGATTAGTCTTGTATTTTTCTTGCTCTCACTCTCTCACTCTCATTCCAACAAAAGAAAAGAAAAGAAAAAGAAAAGCTCTTGTTCTTCTTCTTCTTCGTCTAGCTTATTGCTTCCATTAATGGCATCATCCTTAACCTCTATCCAAAGCCATGGATGCAAGAGACAAAGTGATCACAACATTCTCTACTTCATCTTGGATGCGTCGGCTAGCTCACTTCACGCTCGAGTTGCTTCGGATGAAGCGGGAGCCCGTAAAAAGACTTCTCGATGTGGTGCCCTTTCCGACGAGGAGATGAAGACCGGAGTTGCCGCGAGGAGATCGGGACGTTGGCCGAAGACCGAAGGACACGGATCGCTCGGTATAGCACTCTCTACCCTTTCTCTTGTTAGCTAGCATTAGGCTAATGGTTCGATCCGGGTTTTAAGGATGCGGTAGTGCCGGTTTAAAGTCAAGAAAAGTTTTCGTTTCCGCATTTTGGTCTCGGATAGACGGCCGGGGCGCTACCGTAGTCCTGCATGGTATCAGAGCCACGCCATTAACTTAGTCTAGCTTGTTCTAACATGTTTAGAACTTCGATCGAACGAAAATTCCGAAACCGCGTTTTCAAATTATGTGTTTCTGTCGAAATTTTTTAGTTGTCAAAAAATTATTTGGTTTGTTGCAGAAATACAAGCAGGGTTTTCTGAGAACACTGAAGAAAATTGGTGCCATGATGTCACTGTAGCACCGCGGAACCGCGGCTGTAACCCCCTTTTGGCCACGGTTCCGCCGCCGAACAGTAACATCTCTGGACCAATTTTCCTACAGTGATTCCTGACTTGAAAAAGGGGTTTCTGGTAATTTTATTTTGGGCCCAGATTTATTTGAGTACTGGGTATTGTGCTT
Organism: Agapanthus africanus; assembly: GCA_030015575.1. NCBI lineage: Eukaryota > Viridiplantae > Streptophyta > Magnoliopsida > Asparagales > Amaryllidaceae > Agapanthus > Agapanthus africanus. Next base: position 371,463,737 of record JASDDO010000018.1, on the reverse strand, counting down.
GGGGCCCACTTCGGGAATTTTTTGTCGATCGAAAATTTAAACATGTTAGTTCACAGTATTTACATTATATCTGCGACCGTGAATGTCATTTGATCGGTAAATCCTGTCTAACTGCTATAGCCCTTTTAGACGGATTTGCGAACGTGACATTCACGTTGATGTTCTGTGTTGTGCTATGAAGTTGTGGATTGTCGTGGTGGATAGCCTGGATGCAATGGTAGTACAGTTTCGTTTTATATGTACATTTGATATTGCGGGACGAGCGTCCGACATGTGGCTGCCGTCACTGCCTGTTTGTATATTATTCTTTTGGGGCACGACCGGGCTGAGGTCGATATACCCATTGTATGTATATTTTACTTTCTGTATTAGGATTACCCCGCGGAGGGGTGCACGGGTAGCCGGGTTCTAGAGGGCAACGAGCCCGCATCTCATGGCGTTGAGACGGAGGGGGCTTCACTCTAGAATTGGCGGGCTATTCGCTGCACTCGTAGGGGGTACAGGTTGACCCAAGGAGGGGTGCTCAAGTTACCGGATTCCGTGAAGTGCTGGGTGGTCCATTCACGTTGTTGAAGGGGGCTGCCTCGCTTCAGGTTTTGGCGGGTAACTTGCCGCGCCCGTAGGGGTCTAAGATTCATTGCACAGGCTATCCACACGACTAGGGGAACGTCGGGTTTCAGTAGCGGCTCTATGAAACCCGGGGATCCCAGATATCTGTATTGTTCTGTGATGCTTATTACATTTCTATGATGTTGCATTTTATCACGCCTTGAGCGAATATTATATATTGATATATATACTAGTAGATGTTGTATATGTTTTGCATCCACGCTAGTCCAGTCCCCGCTCTGTCGTTAGTTAAGTAACCTAATGGGTGATGATGGGACCCAGTGGCGAATGCGGATGGCATATACGTACATCATTATTTTCGTTCTTTATTGGTGTGATCAATTGATGGGACTGCGTTGATTCGGATCAATGTAAGCTAAACAAACCTTTTCTGATGTTGTTGGAACAATTTTTCAAAAAGCTGTTATTGCAAGGGCGTTCTCTTTTATTTTGCACAGTGATATTCGGTTATGAATACCTAGCACCTCAGTCGACGAGGCAAGGGCCGAGATCCCTTCACCGGGAGTGACCCCTTGGACAGAAGTTTGCGTCAGGGTAATAACTTCACTATAGCCGATTACTTTTTGCTTTGCATCGTGGTATTCAGTTGGAATATCCTGCACCTCATTCTACGGGGAAAGAGCCGAGATCCCTTCACCGGGAGTGACCTCTTTAGCAAAGGGTTTTCGCCACTATATTTTTACAAAAAGCTATGCAGTTCCTTCAACGATATCAAGTTCATTACGTTAAAGGTTTTTCGCCAAAAACCAGCCATAGCCCTCCGTCATTTCAGATTAGTATTGCTTAGTATTCGTGTTGCGTATGTCGTGCTTAGCCGAGACGTAGTGTTCAGTAGCTATGTAGTGCTTTTCTGTTGCATGGATATGAGATTGTTTAGGACAGTCGTGCGGTCATTTTGGCTCAGTCAAGGACTCGTGCGGGTGGGTATAATGCAATCAAGATAATAACGGGTTGAACTTGACTAGGATCCTTTGATATGTTGGCTCAGTCAAGGTCACTTGGGTCCTAAGGGTAAAAACACACATCGGGAGTTTCTAAAGAAACTGAAACTTGCCAGGCATGCGCATACCTTCTGGAGTGTGGTGACGTGAGTGGATTCCGTCACGTTATCATGCAATGATAGTTGGATCCCGATTCCCACTGATGAGTTGGTTTACTCCTCGGGTGATCCCGACTAATTCTTCTTTCAGGTTTGGAGGAGAATTTGACGTTACAGTGGGAGGTTTCCTGATTAGATAAATTGGTAACCATTCTGATCTAGGTTAGAGTGCACGCTGAGTGTTTCTTTTCTCTCTCTCTTTGACAGCAACCATGGCCCGACCCTTGACTATGACTCAGTGACCAAGTTGACCGAACCATCTTATAACACTGGCTTTTGGATTGTCAGAGTTGCATACCTCATTGCCACTCCTACTTTTACCCTTTTCTCCAGGACACCCTGTATTATTACGAACGTTCACTTCCATTGGATAAAACCATCGTATGGTTATATACGAACTCGAAGGAATTTATTCGAGGATGGTTTCCGGTTCTGGAGAAAACGAATAGGACTATTCAGTTGCCTTTTCCTTTTACCTTCTCTCAGGTTGTGAGTGCTCCTTGGATTAGGGGATAGTACACCCGTTACGCCTATTGGATAGTCTTCTTCCAAACCTTAGGCTGGTGCCGAACGGTGGGGAATGAAGAAAGCCGATTAGCCTAAGTGTGGTGTACAGAAGGTATTAAGTTAAGACAAATAAAGGGATTAGAAGGAGGGCAAAGTAAATTGCGACTGATATTCACGACCAAACCAAGTGTTTCTTTACCACTCCCACTTCACCTTTGTATTTCTCCAGGACACTCCGTATCACTACGAAGATCCACAGTTTATTGGATACTCCATCGTATGGTTATATACGAACTCGAAAGGAACTTGTTCCAGTTCAGGGATGGATTCTGGTTCAGGAGAAATAGGAATAAGGTTTATTCGGTTGTCTTTTATCTTCACCTTCTCTCGCATTGCGAGTGCTCCTAAGATTAGGACAGTACAGCCATTATGCTTATTGGATAGTCTTCTTCCAAACCATAGGCTGGTGCCGAACGGTAGGGAAGGAAGAAAACCATTTGGCCTAACGGGGTGTACAGAAGGTAATGACTAAAGACATATAAAGGAATTTGGAGAGATGGCAAAGAAATATACTGTCACGCCCGGGGATTTACATATATGGTTACAGTTGTGAATCTGGATAATGGAAGAGGCATTACTAGGAATACCCGGATACCCCTACGAAATATGTATTTACCAAGTATGATTCTCACATCTGTATGGTTTTACAGATGATGAGTGGGAGTAAGTTATTGGGAATTAGGTGATTGTCCTCATTATATCGGAATTCGTTGTAATTGGTGATATTTGAGGAAATCACCTGGGTTGTTTGCCGGACGGCAAATATTTGGTTTTGAATATCCGTTGTTATGCACCAATTTCAAATTGATATATCTGTACGTCTATTTTTATAGAGTGAGATATACCTTTTTGAAATTATGTCTATGACATTTACCTATATCAGTGGATGGTTAGGTAAGGAGCATTAAACAGCGGTGTAATTCTTCATAACCATTGTACAGTTTTCAACCTACGACGCACATGGTTTGAGTTATTCAACTCAGGGGACTTATACAGAGTATTGTATGTTGTCCTGTGTCCATCAGGACAGAGGGGTTGGTCCTCGTACTATATTCGGTTTACTTATGACTTCTCTAGTTTTTAGACAAGTGTTTCTTAGAAACGCAAGGTCCGAATTTTGAGAAGTTATAGGTATATGAATAGAGTAGAGAACCAGGTGTTGCAAGTATCGGGATTCTTCAAGGTGATCGAAGATATAGATACTTGTGTATGGTATTCAATTGATAGTAATGATTAAGAGAACTTGCTTCTCTTTCAGGTTACTCATAATTGGAAGCATTCCTAAGTTGAGTAACGCTGATCGGCCTTCTTCCATTTAGTTGACATGCACTGGAAACAGCTGCATGATTTGAATCTGGTTCCAATTAAATCAGTGCCTCTATTTCTATATTGGATATAGAATAGTTCATATCTTAACTATGTTAAGGTACGGGGAGTTGTCCGGCTTATGCTTAAAACCAGACTCTGGATAACTCAAGGCACGTTTCTGTAATGGCTGTTTGTGAGTTGACCCGGGCTATGACGAGGGTTGATTTTCTACCATTCGGAAGATCAATAGTGATATTGTTCTAGACTCGCCACAGTTTTAATAAAAATGGATTTTTTCAAAAAACAGTAGTGGGAGTATGGTAGAACTGGAAGTGATTCCAGAACCGCAAACGTGTTGGAGATAGTACCCTCAGAGTCAATTATTGGATCACAGGCACGTGATTGCAATGATTGAGGGAGGACCTATCCCAGTAGGACAGTCTTACTCAAGATGATAGTATGCAATCTGGTTACCTTTATCATCGTGTACTGCTTTAGGTGACCTGACAGGTCGCTATTACACGTTGATAGAGCCCCTAGGATTCTTGCTTGATTGCCAGCAGTATGAGGGCGATCATATACGTGAGAGCTGGTAGTCTATAAGCACATCCTTAAAAGGTCCCTAGTCGTGGGAGTTTCGAGACAGGGCATCGATACTCCAGAGTAGACTAGTGTATACAGTCGAGACCCTGACGAGGGGCGGTGGCCGGTCTCACAAGCCACTGGTGTCAGTTGGTTCACCTAATATGTATACAGGTGCTCATTGGGTTATGAGTACACCGGACAGGACTCGCCGGGAACATGCTAGTTGGTCTTATACCTGACGTCAGATAGTAGTTCCTTGGTGACATGTGTACAGGTTAGTTCATCGACCTGAGAATCGTCATTTGTCTCGTGTGAGTTCCCACTGTACTTTGATTACTACCCTACCATGGTCAAAGGAGACGTGCAAACAGGTTTTAGTTGGGTACAGTCCCGAGCCACATGGAGGCAGTGAGCGGATCTGCAGGGGTTCGTCTCTCCCGGTATTGGGGGTGAGGTCACGCTGTGTCTAGGAGAGCCAGTACATGAAAAGTCCTTGGCCAAGGCAGGAGATTTACTGGTAGGTATTCCAGTAGTATCTCAGGGTGTTCTGGGCTACACTCCGACACGACTTGTACCGCTTTTGGGGGTCTGACTTTTACCAACCCCCTAGGCCCGCTATGCGATGCTCATAGACGAACGGACCGGACTGTACGGATATTGTCAATGACAGGCTCAGTAGGGTGTCAGGATGAGTTCGCTCATCGACGTCCCTTTTGGTCAATAGCTGGTAGCCCGTCACGTATGGCTAATACCTCTGACGTGCTAATGGTTAAATCCACAGCCATAGTATTGACGAGTCTTTAGAGTCCCCCACAGACCAGTTTCTCAAGTTTCGAGCGAAACGCTGTAGAGGCCGTATGGAGATATGACAGGGTTCGATCAGATACGTGCGGTATTGCACGGATCAGGATCGGACGGATAATACTAGCGGGCTTTGGTTTAAGCCGGATCCTAGTATTGTATAGTGTAGATTTTGTCTCATTGCATTTGTATTCGGTCGGAATACAAATGCGGGTGTGTATGCACAGTAGCGGGGTTTTCCTGTAATTTATTACGGGATCAGGTTTTTGGAGTTGCCAGTTTGCTTTCCGTTTCGGCCATATTTCTTTGTATCTTTCATTGGCCGAAGATTGGTGGAGGAGGGCTTATTTGCATTTGTGCAAATAAGCATTTTGGAGGATTGTTTTTGCATTTTGTTGTGTCATGATCACTTGACTTTCTTTAGTCATCATGGCTTGACTTGTGGGTTCATGATGGTTCATGATGGTTTCACTTTTGGTGATGGGAGTTGATCTGTTCTTGGAGTGTGATTATGGTTATGATCATTTCACATCATGATTATCCTTATTTCTCTTGCATTATTCCTCCACCCCCTCTTGGACTTTCATACACACTCCATTCTCATTCCCATCCACCATGCTTGGCCGGCCATGCTCTTAAGGGGCTGTCCAAAATTTTGAGAGAGGAATTTTTGTTCATTTCTTGCTACAAAATTCCCTAGTTCATTGCAAAAGATTCATGGTTCATTTCCTCCACCAAAGCCAACTTCAAGATACCCCAAATGAGACACAAGTTCCACACTACATTCTACAGCAAATCTTGGGCACGTCGACTCGCCAACTTCGTACCCGAGTTGCCTCGGACCAGAGGCGGGAGCCCGTAAAAGAAGCCGGCGACGTGGTGCCCTTCCGGCGACGTGGTGGAGACCGGAGATTCCGCGGGGAGATCGGGACGGCGACGAGAAGAACGAAGGACACGGATCGCTCGGTATATCTCTCTTTACCCCTTTCTCTTGTTAGCTAGGACTATGTTAATGGCCCGAACCGGGTTTTAGTGCGCGGTGGTGCCGGTTCAGAAAGTTAAAGTAAATCATCGCTTCCGCATTCCGGCGTCGGATTGACGGCCGGGGCGCCGCCGTGAACTTACAAAACGATTACTGAAAATTTGATAAGAACCTAAAGATTCAATCTGGTTTGACATTCCGTTGGCCACTCCACAAATATGGTGGGTAACCTCAGGCACCCGAGAGGTACTCCGTTAGCCTCAAGGACGGTGACAGGGATGTTCTTGTTTACCCATACTTGCTATTGCTGTTGTTCCAGACTGTGAGACCCGGCAGGAGGATGAGTATAGCGTCGTTCTAAACTAGCTTTAGAAGTGTACATCTATATGACTCTGCCAGAGGGTTGTCGTAGTCAGTGGGAGCAGCGGAAGCATAGTGGACAAGTGGCTTATGTCTATTTATGGACTAAAGCAGATATAGCGGAGATAGATCATCTATTTCTGATGTGACAGTCATAGGTTCTACTTCATCAGAATAGGGGATGGATCTGTTAAGAAGGTAGTAGGGTGTGATGTCCTGGTATTTGGATAACATACACAGAGTAGGAAGTGAAATTCCTATACTACGATCGGTTATACTTTGGTTGTCACACAGTGGTTTCTCCACATAGGATATAGATGTTGTTTTTTTTTGCACTAGATGCAATAAGGTGATATTGATCCAATCCTGGAGAAACGTTCGGAAGCAGTTTTAGAACATAAGTTGATGTTCTAGGGATATGATAACAACAGCCTCTTTTCGGGGACGGTTATCATTCCAGGCTTCCAAGGTGACCCGGATGACAGAGTGACTATCAGTGTTATAGTTTTTCCTCTGATGAGGGGCAGTATTTTGGACAGGTGGTCCAGACGGATACTGAGGGAGGCATGGCGCAGGATACTGATTAAGTTCAGTTGACGATACAGTCTGAGAAGTTTGGATTTGGAGTTCATTTATGAACTAGGTCCCATCAGATATCCAGACATACTCTAAGACAGGTATTGCTCATTTCGGGAGATAGCTTTCTCCGTGAACATGAGATAAAGAGAGATATAGAAAGAAACATTAGAGCGGATCCACTCACTGAGGCTATTCCTCGAACACATTAGTTTCGCAAGCGGGTTTTGTGAGACTGATTAGTAGAGGAGTTGGGTGTTCGGTATCACACGGGCTGTGAGTATGCGACGTCGCAATAATTAGCCTTGAGTGCAAGTGGGAGATTGTTGGATATAGTGCCCTCAGAGTCAATTATTGGATCGCAGGCACGTGATTGCAATGATTGAGGGAGGACCTATGACGGTAGGACAGTCTTACTCAAGATGATAGTATGCTATTTGGTTTATCTTTATCATCGTGTACTGTTTCAGGTGACCTTACAGGTCACTGTTGCATGTTGATAGAGCCCTTAGGATTCTTGCTTGACGGCCAGCAGTATGATGGCGATCATATACGTGGGAGCTGGCGTCTATAAGCACATCCTTAAAAGGTCCCTAGTCGTAGGAGTTTTCGAGACAGGGCATCGATACTCCAGAGTAGACTAGTGTATGCAGTCGAGACCCCGATGAGGGGCGGCGGACGGTCTCACAAGACACTGGTGTCAGTTGGATCACCTAAGATGTATACAGGTGCTCATTGGGTTATGAGTACACCGAACAGGACTCACCGGGAACATGCTAGTTGGTCTTATACCTGACGTCAGATAGCAGTTCCCTGGTGACATGTGTACAGGTTAGTTCATCGACCTGAGATCGTCATTTGTCTCGTGTGAGTTCCCACTGTACTTTGATTACTACCCTACCACGGCTCAAAGGAGTTGTGCAAACAGGTTTTAGTTGGGTACAGTCCCAAGCCACATGGAGACAGTGAGCGGATCTGCAGCGGTTCGTATATCCCGGTATTGGGGGTGAGGTCGCGCTGTGTCTAGGAGAGCCATTACACAAAGCCCTCGGCCGAGGCAGGAGATTTACTGGTAGGTATTCCAGTAGTATCTCAGGGTGTTCTGGGCCACACTCCGACATGACTTGTACCGCTTTTAGGGGTCTGACTTTTACCAACCCCCTAGGCCCGCCATGCGATACTCATAGAAGAACGGACCGGACTGTACGGATATTGTCACTGACAGGCACAGTAGGGTGTCAGGATGAGTTCGCTCATCGACCTCCCTTTTGGTCAATACCTGGTAGCTCGTTACGTACGGCTAATACCTCTGACATGCTCGTGGTTAAATCCACAGCCAAGGTATTGACGAGTCTTTAGAGTCCCCCATAGACAGTTTCTCAAGTTTCGGGCGAAACGTTGTAGAGGCCATATGATATATGGCAGGGTTCGATCTTATACGTGCGGTATTGCACGGATCATGATCGGACGGATCATACTAGTGGGCTTTGGTTTAAGCCGGATCCTAGTATTAGATTTATTGGATTACTTTAGTCTCATCGCATTCGCATTCAGTCGGAATGCGGGTGCAGGTATGTATATACTGGTGAGGGTATCCTCGTGATCCGTCACGAGTTTACTTTAGATGTTGCCGGATTTTCTTTGTTATGGCAAACATTTGGATTAATGTTTGCTTATGGAAATAATGAGCTAGATTTTCATCATGACAATGCATTAATGTGACATGGACTTGTATCATGAGTCATGGTCTCTTTTTTAGCAAATGTGTCACATTAATGAATTGTTTTATGTCATGAAATGAGAAGGAGAGAGAGAGAGGGGCTGCCATATGTGAGAGATTAGTCTTGTATTTTTCTTGCTCTCACTCTCTCACTCTCATTCCAACAAAAGAAAAGAAAAGAAAAAGAAATGCTCTTGTTCTTGTTCTTCTTCTTCTAGCTTATTGCTTCCATCAATGGCATCATCCTTAACCTCCATCCAAACCCATGGATGCAAGAGACAAAGTGATCACAACATTCTCTACTTCATCTTGGACAAGTCGGCTAGCACACTTCGCGTCCGAGTTGCTTCGGATGAAGCGGGAGCCTATAAAAAGACTTCTCGATGTGGTGCCCTTTCCGACGAGGAGATGAAGACCGGAGTTGCCGTGAGGAGATCAGGACGGAGGCCGAAGACCGAAGGACACGGATCACTCGGTATAGCACTCTCTACCCTTTCTCTTGTTAGCTAGCATTAGGCTAATGGTTCGATCCGGGTTTTTAGGATGCGGTAGTGCCGGTTTAAAGTCAAGAAAAATTTTCGTTTCCGCATTTTGGCCTCGGATAGACGGCCGGGGCGCTACCGTAGTCCTACAACAATCTCCCCCGTTAAAGAAAATCCATCCCCGAATTAAATTCTTACTAGCGTACCTTCAAAGAGATGAGGGAATTTCTTCCGCATCTCGCTCTCGGCCTCCCAAGTGATCTCCTCACTACTCGGGCTACGCCAAAGAACCTTCACAGACTGCAAGACCTTTGACCGAAGTTTCTTCACCTGCCGATCCAATATAACTACCGGCTGCTCGGTGAACGAAAGATCGCGCTGAAGCTGAACGGTCTCATGCTGAATCATGTGTGAAGGATCATGAAGGTATCTACGAAGCATCGACATATAGAACACGGGGTGAACATCCGAAAAACTGGGCGGGAGCGCCAAACGATAGGCAACAGAATCCACTCGCTCAAGGATCTCGAAGGGACCTACAAATCGGGCCTAAGCTTCCCCTTTCTCCCAAATCTCATAACTCCCTTCATCGGAGAAATCCGTAGGAATACAAGATCCCCCACTGCAAACTCAAGTTTGCGAAGACAACGGTCGGCATATGACTTCTGTCTGCTTTGGGCTGCTCTCATCCTGTCCTGGATCAGTTGGATCTTCTCCGTAGTCTCCTGAACTAGCTGGGGTCCCAAAACCCTACTCTCACTGAGTTCGGTCCAATAGACTGGCGATCGACACTTCCTACTATACAAAGCCTCGAAATGCGCCATCTGAATAGTCTCCTGAAAGCTGTTGTTATAGGAGAACTCAATCAACGGCAACTGACAATCCCAACAGCCACCAAAATCAAGCACGCACGCCCGAAGAATATCCTCTAGAGTTTGTATCGTCCGCTCTGACTGACCATCAGTCTGTGGATGGAAAGCGGTGCTAAAACTCAACCGGGTACCCAAAGTATCCTAAATCTTCTGTCAAAGACGGCTAGTAAACTGGGTGCCTCTGTCGGATACAATGCGTGTAGGAACTCCGTGCAAATGCACAATCTCATCTATGTACAACTGAGCATACTGAGCATAACCAAAAGTGGTCTTCACTGGAAGGAAGTGAGCCGCTTTCGTCAACCGGTCTATAATCACCTAAATGGAGCATACCCCCGACTGGTCCTGGGTAGACCCACAACAAAGTCCATGGAAATCTGCTCCCATTTCTACTCAGGAATGGGTAAAGGCTGCAACTCTCCAGCTGGTCTCTGATGCTCAGCCTTAACTTGCTGACAAGTCAGGCACATCGAAACGATGTCCGAAACAGCATGCTTCATCCCTTCCCACCAGTAATTGTCTCTCAAGACACGGTACATCTTGGTGGAACCTGGATGAATGCTAAAGGCTGACTGATGTGCCTGCTCTAGGATCTCGCGTCTCAACCCATCAATATCCGGTATACACAAGAGAGTCCCACAACGTAGCACACCCTAGTCATCAATCAAGAACTCTGAATCTGTACCTTGCCGAACAAGCTACAGAATCTCAACAAAACGGGCATCACTGGGCTGTGCCTTACGGATACGATCCAGAAGAAACGGACGGGCGCGGACATGAGCAAGCTGTCCCCCAATAGAAGTGAACTCAAACTGTACTCTACCATCACACAAGGTCTGCCAATCCACAGAAGACTGCCTCTGAACTGCGCTCAACTTGGACAAGCTACCCTCGGACCTACGACTCAAAGCGTCAGCTACTACATTCGCCTTGCCCGAGTGATAAAGGATTTCACAATCATAATCCTTCATAAGCTCCATCCATCGGCGCTGTCTCAGATTCAGATTCCGCTACTGGAAGATGTACTTCAAGCTCTTGTGGTCCGTGAAAATCTTACACGACTCCCCATACAAGTAGTGTCTCTAAATCTTCAACGCAAAGACCATCGCAGCCATCTCAAGATCGTGAGTGGGATAATTCTGCTTGTGCTTCTTTAGCTGCCTAGAAGCATACGCAATCACTCTATCATGCTGCATCAGCACACACCCGAGCCCCACTTGAGACGCATCATAGTAAACTACAAAGCCACCTGATCCAGAAGGCAAAGATAGAACGGGTGCAGTCGTCAACCGAGTCTTCAACTGCTGAAAACTCTGCTCGCATGCATCAGTCCAAAGAAAAGGAACCCCCTTAGCCCGGTCAGCGGTGCAGCGATACTCAAAAAATCCTGCACGAAACGGCGGTAATAACCAGCTAAGCCCAAAAAGCTGCGGACCACTGTCAGGGCCAAAGCTGCATAGCCTCGATCTTTCTCGGGTCCATAAGAATACCGTCTCCCGTCACCACATGACCCAGTAAGTCAACTTTATCAAGCCAAAATGTGCACTTTGAGAATTTAGCATACAGCTTGTGCTCTCTCAATGTTTGCAAAGTAATCCTCAAGTGCTGCTCATGCTCCTCCAGACTCCTAGAGTAGACCAGAATGTCATCAATAAACACAATAATGAACTGGTAGAGGAACGGCCTGAAAATCCGGTTCATCAGATCCATGAACGCAGCTGGGGCATTGGTGAGTCCGAACGATATCACCAGAAACTCATAATGCCCGTAGCGTGTATGAAAAGCAGTCTTCGGAATGTCATCATTCCGAACCCGCAACTGATGATAAACCGAACGCAAATAAATCTTGGAAAAATGTTTCGCACCCTGGAGCTGATCAAACAAATCGTCAATGCGAGATAAAGGATACCTATTCCGAACAGTAACTCGGTTCAATTGACGATAATCAATATACAACCTCAAACTGCCGTCCTTCTTCTTGACGATCAGCACACGAGCTGCCCACGGCGAAACACTCGGACGCACAAGTCCCTTATCAAGCAATTCTTGCAATTGATCTTTGAGCTCTCGAAGCTCCGCCGGAACCATCCGGTAAGGCGGTATAGAAATAAGCCCCGTGCCAGGAATCAGATCAATGCAAAACTCAATATCGTGCTCTGGCGGCAAACCAGGTAACTCATCGGGAAACTCTCGCACGATAGGAACCTGGTCCAACGACCTTACTGTGGCCCCAGTATCATAAATGAAAGCCAAGAATCCCTGACATCCCCTCCTCAAAAGCCGACTAGCACAAAGGACAGAAATCAAACTGTGAAGGGCGGCACCACGGTCCCCTTGCACAACCCAAACAGACTCGTCCGGAAAACTGAAACTGACCGTCTTCTCACGGCAGTCCACCGATGCATAAAAAGCTGCCAACCAGTCCATGCCAAGGAGAACGTCGAAATCCAATATATCCAGAAGGATCAAATCGACGGACGAATCTCTATCTCCAATCTGAACGGCATACGACCGAAACACATAACGCGCGACAAAAGAATCGCCAACAGGTGTAATCATAACAAGAGGCTGATCTAGCAAACATGAATCTTGGCCCAAACTCGGCACGAAGTGCGTAGAAACATATGAATGCGTAGATCCCGGATCAAACAAAACATGACCCTCAAAAGAACATAAAGAAAGAGTACCTGAAACCACTGCATTGGACGCCTGTGCATCCTGATGAGTCAAAGCAAACACCCAAGCCTGTCCTCTACCGGCGACTGGCTGACCTCTGCCTCTACCACCCTGCCCTCTCGGCACAAAACCATCGCGTCCTCGACCTCTCTGCACAAGAGTCTGATGCGGAGCAAAAATAGGCATAAGGGGCAACGCCCTCTGCGGTGTAGAAGGCGGTAAGGTAAGCTGCGGTACAGTTGCCTCGCGCTTACATGGATCAGTACAATCTTGAACCCGATGACCCGAACTCCCGCACCGGTAACATCCAGATGAAAACTGCTGACTCCCCTAAGAATAAGAGCTAAAAAGCTGTCCTCGTCCCAGACCTCCACTACCCCCAGTATCTGAACGGGAACTGTCATGACGTCTAAACGCATGCCTCTGTGCGGAAATACCAGTACGAACCCTCTTCAGTTCCGAAGCAACCGACGTCTCAGAAAGACGCTCCTCAACCAACAGGGCTGCATCCACCGCTGCTGCATAGGTGTCGCAATACTGAACGCTGATAGCGAGGAACAAATGGGTAAGCAGGCCATGAACAAACCTCTTGACCCGCATCTCCTCTATAGCCACCAAATAAGGAGCATACACAGACAGCTCGGTAAACAGCACATCATACTCGGCCACCGTCATACCCTGAGTCTGGCGTAACGACTCAAATCTGCGCGCTCGAGCATCCCTGATGCTCAGCAGAAGAAAACGTGCAAGAATCACCGTCACGAACTCAGGCCATGTCATATAAGAAAGACCTGCGGCTATACCTTTCTCTAAGAACTCGCACCACTTCTGGGCCAGACCCTCCAAACGAAAGCTTGCGAACTCCACCCATCTCGCGTCGGAGCATCTAAGCGAACAACATATCTCGGCCATCCGGTCGATAAACGACTGTGGATCCTTAGCTGCATCGGTGCCAGTGAAAACTGGAGGCCTCAGCTTAATGAACTCCGATAACGATATGGTGATCACCTCCGTAGCTGCAGGTACAACCTCCTGAACAGTAGGCACCGACACGGTCCTCGTAATGAGTGGAACAACCGCCTGCCTCTGCACTCGAATGGCCTCAACTAACGACCCCATCATCTGGCGCAAATCCTGCATACCAACCCCTAGCATGGCCATATGGTCTGTCGAAGGTGGAACAAGCACAACGGGCGTACCGCCCTGGTCAGTCCTCGTCTCAAACGAGTCAACTCTGACCTCGGCCCTCGCGGCCGCTCTCTGCGCCATCGTAGTCTTCGATGGCATAAAGGCTGGAAATGGAAACAGGATTAGATAAGGACACAGAAATCGGATCACAAGGATATATATCACGGAAGGAATTTTAAGCAATAAGTCCTAAGGTCACTTAGGCGGAGCACCGTGTCGTAAGTATGCCGCGGAACATACGCAGGCTACGTTACTCTGCTTAATCTACTTACTCCATCATACCAAGATCATGCTACACTCCGAAAGGTAAAACCTAGCGCTCTGATACCAACTTTGTTACGACCCAAAATTGGGCACATGACCGGCACTTAAACTACGTGTAAGTCCACGTTACCCGTCCCCGGTTCTTTCGGGGTTGCGGAAGCGGTAAAAAATGATTTTTCGGTGGAGGTAACATGGACTCAAAAACCGGATCTTTGCTAAACAAATTATCTAACAAACTAACTAAGAGGTTAGCTACTATGTTAGGGGTTATACCTAAACTTGAACTCCTTCTCTTCAACTCCTTGTGGTGGTCGGATCGGCCTCACCTCGTCGTCTCCTTGTGCCGAAGATGGATCCACCAGAAAGCTTCTACCTTTGGCTCCAACCTCAATCTAGAGGAAACTAAAATACTTGGATTGCTAGACCTTGTATTCTAGGATGAGTAGAGAAGTGTTTTAGGGTTTTATCTCAATGGTTCTTGCTTCTCAACTCATGAGACAAGAGAACCATGAGCAAGAGGAAGAGGAAGAGGGAGAGCTTGAGGATGAGAGAGAAAATAATTTGATAGAATGAGCAAGACTTTTTACAGCCATCTCTCAAAAGGAAAAATAATCATCATAATAATAATAATTAAGTATTTTGTGATGGTTCATGTCAATGGCATTATCATTTCATGCACTCATTTTGTAAACAACAACAAGCAAGCAAAAGTCATAGACATGAAATGATAGCCATACAATGATGATGGTCAACAAGTCTAAACTAGTCAACCGGTCAACAAAGTCAACAAGTCAACAAAGTCAAACTTTCAACCCAACCATGGTACAATAATACTTAATTAATATTATTATTAATCATATTTCCTATTCTCATTAGGGTTTAGAAAAAGTCAACAGTCAACAACCCTAATGAGAATGCTCTGTCTCTGTCTCTGTCAACTGTGCATACACACCCGCATCTGTGTTCCGAGGAACACGAATACAAAGAGATCCTCTGCCTCTGTCTCTGTCAACTGTGCATACACACCCGCATCCGCGTTCCGAGGAACACGGATACAAATGAGATAAAACCAATCCCAAAACGTATACTAGGATCTGGCTTAAACCAAAGCCCGCTAGTAATAACTGCCCGGACACCAAACGTGCACAAGTGCGCGGATGTGACCGAACCCTGTCGCAAAACCATACGACCTCTACTCTTTTTGCCCAAAGGCGAATAGCTCTCTGTATGGGACTCTAAAGACTCGACACTACGCTGGCAGTGGGTTTAACCACAGACCGCAAGCGGCACTAGCTGTGCGTAACGGCCCCCAGGTAGATACCGATAAGAAGACTGATGAGGTGAAACTCATCCGAACTCCTACTGAGCCTGAATGTGACAGTCTCCGTACAGTCCGGTTTGTTCGTCTGAGAATATCGCATGGCGGGCCTAAGGGGCGGTAAACGTCAGTCCCCTAATAGCGATACAAGTCGTGTCGGAGTGTAGCCCAGAACACCCTGAGACAACAATGGAAACCTACCAGTATATCTCGCTTGCCCTGGCCAGGGACGACTATGTGTAATGGCTCTCCTTGACACAGCGCGAAAACCACCAACCAAAGGAGATGACTCTAGTTGATATCAAATCCCAATACCGGGAGAGACGAATCCTGTCTAACCGTCACTGCCTCCAAGTGCTTCGGGACTGCACCCAACTACTACCTGTTTGCACGACTCCTTTGAGCCGGGGTAGGGTAGTAATCAAAGTACAGTGAGAACACACTCGAGGAGAAGTGACAGTGTCAAGACAGCGGACTCAGCTGTACTCATGTCACCTGGGAAATGATAACTGACGATAGGTATAGTACCAACCAATCAGTTCCCGACGAGTCCTATCCAGTGTACTCGTAACCTAACGAGCACCAGCATACTATCTCAAGTACGACGTACTGACGGCTGTGGGACAGACCGTCTCCCCTGCCGGGATGAGAAGTATTTACGCTAGTCTACTCCGGAGTATCGATGCCCTGTCTCGATAGTCCTACGACTAGGGACCTGTATAAGGATGTGCTTGTGGATTACCCCACCCCCACGAGTGTGACTTCCATCACAATGCTGGTAATCAAGCAAAGATCCTAAGGGCTCCACTAATGTGTATAGGCAATATGTTAAAAGAAACACATGTACACAGATTGAAGTAGAGGCAAACCAAGTAGCATACTACTATTTTAAGCAAGATTGTCTATACAATGGTGAATATCCCAAGCTTCCATTAAGTAATATACAAACTAGTATGATACAGTAATGGCCTCTAGGGCATATACACTAACAATCTCCCACTTGCACTAAGGCCATGTACTGGCGTATCGGAGACCTATCATCTCGATCAGCCGCTCGAACTGAGTCTGGGGTAAGGCCTTCGTGAGTGGATCTGCAGTGTTATCTTCTGAATTTACTCTCTTCACCTTGATCTCCCAGCGATCTACGATCTCCCTGATCAGGTGGTACCGCCTCAAAATGTGCCTGGACTTCTGATGGGACCTGGGTTCCTTCGCTAAAGCTATAGCGCCGTTGTTGTCATAATACAACGATATTGGATCAACAATGGTAGGAACCACCTGAAGCTCCGTGAGAAACTTCTTCATCTAGATAGCTTCCTTTGCGGCATCGCAAGCAGCTATGTACTCCGCTTCCATAGTTGAGTCAGCAACGGTCTCCAGCTTAGAACTTTTCCAGCAAACCGCCCCTCCATTGAGGGTAAAGACATAACCCGACATAGACTTGGAGTCATCCTTGTCACTCTGGAAGCTGGAGTCAGCAAAGGCCTCGATCTGGAGGTCTTTTCCGCCATACACCAAGAACATCTCCTTAGTCCTTCTCAGGTACTTGAGAATGTTCTTTACTTCTATCCAGTGTTTCTCCCCTGGGTCTGAATGATACCGGCTTACAACGCTTAATGCGTATGCTACATCTGGTCTGGTACATAACATCGCATACATTATAAAGCCTACCGCAGATGCGTAGGGTATAGATGACATGCGAGGCCTTTCCAAATCAGTCTTGGGAGACATCTCTTTGGAGAGGGTGATTCCGTGACAAGCTGGTAGATTACCGCGCTTGGAATCTTCCATACTGAATCGTTTCAGTATGGTGTCGATGTACCTGGACTGTGAAAGTCCCAACATCTTCTTAGATCTATCACGATAGATCTAGATCCCCAGAATATAGTTGGCATCGCCCAGGTCCTTCATGGAGAACCTTTATGACAAGAATCCTTTGACTGACTGTAACATAGGAATATCATTTCCTATTAGGAGAATGTCATCCACGTACAAGACGAGGAATACTACAGTTCTCCCTACAATCTTACTGTAAATGCATGGTTCATCTGGGTTTTTGATAAAGTCGAATTCTTTGACAGTATCATCAAAGCAGATGTTCCAACTCCGCGATGCCTGCTTCAGTCCCTAGATGGAATTAAGCAACTTGCACACTTTAGCGCTGCTCCCACTCTGAATGAATCCCTCCGGCTGATCTATATAGACGCACTCTTCCAAATTTCCATTTAGGAAATCCGTCTTTACGTCCATCTGCCAGATCTCATAATCGTGGAAGGTAGCAATGACAAGAAGGATCCGAATGGATTTGAGCATAGCCACTGGAGAAAAGGTCTCGTCATAGTCCAAACTAAGTCTTTGACAAAAACCCTTTGCAACAAGTCTAGCTTTATAGGTTTCAACCTGCCCATCTACACCAATCTTTTTTCTGAAGATCCATTTGCAGCCTACGGGTTTTACCCCTTCTGGAGCAAAGTCCAAAGTCCAAACTTTGTTGGTGTACATGGACTCCATCTCTGTCCGCATTGCATCCAGCCATTTTACTGAGTCACCGCTCTGAATGATTGCTGGAAGCTAGTAGGCTCATCATAATCAACAGTGCAATCCTCTTTATCCCCGTCTATGAGAAAACCGTAGTATCTCTCGGGCGGATGAGACTGCCTACTACTCCTGCGGAGCGACGCAGGAATGTCCGGTTCTCCTGAAACTTCTGGTTCTTCCAAGCTTTTAGTAATAGCTTGTGGTTCTGGAATTTCTTCCAGTTCTATTGCGCTCCCACTTATTCCTTTTTCTAAAAACTGATGTTCTAGAAAGTGGGCATGACGAGAAACAAAAACCTTTTGTTCCTCTGCGTAATAGAAAAGATACCCCCTGGAGTTCTTTGGGTATCCCACAAACTTACACAGTACCGAGCGTGCCTCGAGTTTGTCCGCATGCTGCTTTTTAACAAAATCTGGAGATCCCCATATCTTCAGATATTGAAGATGGGGTTTCTTCCCACACCACATCTGATATGGTGTGGTAGGCATAGTCTTGGAGGGAACCTTGTTCAAAAGATATGCAGCTGATTCTAGTGCATAATCCCAGAAAGATCGCGGTAACTCAGCCTTACTCATCATGGAACGAACCATATCCAATAGGGTTCGATTCCGCCTTTTCGATACACCGTTGTACTGTGGTGTGTACGGAGGAGTAAGCTGAGAGAGAATTCCATTCTCTTTTAAGTAGTCCAGAAACTCGGCACTTAAGTATTCACCACCTCGATCAGATCTCAGTGTCTTGATACTTTTGCCTGTTTGTTTTTCAACTTCATTCTTGTATTCCCGAAATTTCTCAAAGGCCTCGGATTTATGCTTCATCAGGAAGACATGTCCATACCTAGAGAAATCATCTGTGAAAGTAATGAAGTATGAATAACCGCTTCGCGCATGTGTAGACATTAGACCACACACGTCACTGTGTATGAGTCCCAAGAGCTCGCTCGCTCTTACTCCGTGTCCAGTGAACAGAGTTTTTGTCATCTTTCCCATGAGACAAGATTCACGAGTGGCATAAGACTGATACTCGAACGGATTCAAGTATCCCTCTTTATGTAACTTAGTTAACCGTGTCTCATTAATGTGACCCAGTCTACAATGCCATAAGAAAGCCTGATTTAATTCCGGAGACTTTCTTTTAAGTGTCTTCTGGACACTGAAAATCTGAGCTTGGTTCAATACGTATATCCCGTTTTCTAATGTACCTGACCCAATCAGAACTTGATTTAGGTGGATGTGGACCGCATCGCTTACAAAAGTAAAATCATATCCTTCCTTAGAAAGTAAGGATACAGATATGATATTACAAGTCGCACCTGGTACATACAAACAGTTATGCAGAATCAATATCTGCCCACTTGTCAGTCCAAGATGATATCCCCCTACGGATTCAGCGTTCATGCTCATTCCGTTAGAAACTCTGAGAGTTATATCACCTATCTTAATAAACCTACGGTTCCTCAGATCCTGTAACGAATTACAGATGTGAGATCCTGATCCGGTATCCAATACCCAGGAAGTAGGGTTAACTGACATACAGTTCTCTATTACAAACACACCCGAAGCCGAAGCCACAACATGCTTCGAATCCTGGCAACTGGCTTTACTAGCCCTGCAATCCTTCTGCCAATGTTCATTCCTGTAACAATAGGAATGTCCCTCCTTTACTAAATCCAGTCCCGAAACTTTTGCCCTTCCCTTTCCTTCTACTTTCCTGGTTTCCTTCAGGGTATAAGCAGAGGGCAGAGACTGTAGAATCAAGTTAGTATTTGACCCGTTCTTCAACATGGTCTTCAGGTCCGTGAGCTCAAAATAGCTGGTCTCTATAAGGACGTTGTCCCCTACAGATAACCCGATAGCCAACCTCACTTGAAGCAATTCGTTCGAGGTCCCATATCTTGCGATACGAGATTGCTCTCCATATAAATCTTTGTTATGGAGGAAGATAGAAACTAAGTCCATCTTCTCGTGCTGCCTCTGGTATGCACCATCAATTGAGGCTAACACGAGGCACTTGGCTTTCACACAGTCTTTTTTCGATGTCTTACGGATAACACTATCCGTGACATGGGAAACTGGTCGTGAGACTGCAGGGGTTTGATTAGTTAAGAGGTGTCCCAGCTTGTCATGGGCAATGGACATCTGGACAGACCTTTGCCAATCATAACAGTCAGATTCAGTCATTTTATTATCTAGATGTAACCTATGTGTGGTCACTGGGTCACTGCAATTAAGAGAGAGAGAAGAAAACACTCAGCATGATGCTCTTGCAAGTTTAGATTGGTTTTTAATTTATCTAAACAGGATGGCTCCCACTGTTTCTCGAATCCTTCCTCAAACCAAAAAGGAAGAATTAGTCGGGATCAATCTCACCGTACAATACTTGCTTAACCGTTCAGCCAGGTCAGTGTCGGTACTTCGAGGGAGGTTTTTCAACGCTTTCGCGAAGTTCCTGAATTAAATAACCTCTTTTCCCTAGGGGCGTAGCCCCGCTAACACCTTTCTAGACACCTACTTGGTTTATAGCATTGATCGTTAAGTGAGAAAGTTCCCGAGGAGTAGCATATACTCACAGCAAGATCGGGATCCAAATATCATCGTGTGATAAAACTGAAGGAATCCTACCAGAATCATCACACTCCAAATAGTATGCAGCGCTAGCAAGTTTCAGTTTCTTTAGAAACTCCCGATGTGGATTTTTGCCCCATGCTCTTATGACCTTGACGAAGGCCAACATATCATAAGTCACATGTCAAGTTCTACCCGTCATTATCCAGGTTAATTTGAACCCACCCGTATATACCCTTGACGAAGGCCAAAATTGTAGTACGACTGTCCCAAACCAACGCATCTATCTGTGCTACAGATAAATATTCAGCAGTTACCAATCACTATGTCTTGGCGAAAGTCAAAATACATAGCTTGAATACTACTGAATATTTAACTGAAATGACGGAGGGCTACGAATGGTTCTGGCGAAACCGTGAACGTAGTGAACTTGATATAATCAAAGGAACGAGATAGCTTTTAAAAGGAGTGGCTTAAGCTCCGCGTTTAAAAGTTGTTTTTGAAAAGAAACCGAGTGGTTTTGAAATTGTTCCAACGACTTTAACTTTGGTTTATTTTCTTGCATTATTTTTAATGCATCCCATCATTTAATCCTACCATTGCAGAAAACAACGAAAATATGACGTACGCTTATACCATCCGCATTCGCCATGGGGCCCCGTCATTACCCGTTAGGTTACTTAACTAACGACAGAGCGGGGGCTAGACTAGCACGGATGCAAAATATAAGCAACGCCTAAATAGATATCATATATAGATATATACATTCGTCACATGCAATGATAGCCATTCCAGATCACAGATGAATACTTTGGATATACTAGGAATCTGCGATTCGTTCGAACCTGCAAAGAAAAGCGGATTACACGGTCGCGATGAATAGCCAAGACCCCACACTAGACCCCTACGGGTGCGGCAAACTACCTGCCAAGTACCCGAAGTGAAGGAACCTCCTTCAACAACGTGAGTAGGCCACTCGGCACTTCGAGATACCCGGTAGTTTGTGCACCCCACCTTGGGTCTATCCTAGGAGCAAAAACAGTAAAAGAAATTATACAATGGCGGCTACAACCTCATCCCGGATGTGCGGCCATACAAATAATATTACATCAATTACAAATTACATGAATTGAAAGATAAAGAAAACTCTCATCTCACAACCCCCCGGCTATTCATCCGCGACAATCCAACGAATTCATATACACATACCAGCAACATTACAGATCACAGATATGTATAACCCCCACTAATCGACGTATAGCGATTAGCAGACGTTCAATACATATATCATATCACAGATATAACCCATTAGCCAAAGTCTATAGAAGTTCGATCAAAATACGGATTTGTAACCATCCCAAAACACAAATTTGCTTTCTGAAAAATCTGGGCAGAAAAAACATATTGTAAAAATCCCAAAATACCTCTATATGAACACTACAGGAAAATTGACCCACAGCCGAGTCAACTCGGCCGCGGATCCGCGGCGCTTTGACCGAGTTAGTGGACCAATTTTCTCCTGTGTTCTTTAAAAACCCTTAGCCGATTTTTAGTGCAAGATTGATTATTTTTTGAACAGAAATAAAAATCGGCAGAAAGTTAACATTTCGGGCATGTTTTGTGATTTTTTCTCCGATCGAACTTCTAGTTACTTTGCTAACATATTAGATAGTTTTTAGCTAGGCTTTGATACCACTGTAAGTCCACGTTACCCATCCCCGTGTAACATTTCAGAAATCGTTTTGCGAATTTTCCCGTTTTAGGGCAAAATTGTCGGTATTTTCCGTTTTAATCCGATTTCGATCAAACGTCCGTATAAACTTGCCGGCACTTTTTTTTAGCTAAAATAAAGCTTGTGCGCAAAGTTTAGGGGTATTTGGGAGGTTTTGGTTCAGATAGAATTTTTCCCAAATAAAATATTATTTTAAGCGGTATTTTGTGCACGTAAATCGGGAAATTTCATCTCTTGAGAATAAATTAATTTTTGTCACTAGAATATTTTGTAAACTTCTTTTTAAATATCTAGATATTTTTGGAGTGCAAAAGGATTTATTTTTAAAAATAGAAGAAAAGGTGTAATGGTGGCATATAGCATTTATTAGCATTTATTACTCTTTTTCCTAGCAATTTCTTCACAAAAAATTCACAAAAATTCCCCATCACCCCCTTGGCCGGACCTTCCCTTCCCCTTGCTGCCCTCCATCATTTCCACCCCTTTTTAATTCATTTTGCATCAAATAAATCATGAAAAATCCAAATAAATTCATAGAAATTCAAATAAAATCCAAAACCTTCATTCTTCTTCACAAAAGTAGCTTGGATCTTCATTCAAATCATCATTTTGGAGGAAAAGATTACGAGTTTGGTTTCTTGGTTTTGATCTTTTGTGGAGGTATAAAACCCTAACCCTAATCCTTTTTGTTGTTTCTAAATTTCTAATTAGCAAATTAATTGTTTATTTAAGCTTTTAATTTCATGTTTGAAATTCAAGACTTGATTTTTATGATAATCTAGTTAGGGTAAAACTTGATTTATGTGTTTAATGTTTTATTGAGGTGTTAATTTGTGATTAGGAAAAGCTTGACCTAGTAGAAAATGATAATTATTGCTAATGAATATTTTGTTTAATTATGCAATTCTGCTTACTAGGTTTTTGCTAAAATTTAATTAGCAAGTGTTAAAAGTTTAGAAATGGTTTAGATATCTTAGTTAAGCTATTATTAGATGTTTTTAATCGCTAGATATGCGTTAGCTTAAAACTAGTGCGAAATATTGCGGTAGGTTGTTTACTAGGTTTCGTGGTTTTTCCGACGTGGGTTCGATTGGTCGTTGCGAGGTTATATCTATTTTATTCCTCGTAATTGTTTATGTTGTGTTGCGCGATCGTGACGATCGGAGTCTAGACTTGGTGTTTCGTAGTTTAGCGACCCCAGTTAGGGATTTTGACCGATGTCGTGCGCGTTTGATGCGCTAAGTGCGCAGTGTAATTTTCTGGCCGTTTTCATTTCGTTTCGTTGTCTTTTCGTCGATATAGGATATTTAGCTTATGTGATGTGTTTGTGAAATTTTAGGTTCGCAGGCGGGGACTTCGGACGCTACAATAAAGGGAAAACAGGTGGTAGGCTTCACTTAGCCAGGAGCGTTGGTGAGTAGATTTAACATCTACAGGGGAATGGCCCGCATGGCGTTATGCGTCTGGGCTAGAGATGTTACTTTTGTCGCATATTCTATGTCAGATTTAGGATTTGCGCATTCACCCTGTTAGTGTATATGCCCTAGAGGCCATTACTGTATCATACTAGCTTGTATATTACTTAATGGAAGGTTGGGATAATCACAGTTGTATAGACAATCTTGCTCAAAATGGTAGTATGCTACTTGGTTTGTCTCTACTTTGATATGTGCATGTGTTTCTTTTAGAATATCGCTTATATACATATTAGTGGAGCCCTTAGGATCTTTGCTTGATTACCAGCGTTGTGATGGCAGTCACACTCGTGGGGGCTGGGTAATCTATAAGCACATCCTTATACAGGTCCTTAGTCGTAGGACTATCGAGACAGGGCATCGATACTCCGGAGTAGACTAGCGTATGCGCTTCTCATCCCAGCAGGAGAGATGGTCTGTCCCACAGCCATCAGTACGTCGTACTGGAGATAGTATGCAGGTGCTCGTTAAGTTACGAGTACACTAGAAAGGACTCGTCGGGAACTGTTGGTTGGTATTATACCTATCGTCAATTATCAGTTCCCAGGTGACATGAGTACAGCTTAGTCTGCTGACTTGACACTGTCACTTCGCCTTGAGTGTGTTCCCACTGTACTTAGATTACTACCCTACCACGGCTCAAAGGAGTCTTGCAAACAGGTAGTAGTTGGGTGCAGTCCCGAAGCACTTGGAGGCAGTGACGGTTAGACAGGATTCGTCTCTCCCGGTATTGGGGGTTGACATCGCGCTGTGTCTAGGGGAGCCATTACACGAGTAGTCCCTGGCCAGGGCAAGCGAGATTTACTGGTAGGTTTCCAGTGTTATCTCAGGGTGTTCTTAGTTACACTCCGACACGACTTGTACCGCTATTAGGGGACTGACGTTCACCACCCCCTAGGCCCGCCATACGATGTATCAGAAGAACAGACCGGACTGTACGGAGATTGTCACATACAGGCTCAGTAGGAGTTCGGATGGGTTTACCTCATCGGCCTTCTTATCGACATCTACCTGGGGACCGTTACATACAGCTAGTGCCGCTTGCGGTCTGTGGTTAAACCCACTGCAAGCGTAGTGTTGAGTCTTTAGAGCCCCACACAGAGAGTTTCCCTGCACTGAGCGAAACGTGTAGAGGCCGTATGGTTTTACGGCAGGGCTGCGATCACTTACGTACACTTGTGTGCGTATGCTGTTCAGGCAGGCAATACTAGTGGGCTTTGGTTTAAGCCAGATCCTAGTATTGCACGGATGGATTTGTTTTGTCTTCTGTGTATTCGCATTCTACGGAATGCGGATGCGGGTGTGTATGCACAGTTTTGAGGAGCGATGAAGGAGGATGTGTCTCATTAGGGCTTTGGCAGTTGGTTCGGCCAAAACCATTTTGAGGCGGACTCATTAGGGTTTTGGCAATTCGTTCGGTCAAAACCATTATGAGCCGCGGACATTATTTACTAATCCTTTTAGTGATAATTATATGATGGCTAATTGCTTTGACCATTTGACCACCTTGACCACTCTTGACTTTCTTGACCAGTTGACCAAAGTTGACCTTGACCTTCATGAGAGGTCTACACTCTTCTTTGGTTTTCTTTTTCATTTTGGATTATGATAATGGTCATGTCAATGTAGCCATCAACTTTATCATGATAGGATTAGTAATGATGATGTTTAGTATTATTGCAACCATGGTTCATTTTTTCTTGAGTTATCAATTTTATTTCTCTTTTCTCACTCTGTCTCTTGCAAGTGAGAAGAAAGAAAGAGCTCCATGGTTGCTAGTGCTCCTCCTTCTTCCTCCTCTTGATTTCTTCTTTTGATCTCATGTGTTGAGAGAAAAAGAATCCACATAGACAAACACTTCCATCAACCTCTTCTACACAACCTAGGACATCAAGACTAGCGATCTTGTTGCCCTAGTTGCCTCGGCTCGAGGTGGAGCTCGGTGTACAACTCTCGGGTGGATCGTCTTCGACTCAAGGAGGCCGCGGAGGTGTCCAAGATCCGGATCGATTCTCGGAGCTTGGATGGACGAGCGGGACAGCGGAGAGAAGACCCGAAGGACCGGTATCGTGAGGTATAATTTCTATGGCATAGTAGATAACACCTCTTGTAGTTTGCTAGTTCATAGTTTAGCAAAGATCTGTTTTTTTGTCCATGTTGCCTTTGCGCCAAAAATCTTTTTTCGCCGTTTCTGCCTCCCCGTAAGAACCGGGGTGAGCAACGTGGACTTACAGTGGTATCAGAGCCTAGCTAAACATATACTAGCAAGTTAGCAAAGTATTTAGAATATCGTTAGGAAAAAAGTCGCAAAACACGTCCGGAAAAACCGTGTTTCTGCCGATTTTTTATACCGCTCTAAAAATAATTTAACATACATGAAAAATCGGCTCAGGGTTTTATAAAAACACAGAACAAAAAGGGTCCACTGAATCGGTCAAAGCGCCGCGGTTCCGCGGCAAGAACATGCTTCTTGCCGCGGATCCGCGGCCGAGTTGACTCGGTCGTGGACCGGGTTTTATGCAGTGTTTTTATTTGGCTGTTTTGGGATTTTTAGTACATACTGTTTCTACCCAGATTTTCCAGAGAACAAATTCGTTTTTTGGGGTGGTTACAAATCCGTATTTTGATCGATATTCCGTAGACTTTAGCTAATGGATATTATCTGTGATGTGATATATGTATTAAACGTCTGCTAATCGTTATACGTCGATTAGTGGGGGTTATACATATCTGTGATCTGTAATGTTGATGGTTTGTGTATATGAATTCGTTGGATTGTCGCGGATGAATAGCCGGGGTGGATGTAAGATGAGAGTTTCTTTTTCTTTCATTCATTGTAAAACTTGTAAATTGATGTAATATTATTTGTTTGGCCGCACATCCGGGATAAGGTTGTAGCCGCCATTGTATAATTTCTTTTTACTGTTTTTGCTCCTAGGATAGACCCAAGGTGGGGTGCATAAACTACCGGGTATCTCGAAGTGCCGAGTGGCCTACTCACGTGTTGAGGGAGGTTGCTTCGCTTTGGGTACTTGGCAGGTAGTTTGCCGCACCCGTAGGGGTCTAGGGTGGGGTTTGGCTATTCATCGCGACCGTGTAATCCGCTTTTCGTTACAGGCTCATACGGAATGTGGATTCCTAGTATATCCAAAGTGTTCATCTGTGATTTGGAATGGCTATCATTGCATGTGAAGAATGTGTATATCTATATATGATATCTATTTAGGCGTTGCTTATGTTTTGCATCCGCGCTAGTCCAGCCCTCGCTCTGTCGTTAGTTAAGTAACCTAACGGGTGATGACGGGACCCCGTGGCGAATGCGGATGGCATAAGCGTACGTCATATTTTCGTTGTTTTCTGCAATGGTAGGATTAAATGATGGGAAGCATTAAAATTAATGCAAGAAAATAAACCAAGTAAAAGTCGTTGGAACACTTTTAAAACCAATCGGTTCTTTTCAAAAACCAACTTTTAAATGCGGATCTTGAACCACTCCTTTTAAAAGCTATCTCGTTCCATCGATTATATCAAGTTCACTACATTCACGGTTTCGCCAAAACCATTCGTAGCCCTCCGTCGTTTCATATGAATATCCAACAGTATTCAAGCTGTGTTTATTGGCCCTAGTCAAGGCACAGTGTTTGGTAGCTGGTGGGTATTCATATGTTGCATATATAGATGCGTTGGTTTGGGAAAGTCGTATTACTTTGTTGGCCATAGTCAAGGGTATATACGGGTGGGTTCAAATCAACCTGGATAACGACGGGTAGAACTTGATATGTGACTTATGATTTGTTGGCCTTAGTCAAGGTCATAAGAGCATGGGGCAAAAATCCACATCGGGAGTTTCAAAAGAACTGAAACTTGCTAGCGCTGCATACCATTTGGAGTGTGATGATTCTGGTAGGATTCCTTCAGTTTTGTCACGCGATGATATTTGGATCCCGATCCTACTGTGACTATATGCTACTCCTCGGGAACTTTCTCACTTAACGATCAATGCTATAAACCAAGTAGGTGTCTAGAAAGGTGTTAGCGGGGCTACGCCCCCAGGGAAAAGAGGTTACTTAATTAAGGAACTTCGCGAAAGCTTGGAAAACCTCCCTCGAAGTACCGACACTGGCCTGGATGAACGGTTAAGCAAGTATTGTACGGTGAGATTGATCCCGACTAATTCTTCCTTTGTGGTTTGAGGAGGGATTCGAGAGACAGTGGGAGCCATCCTGTTTAGATAAATTAAAAACCAATCTAAACTTGCAAGAGCATCATGCTAAGTGTTTTCTTCTCTCTCTCTTAATTGCAGCGACCCAGTGACCGCACCTAGGTTACATTTAGATAATAAAATGACTGAATCTGACTGTTATGACTGGCAAAGGTCTGTCCAGATGTCCATTGCCCATGACAAGCTGGGACACCTCTTGACTGATCCAACACGTGCCGTCTCAGGTCCAGTTTCCCCTGTCACGGATATTCATATCCGCAGGACATCGGAAAAAGACTGTGCGAAAGCTAAGTGCCTCGTGTTAGCCTCAGTTGATGGTGCATACCAGAGGCAATACGAGAAGATGGACTTAGTTTCTATCTTCCTCCATAACAAAGTTTTATATGGAGAGCAATCTCGTATCGCAAGATATGGGACCTCGAACAAATTGCTTCCAGCGAGGTTGGCTATCAGTGTAGGGTTCCTAGGCACTCTCAAGAGGTCTCACAAGGCATCAACCATGCCAATTTCAAATTTTACAAGTGCCGAGAAACTCTAATACGGATCGTTAACTAGAATTTTAGGCGAAACATTAAACTAGTTAACAACTTAACTAAAGATAAGAAGCTACAACCTTTGTAGATCCGGTTATCCACTTCCTTAGCTCCACGTAGTCGTCCCCTCGCTGTCCATCTCGAATCCCGGACTCTTGCATCGGCTTCATCGGAGAAAATGAGCGGACTATTCGTCGGCTACGATGCCGAAGATGATCTACGTCGAGGTTATACAAGATCAAGCTCCAACTTCACCAAGTTGTGAAACTTATGAAGAAAACACCCTATACTACTTGGCAAGAGGTATAGGGTGAAGAAATAGGTGGTGGGTTCACTTTAGAATTGGATTTTTCACTCTTTTTCTCAAGGTGCCATTGATGGAGGCAAGGTTTTCTTCATGAAGATGAAGAAGAAGAAGATAGAATAGAATATGATAAGTGTTTTTAATAATTGAAAAAGAAGTGATTCTTATCATATTCTCAACTATAGTTAAGTGTAGAGAATGAACTAGGGTTAGTTCAAATGGTTAGGGTTAAGCATGAGACAAGAATGGTGACTTAGTCAAAGCTTCAAGAATCTTCAACTAACAAACAAAAAAAGCCACCATTCATCTTTATCTAACAAAAAAGAATAAACAAATAAATAAATGAATAAGCAAAACCCTAATCATCAACTTAACCATGGTTTAATTCTTTACACTTAACCAAATAAGCATGTATCATCAAACATGATACAATCATGTGCACAAAAGTATATCACATATACAACTTGCACATCCAAGTGAGAAAATCCATTTAAAGTGAACCAATACTAGTTAATGCAAAGTAATATATCAAATATATAATTATATATTAAATCATTAAATCAACACTTGATTTAACGATCCGGTCATATCGCATATAACCGACTAGTATCCTATGTATCGGCTTATCGAATCAATCCTTGATTCGATATCTAGGTTATATCGCATATAACCAATCGATACATTCACCGCGAGAATGGAATACGGTATCACATACACGCATTATTCTCGGTCCTGCACATATCTCATATGCGCTCCTATTTCGTTTCGCTTGAGCCAGGAAACCTCTGTGTAGGACTCTAAAGATTCGTCAATACGCCGGCAGCAGATGATGATCATATCAAGCACCCATAAGCCGCAAGCGGTCTGCTAAACGTAACGGCCATCCGGGTATTGAGCGATCAGAAGATCGACGAGCCAGCCCGCTGACACTCCTGTGAATCCAACCGGTAACATTTACCGTACAGTCCGGTCTGTTCGTCTGATATGTCGCATATCAAGTCTAGGGGTGGTAAACGTCAGACCCCAATAACCGATAAGTCGTGCCGATGTGAGGCTCATAACGGGTCGAGAAACTACTGGTAACACTTACCAGCAAATCTCTGATCAGCCCTGGCCAGGGACTTCCCTGTTACGGCCAATCGAGCACAGCGCAACATCAACCCCCAATACCGGGAGAGACGAAACCCCTCCTATCGCTCATTGCCTCCATATGACTCGGGACTGTACCCAAAGACCACCGTTTTGCACGCCCTCATGGACGTGGTAAGGTGGAGATCAAAGCACAGTGGGAATCACACAAGACACTATGACGATCTCGGGTCTACAGACTAACCTGTACAAGTGTCACCTGAGAACTGCCATCTGACGTGAGGTATAATACCATCTGGGAGTTCTCAGCGAGTCCGTCCAGTGTACCCAGTCTCCACTGAGCACCCGTACACCATCTCTGATGTCAAACACCAATGGATATGGGATCATCCATCGCCCATCTCATGGGTCGAGAAGCGTATACGCTAGTCTACACTGGTATATCGATGCCCCGTCTCGATACACCCACGACTAGGGACCTTGAAGGATGTACTTATGGACTACCATGTCTCTACTAGTATGATCTGCATCATAGTCCAGGCAGTCAAGTACACATCCTAAGGGCTTTACCAACATGTAACTAAAAGACAGTTTAAAGAGACTAGTGTATATGTTAAGATAAAGAGCAACCAGATAGCATACTATCATATCGAGCAAGAAAGTCATCTCTATATATGTCCAAGCATCCAATATGATATACATCATCTGTACAATACTGGCTTCTAGGGCATACATACAACTAACAATCAGGTCATCTATAGGGGGCAACGTCCTTATAGAGACCAGCTATTTTGAGCTCACGGACCTGAAGACCACGTTGAATAACGGGTCAGATGATGACTTGATTCTACAGTCTCTACCTTCTACCCTGAAAGAAACCAGGGAAGTAGAAGGAGAGGAAAGGGCAGAAGTTTCGGGATTGGATATAGTAAAAGGACGTTCCTATTGTTACGGGAATGAACATGGGCTGAAGGATTGCAGGGCTAGCAAAACCAGTAGCCAGAATTCGAAGCATATTGTGGCTTCGGCTTCGGGTGTGTTTGTAATAGAGAACTGTATGTCAGTTAACCCTACTTCCTGGGTATTGGATACCGGATCAGGATCTCATATCTGTAATTCGTTACAGGCTCTGAGAAACCGTAGGGTTATCAAGAAAGGTGATATGACTCTCAGGGTTGCTAACGGAATGTGCATTTACGCTGAATCCGTAGGGGAATATCATCTTGGACTGACAACTGGGCAGATATTGATTCTGCGTGACTGTTTTTATGTACCAGGTGCGACTT
This sequence comes from Agapanthus africanus, assembly GCA_030015575.1. Lineage (NCBI taxonomy): Eukaryota > Viridiplantae > Streptophyta > Magnoliopsida > Asparagales > Amaryllidaceae > Agapanthus > Agapanthus africanus. Next base: position 371,432,566 of record JASDDO010000018.1, on the reverse strand, counting down.
GTAATATCATATCTGTATCCTTACTTTCCAAGGAAGGATATGATTTTACTTTTGTAAGCGATATAGTAAACATCCACCTAAATCAAGTTCTGATTGGGTCAGGTACATTGAAAAACGGTATATACGTACTGAATCAAGCTCAGGTTTTCAGTGTCCGGAACACACTTAAAAGAAAGTCTCCAGAATTAATCAGGCTTTCTTATGGCATTGTAGACTGGGTCACATTAATGAGACACGGTTGACAAAGTTACATAAAGAAGGATACTTGGATCCGTTCGTGTACCAGTCTTATGCCACTTGTGAATCTTGTCTCATGGGAAAGATGACAAAGACTCCGTTCACTGGACACGGAGAAAGAGCAAGCGAGCTCTTGGGACTCATACACTGTGATGTGTGCGGTCCAATGTCTACACATGCACGAAGTGGTTATTCATACTTCATTACTTTCACAGATGATTTCTCTAGGTATGGACATGTCTTCTTGATGAAGTATAAATCCGAGGCCTTTGAGAAATTTCGGGAATACAAGAATGAAGTTGAAAAACAAACAGGCAAAAGTATCAAAACACTGAGATCTGATCGAGGTGGTGAATACTTGAGTGCCGAGTTTCTGGGCTTCTTAAAAGAGAATGGAATTCTCTCTCAGCTTACTCCTCCATACACACCACAACACAACGGTGTATCGGAAAGGCGGAATCGAACCCTATTGGATATAGTTCGTTCCATGATGAGTAAGGCTGAGTTGCCGCGATCCTTCTGGAGTTATGCACTAGAAACAGCTGCATATGTTTTAAACCAAGTTCCTACTAGGTCAGTGCCTACCACACCATATCAGATGTGGAGTGGGAAGAAACCCTGTCTTAAACACTTTAAGACATGGGGATGTCCAGCTTTTGTAAAAAAGCAGCATGCGGACAAGCTCGAGGCACGCTCAGTACAGTGTAAGTTTGTGGGATACCCAAGGAACTCCAAAGTGTATCTTTTCTATTACGCAGAGGAACAAAAGTTTTTTGTTTCTCGTCATGCCCGCTTCTTGGAAACTGAGTTTTTGGAAAATCAGATAAGTGGGAGCGCAATAGAACTGGAAGAAATTCCAGAACCACGAGCTATTACTGAAACCTCAGTGGAACCAGAAGGTTCAGGAGAACCGGACATCCCAGCGCCACTCCGCAGGAGTAGTAGGCAGTCTCATCCGCCCGAGAGATACTACAGTTTTCTCATAGACGGGGATAGAGAGGATTGCACTATGGATTATGGTGAGCTTACTAGCTTCCAGCAAGCCATTCAGAGTGGTGACTCGGTAAAATGGCTGGATGCAATACGGACCGAGATGGAGTCCATGTACACCAACAAAGTTTGTACTTTGGACTTTGCTCCAGGAGGGGTAAAACCCGTAGGATGCAAATGGATCTTCAGGAAGAAGATTGGTGTAGATGGGTAGGTGGAAACCTATAAAGATAGACCTGTTGCAAAGGGTTTTCGTCAAAGACCTGGTTTGGACTATGACGAGACTTTTTCTTCAGTGGCTATGCTGAAATCCATCCGGATCCTTCTTGCCATTGCTGCCTTCCACGACTATGAAATCTGGCAGATGGACATAAAGACGGATTTCCTAAATGGAAATTTAGAAGAGTGCGTCTATATGGATCAGCTGGAGGGATTCATTCAGAGTGGGAGCAGCGGTAAAGTGTGCAAGTTGCTAAAGTCCATCTATGGACTGAAGCAGGCATCGCGGAGTTGGAACATCTGCTTTGATGATACTGTCAAGGAATTCGACTTTATCAAAAACCCAGATAAACCATGCATTTACAGTAAGATTGTAGGGAGAACTGTGGTATTCCTCGTCTTGTACGTGGATGACATTCTCCTAATAGGAAATGATATTCCTATGCTACAGTCAGTTAAAGGATTCTTGTCGCAGAGGTTCTCCATGAAGGACCTGGGCGATGCCAACTACATTCTGGGGATCCAGATCTATCGTGATAGATCTAAGAGGATGCTGGGACTCTCACAGTCCAGGTACATTGACACCATACTGAAAAGATTCAGTATGGAAGATTCCAAGCGCGGTAATTTACCGGCTTGTCACGGGATCATCCTCTCCAAAGAGATGTCTCCTAAGACTGATTTGGAAAGGGATCGCATGTCTATTATACCCTACGCTTCTGCGGTAGGCTCTATAATGTATGCGATGTTATGTACCAGACCAGATGTAGCATACGCATTGAGCGTTGTACGCCGGTATCAGTCGGACCCAGGGGAGAAACACTGGATAGCGGTAAAGAACATTCTCAAGTACCTGAGAAGGACTAAGGAGATGTTCTTGGTGTATGGCGGAAAAGACCTCCAGATCGAGGCCTTTGCTGACTCCAGCTTCCAGAGTGACAAGGATGACTCCAAGTCCATGTTGGGTTATGTCTTTACCCTTGATGGAGGGGTGGATTGCTGGAAGAGTTCCAAGAAGGAGACCGTTGCTGACTCAACTATGGAAGCGGAGTACATAGCTGCTTGCGATGCCGCAAAGGAAGCTGTCTGGATGAAAAAGTTCCTCACGGAGCTTCAGGTGGTTCCTACCATTGTTGATCCAATACCGCTGTATTGCGACAACAACGACGCTATAGCTTTAGCGAAGGAACCCAGATCCCATCAGAAGTCCAGGCACATTTTGAGGCGGTACCACCTGATCGGGGAGATCGTTGATCGGCCGAAGATCGAGGTGAAGAGAGTAGATTCGGAGAATAACACTGCAGATCCACTCACGATGTCCCTACCCCAGACTCAGTTCGAGCAGCTGATCGAGATGATAGGTCTTTGATACGCAAGTACATGGCCTTAGTGCAAGTGGGAGATTGTTACTGTATATGCCCTAGAGGCCATTACTGTATCATACTAGCTTGTATATTACTTAATGGAAGCTTGGGATATTCATAGTTGTATAGACAATCTTGCTCAAAATGGTAGTATGCTACTTGGTTTGTCTCTACTTTAATATGTGCATGTGTTTCTTTTAGCATATCGCTTATATACATATTAGTGGAGCCCTTAGGATCTTTGCTTGATTACCAGCGTTGTGATGGCAGTCACACTCATGGGGGCTGGGTAATCTATAAGCACATCCTTATACAGGTCCCTAATCGTAGGACTATCAAGACAGGGCATCGATACTCCGGAGTAGACTAGCGTATGCGCTTCTCATCCCAGCAGGGGAGATGGTCTGTCCCACAGCCATCAGTACGTCGTACTGGAGATAGTATGCGGGTGCTCGTTAGGTTACGAGAACACTGGACAGGACTCGTCCGGAACTGTTGGTTGGTATTATAACTATCGTCAGTTATCAGTTCCCAGGTGACATGAGTACAGCTTAGTCCGCTGACTTGATACTGTCACTTCGCCTTGAGTGTGTTCCCACTGTACTTAGATTACTACCCTACCACGGCTCAAAGGAGTCGTGCAAACAGGTAGTAGTTGGGTGCAGTCCCGAAGCACTTGGAGGCAGTGACGGTTAGACAGGATTCGTCTCTCCTGGTATTGGGGGTTGACATCGCGCTGTGTCTAGGAGAGCCATTACACGAGCAGTCCCTGACCAGGGCAAGCGAGATTTACTGGTAGGTTTCCAGTGTTATCTCAGGGTGTTCTGGGCTACACTCCGACACGACTTGTACCGCTATTAGGGGACTGACGTTCACCACTCACCTAGGCCCGCCATGTGATGTATCAGTCGAACAGACCAGACTGTACGGAGATTGTCACATAAAGGCTCAGTAGGAGTTCGGATGGGTTTACCTCATCGGCCTTCTTATCGACATCTACCTGGGGACTGTTACGTACAGCTAGTGCCGCTTGCGGTCTGTGGTTAAACCCACTGCCAGCGTAGTGTCGAGTCTTTAGAGTCCCACACAGAGAGTTTCCCTGCACTGAGCGAAACGTGTAGAGGCTGTATGGTTTTACGGCAGGGCTGCGATCACTTACGTACACTTGTGTGCGTATGCTGTTCGGGCAGGCAATACTAGTGGGCTTTGGTTTAAGCCATATCCTAGTATTGCACGGATGGATTTGTTTTGTCTTCTGTGCATTCGCATTCTACGGAATGCGGATGCGGGTGTGTATACAAAGTTTTGAGGAGCGATGAAGGAGGAGGTGCCTCATTAGGGTTTTGGCAGTTGGTTCGGCCAAAACCATTTTGAGGCGGACTCATTAGGGTTTTGGCAATTCGTTCGGTCAAAACCATTATGAGCCGCGGACATTATTTACTAATCCTTTTAGTGATAATTATATGATGGCTAATTGCTTTGACCATTTGACCACCTTGACCACTCTTGACTTTGTTGACCAGTTGACCAAAGTTGACCTTGACCTTCATGAGAGGTCTACACTCTTCTTTGGTTTTCTTTTTCATTTTGGATTATGAAAATGGTCATGTCAATGTAGCCATCAACTTTATCATGATAGGATTAGTAATGATGATGTTTAGTATTATTGCAACCATGGTTCGTTTTTTCTTGAGTTATCAATTTCATTTCTCTTTTCTCACTCTGTCTCTTGCAAGTGAGAAGAAAGAAAGAGCTCCATGGTTGCTAGTGCTCCTCCTTCTTCCTCCTCTTGATTTCTTCTTTTAATCTCATGTGTTGAGAGAAAAAGAATCCACATAGACAAACACTTCCATCAACCTCTTCTACACGACCTAGGACATCAAGACTTGCGATCTTGTTGCCCTAGTTGCCTCGGCTCGAGGTGGAGCTCGGTGTACAACTCTCGGGTGGATCGTCTTCGACTCAAGGAGTCCGCGGAGGTGACCAAGATCCGGATCGATTCTCGGAGCTTGGATGGACGAGCGGGACAGCGGAGAGAAGACCCAAAGGTCCGGTATCGTGAGGTATAATTTCTATGGCATAGTAGATAACACCTCTTGTAGTTTGCTAGTTCATAGTTTAGCAAAGATCCGTCTTTTAGTCCATGTTGCCTTTGCGCCAAAAATCGTTTTTCGCCGTTTCCGCTTCCCCGTAAGAACCGGGGTGAGCAATGTGGATTTACACACCCTACTGCTTAGTTATTGTTGTGCTTGGACTAGTATCCTTAGGACACTACACATATTATTGACGATTTATGTTGCACGAGCACTGATTGTATACTACACACACCGTCAATAATTGCCATGTCACGCACAACCCACATATAGAAATGCTATTGTTTGGTTAGGAACATTGAGACAATGATTCATATTTCTTATCGCATATGACATTTAGCATACCTGTATATCTATATGATTACACATATGCCTTCACATACTTACGTGTTAGATACCTGTATACCTATAGAGTATCGTACCATTAGTGATAGATACATACACACTTTATGTCATAGCTACAGGTATAGTTTGCACACATACTTCACTTATACCCAGGGGGTATACTACATCATTACTTAAAAGTAGATACATATATCTTGCTATACCATTATGTTGCACATATATCTGGTTATAGCTACATGTTTACCTTTACTTGATGTTATTGTAGAATTGGAAAGATTAGAAACCGCATGATATTATATTAACTTGTTACAGTTAATTGCTGCTTTTCCTTTATATGCTCGTATTTCAGATTTATGATGCGTATATTATATTCATGGATTGTCACATTGAGATATGGATTTTTCATGATATTTTCTGGATTTGGGAACCATGGGAGTGCATGAAATTATGTATTATTTGAAAAACCAGGTTTCCCTTGATATGATATTTCAGTATCCACCATGAGAATTATCGGTTCCGATTATATACTCCATACGAGGAGTGGTGCCGTATGAGGGTACATGGTGGGGCCCGGTACGGTTCCCCTCGGCAAGATGATCGACGGTCCATGCCGATTGAGCCTGGAAGGTGGGCAAGTACCTACCGGTGACATTACCAATGACTCGGCGGTTATCATGTGGATACCGACGGGAGTCATGTACGTATAGATACGTCGAGAGGCGAGGGTCAGAGCTAGGCACTCGTGCTTTCGGGATAGCGTATGATACATACCTATCAGGGGGCCAGTCATGGTGACAGCACCTGATAAATCAGTATTTCTGTGTCGATGCTTGACACATTGGTTTCATGATATTTCTTTTTACTCCTTTGTATATATAACAGGGGATTAGGCCGCTATTATATATGCCCTTACACCAATATTAGTGGAATGGTACGCTAATATATGTGTATTGACATTAATTTATATACATCATCATATTTATTCATGCAAATATACCTATAATGTAAAGGACTCATTGACATTGGATTTAGGACATTTGAGAATTCATTTGATATTGATTACAGGATATATATGAGATTGCTGATTTTGCACACTCGGGATATGTGAGATCTACTTGATGTTGTACATTCGGGGTATACGAGATATACTTGATATTGTACATACGGGATATGTGAGATGTACTTGATGTTGTACATTTAGAATATGTGAGACTTACTTGATATAATAGCCAAATTGGGGGCTGATTTGAGGAAATTGGGATTTGGACTGTCTTGATGGATTTTGATCCTACCACGATGTCAGGATTCCGTGGAAATGACATGTTTCATTCCATACTCTACATTTACTATTTATGCACTGCTTCATGCATTAGTGTACCTGTTAGATTACCTTCCATAACTGTTGCATTTACATACCTTTATTCATATCATTTCTTCATGTATTAGTAGTACCGATATAGTACCTTACATGATTGTACATACAGATTGTCATATTATTATTGCTTCATGTATAAATTGTACTTGCTAGTGTACTTTTTCATGATTATTGCATTACATATGACCATTCATTGCTTAGATGCTTATGTTAGATTCGCGCTGTACGCACATACTCGCGATTACCTGCATATGTTATTTACTATTCACGAGTTGGCAACTTACCCCCGTTGTGCCACAGTGTTTGCAGGTGTTCCTCAGGATAGTCAGAGGCAGGCTATTATCACACATCTTATCATCTTTTTCTACGGATACCGCATCAGCTCACAGTATGCAGTTTGCTTAGGTGGGTTTTGTGGTTATTCGTTGTATTGTATATTCGTTGTATCCTTGTAATCTCCATCTACTATTTTCATATTGACTTAGAGACTTGGTGAGGACGATGTTGTATATTATGTTGTGACTTATTGTCTTTTATACAGTTTCCTTTCTATTGTCTTCTTTTTCTTCACTACGGCGTCGTATATTTGTTGTGGTGATTGTTTTCCGCCTTTGGGCGTGTATTTGCTCCCGTTGGGGATGCTTTAATTTATATTTATGTTGTACCCATTTTTGGGGTTGGTTTTTATAAAGGAGGTGCTGACGAAATTTTCAAGAAAGAAAATTGGACTTAAAGAATTTATACTCGAGATTTTTTTAAAGGTTTAAACAATGTTTCTTATCTTTTATTGTCTTTTAATGGTTTAGACTTCTGGGTTTTGGCTTTCTTTTACTGCGTTACACCTGTAGACGTTGCGTAGTATCAGGGCCGTCACGTGCCAATTTCGGGTCGTGACACCCCGGTTCTTTCGGGGTTGCGGAAGTGGTAAAAAATGATTTTTCGGTGGAGGTAACATGGACTCAAAAACCGGATCTTTGCTAAACAAATTATCTAACAAACTAACTAAGAGGTTAGCTACTATGTTAGGGGTTATACCTAAACTTGAACTCCTTCTCTTCAACTCCTTGTGGTGGTCGGATCGGCCTCACCTCGTCGTCTCCTTGTGCCGAAGATGGATCCACCCGAAAGCTTCTACCTTTGGCTCCAACCTCAATCTAGAGAAAACTAAAATACTTGACTTGCTAGACCTTGTATTCTAGGATGAGTAGAGAAGTGTTTTAGGGTTTTATCTCAATGGTTCTTGCTTCTCAACTCATGAGACAAGAGAACCATGAGCAAGAGGAAGAGGAAGAGGAAGAGGAAGAGGGAGAGCTTGAGGATGAGAGAGAAAACAATATGATAGAATGAGCAAGACTTTTTACAACCATCTCTCAAAAGGAAAAATAATCATCATAATAATAATAATTAAGTATTTTGTGATGGTTCATGTCAATGGCATTATCATTTCATGCACTCATTTTGTAAACAACAACAAGCAAGCAAAAGTCATAGCCATGAAATGATAGCCATACAATGATGATGGTCAACAAGTCCAAACTAGTCAACCGATCAACAAAGTCAACAAGTCAACAAAGTCAAACTTTCAACCCAACCATGACACAATAATACTTAATTAATATTATTATTAATCATATTTCCGATTCTCATTTGGGTTTAGAAAAAGTCAACAGTCAACAACCCAAATGAGAATCCTCTGTCCCTGTCTCTGTCAACTGTGCATACACACCCGCATCCGTGTTCCGAGGAACACGAATACAAAGAGATCCTCTACCTCTGCCTCTGTCTCTGTCAACTGTGCATACACATCCGAATCCGCGTTCCGAGGAAGACGGATACAAACGAGATAAAACCAATCCCAAAATGTATACTAGGATTGTTAGTTATATGTATGCCCTAGAGGCCATTACTGTACATAGGATGTATATTGTAGTGGATGCTGGGACGTATATAGGGAGGACTTTCTTGCTCAACATGATAGTATGCTATCTGGTTGAACTTTACCTTAACGTGTATACTGATTATCTCTCTGTTACATGTTGGTAAAGCCCTTAGGATCTGTACTTGACTACCTGGACTATGATGCGGATCATACTAGTGGGGACATGGTAGTCCATAAGTACATCCTTCAAAGTCCCTAGTCGAGGGTGTATCGAGACGGGGCATCGATATACCAGAGTAGACTAGCGTATACCTTCTCGACCCATACAGATGGGCGATGGATGATCCCATATCCATTGGTGTTTGACATCAGAGATGATATACGGGTGCTCAGTAGAGACTGGGTACACTGGACGGACTCGCCTAGAACTCCCAGATGGTATTATACCTCACGTCAGATGGCAGTTCTCTGGTGACACTGGTACAGAGTAGTCTGTTGACCCGAGATCGTCATAGAGTCTTGTGTGGTTCCCACTGTGCTTTGATTTCCATCTTACCACGTCCAAGAGGGCGTGCAAAACGGTGGCTTTTGGGTACAGTCCCGAGTCACATGGAGGCAATGAGCGATAGGAGGGGATTCGTCTCTCCCGGTATAGGGGGTTGATGTTGCGCTGTGTTCGATTGGCTATAACAGGAAATCCCTGGCCAGGGTTGCTGAGATTTACTGGTAAGTGTTACCAGTAGTTTCTCGAATAGTTATAGACCTCATATCGACACGATTTATCGAGCTATTGGGGTCTGACGTTTACCACCCCTAGGCAAGATATGCGACATATCAGACGATCAGACCGGACTGTACGGTAGTGTTACTGGTTGGATTCACTGGAATGTGAGCGGGCTTGCTCGTCGATCTTCAGATTGCTCAATACCCGGGTGGCCGTTACGTTTAGCAGACCGCTTGCGGCTTGTGGGTGCTTGATATGATCATCACCTGCTGCCGGCGTATTGACGAGTCTTTAGAGTCCTACACAGAGGTTTCCTGGCTCAAGCGAAACGAAATAGGAGCGCATATGAGATATGTGCGGGACCGAGAATAATGCGTGTATGTGATACCGTATTCGATTCTCGCGATGTGACATTGATCGGTTATATGCGATATAGCCGGGTTATCGGATCAAGTGTTGATTCGATAAGATGTTACTAATGATACCAGTCGGTTATGTGCAACATGACCGGATCGTTAAATCAAGTGTTGATTTAATGATTTAATGCATAATTATATATTTGATATATTACTTTGCATTAACTAGTATCGGTTCACTTTAAATGGATTTTCTCACTCGGAGTGCGCATTGCATATGCGATATGATTTTGTGCACTTTATTGTATCATGTTTGATGATGCATGATTGCTAGGTTATGTGTAAGGAATTTAACCAAAGTTATTTAAATGGTTAAGGGTTTTACTTATTCATTAATTAGTCTTTTTATTTTTGGAAAATAAGGAAAAGAAATGAGAGAAAAATGGTGGCTTATTTTGTTTGCACTTGAAGCTTCATGAAGCTTTTATGATGCAACCATTTTTGTCTCATCTCCTTAACCCTAACCATTCTTTAACCTTGGTCAATTCTCTACACTTAACTTGGGTTATGTTATGATAAGAATGGATTTATTCTTTTCTTTTTCAATTAACTTATCATAACAATTTCCTTCTTCTTCTTCCTTTCTTCAAGTGAAGAAACCTTCACTCCATCAATGGTGATTGTTGGAAATGAGTGAGAAATCCAAATCTAAAGTCTACCCACTTCCTATTTCTTCATCCTCTACCTCTTGCCAAGTAGTAGAGTGTGTTTCCTTCACAAGTTTCTTCACTTGGTGAAGTGAGAGCTTGATCTTGCGATGCTTCGACGTAGATCATCTTCGGCACGGACATCGACGACCTAGCTTGCCCATTCTCCGACGAAGCCGACGCTAGAGCCCGGATTTGATTTGGACAGCGGAGAGGACCTCGTTGCGGAGCTATGGAGGTGGAGCAACGGATCTACAAAGGTTGTATTTCCGTATCTTGTAGTTAAGTGTTAACTAGTTAGCTTTTTCGCCTAGATTTCTAGCAAACGATCCGTAGTCGGGTCTCTCGGCACCTAGAATTTTTGAAAATGGCATGTTCGATGTCTTGTGAGACCTCATTAGGGTGCCTAGGAACCCTACAGTGGTATCAGAGCCTAGCTAAAGCCTTAGGCGAAGTCCAGACGGAATTTGAAGTCCGAACGAACCCGAAACCCGATCACAATCATGCTCTCTGGTCATTTTGTAAAATCTGGGATTTTTCCATATTAAAAATTCCCAAAAAATTCAGCAGGGAATTTTATGAGATACTGTGAAGCACGTGTTGATAACTCCTCAAAGGAGGCGCGGAACCGCGGCCCCCACCATGGGATGCGCGGCGGTTCCGCGGCCACTGTATTGAGTTACCCCACGTGGGTTGCACAGTAATTCATGTTTTGTGCTGCTGAGTCTTCTGGAAATTTTTAATAATTTTTCCAGGGTTGAATTTTCTGGGTTGTTTTGGGGATTCGAATGTTTGATCGGATTATCAAATTTTGTCTGTGTGGCTTTCCGGATAAATTTTAGAATATGTTAAAAAGTTCGACCGGATATAAATACCCAATTTTTCCCCTGTCGGGAAATTTCCAAGTGTTGGATTTTTCCGTAGTTTAACGACGTTCTAAGTAGTGCAAGTAACGCGATGGACCCTCTAGAAGACAACAAACCTTAACTCGATTATGTGACCGTCTTGAACTGCCCTTTGAACCTTCGGGTTTGGGAGAGTACGGCGTGCCACATGTGAGGCGTTGGCTTGACCCTTCTATGGCTGGACCGTTGATACTGAGGCACGAACTGAATGTTGTTAGACTTATTTCATGTGTTGATCTGTATCGGGAAAACTTGGGTGTTCGATTGTTCGATCGGAAAGTTTAACATTTTCTGTTTATCTGGAATGGGATACAATAATTGGAATTCACAAATAGTTATGAGATAACGGAATGAATGTTATAAACATAGCAGTTTAGTCTCACTTGATCGGTTGCTACGGAATTTTGATGTGATCAAAAGTCCGTCGCAATCACGTAGCGTACGCGGATACTCGCCGGGTAAACTTAATAGACAGCTTCACTCCATAGCCCCGACCAAGTGACTGTAGGAGAACCCCGTCGCCGAAAGCATCCGTTCGGGTGCTCGCGGCTGCGGTGTTTCGCCTTGGTGCACTTCGTCGACGGTATCGGGGGTGCGGCCGTCTACTGAAGTTTGCGACGAGCATTCGATCAGGATGTCGGGAATCTTGTTGAATTGCCCGACTTGATATTGAAAAGTGTTTTCGATTTTGAGACTGAAATGCGGGGTTTATAATTGTTAGGCATGCGATGTTTAAGGAATTCATTTGGACAGGCATGCGATGTCTGAGGTGGTTGCGGATTCCAACTGTTGTAGTTTTACACTTTCTTTTCTGTGACCGTAAGTGTAATATGTGATATCGCCGGTTTCGTTGCTATATGTCAACGACAATTGGGATGCGCATATTTGCTTACGTTGATGACATGTGATGTTATGTGTTGCTGGATATGTTATATTGGATCGTCGTGTTTGAATAGCCCGGGGGTTTTTATGTGAGATGAGTGTTTTTCATTTTCATTCATGTAAAAACTTGTATGTAATATTCTTTTATTGGGGCGCTTCCAGGTTGCGGAAGTTGTCACCGTTTGTATATTATTTACTTTTCCGCACTAGGATAGACCTAAGGAGGGGAGCACAAGTAACCGGGTTCTGGAGTCCAGTGGGAGACCAACTCGAGGAGTCGAGTCCGGGTCTCCTAACTCTAGAATTGGTAGGGTTGCTTGCCGCTCTCGTAGGGGTCTAGGGGTGTGGGTTTGGCTATTCATCATGACCGTGGAATCCGTGTTTTATACTGGCTCGTATTGAAAACACGGACGTCCTTGTATATCCAATATTTCATATGTTTCTTCTGCTGTGCTTTATCTGTGATGAGATCATGCGATGTTCTGTGGCAGATATTATATATAGTATATATGATATATTATATAGACGTTACTTATGTTTTACACCCGCGCTAGCCCTGCCCCGCTCTGCCGTTAGTTACCTAACCTAACGGTGCACGAGGGGACATCAAGGCGAATGCAGATGGCATAAGTGTACGTCGTATTTATCTGTGATGTTTAGGTATTTAAATGACGGGACTTCATTAATGTGATTAATGAAATAAAAGAAACCTAAGATGTTGTAGAATCGAATTTCAAAATAAAACAGGTAGCTACAGTTCTTGCTTTGCACAGCAGTATATGTGATATATCCTGCACCTTATTCGATGAGGAAAGGACCGAGATCCCTTCACCGGGAGTGACTCCTTTAGCAATAACTGGCAGATGCTACCCACTCAGTTTGTCTTTTGATTGCTTTTAAGTGTTTTTGCTTTGCACAGTGATATATATGATATATCCCGCACCTCATTCGACGAGGAAAGGACCGACGATCCCTTCACCGGGAGTGACTCCTTTAGCAAAACTAGAAAAGCCTCAAAAGCACTCCATTTCAAAATTCATTTGATTCTACAGCGATATCAAGTTCATTACGCAATAGGTTTTCAGAAAAACCTGTCGTAGCCCTCCGTCATTTCAGATAAGTACTAGTTAGTATTCGTGCTACGTTTGTTGATTATGTTAAGGCGTAGTGTGCGGTAGCTAATTAGTGCTTATCTGCATAAGCATATGATGTGATTGGATTAGGGTAGTCGTGCGACTTTGTTGACTATGTTAAGGGTCGTGCGGGTGGGTTTAATTCAATCGGGAAATGACGGGTTGAACTTGACTAGCACTTATGATTTGTTGACTATGTTAAGGTCATATAGCTGCTAGGGGCAAAATATTATCGGGAATTTCAAGTGTTGAAATTTGCAATGAGATTGCATACCTTCTATGAGATAGTTGGATCCCGATACCCGCTGCGAGTAAGAGTTACTCCTGGGAGAGTTTTATACATTACAATTAGCCGATCAAGTAGGTGTCTAGAAAGGTGTTAACGAGGTTACGCCTCTGGGAAAACGAGGTTTACATTAATTAGGTTCGTGCGAAAGCACGGGGGACCTCCCTCAAAGTACCGACACTGGCCTGGCTGAAAGATTGGCGAACTTGTAGTGTGTAATTAATCCCGGCTAGTCTTTCCTTTTAGGGTTTGAAGGAAGATTTGATAAAAAGCAGTGGGAGCCATCCCGATTAGATAAAATAATAACCAATCTATTCTTGCAAGGGCGCACGCTGAGTGTTTTCTTCTCTCTCTCTCCAGGTAGCGACCATATCACGCCTTAATAAAGATAATAAAACGGATATTTGACCAAACCCGCTTGTTATACTGAGCTGGGGAACGTTGGTCCCGCTCCAACTTATAATTGTTATAAGACAGAGCAGGAAATTGGGGATTACCAGAATTCCCGTGCCGCCCAAACGAGGAGAGTGCATGATGATGCATCATCTTCGGGTGTGTTCATTACAGAGAACTGTTTCTCAGTGTCCTTTACGTCCTGGGTATGTGATACCAGATCAGGATCCTAGATATGTAATCTGTTACATGAGGCTACAGAAAGGTAGAGAACTGAGAACGGGTGATAAGTTTCATGAGGCAGAAAACGGGGCAAGAGTTGCAGCCAAGTCTGTTGGTCACTGTCACCCTGTATTACCAGAATACATTGATTCTGAACGAATGTTATTAGATACCGAACCTGATATACAAAATCATATCTATCTCTTTATTAGTAAAGAAATGATAAAATTTTGTATTGATGGATAATGTTTTGAACATTTCCTATATCAAAAGTTGATCGGTTCAGGCACGTTATCTAAAAGCATTGATGTTCTAAATCAAACTACAGTTCTTAGTATATGAAACACACACAAGAGGAAGAGTTCAGAAATGAACAATTCCTTCTTGAGGTATTGTAGACTAGGTCAGATCAATGTGACCCGACTAGCTAGAGTTACATATAGATGCATATTTAAATCAGTTTGAATTTACATCTTGTGAAACTCGCCAGTCATGTCACAAAGATAAGATGACCATAGCTCTGTTTATTGGAAACAGAGAACGAGTTAGCGAACTCTTGGGATATGATACATGTTGATGTATGTAAGCTCCCCTGTCTACATATACCAAGACTGGTTCTTTATACTTCATTACGTTCTCTGATGATCTCTTTAGATTCAGACATATGTTCCTGTTGAAACACAAGTCCGAACCTTTTGAGATATTCACAGAATATAAGTTAGAAGTAGAGAACCAAAATACGGGTAAAAGTATTATATCCTTTGATGAGATCGAGGAGGAGAATACTTGAGCACGGAAATCCTGGACTATTTTAAAGGAGAATGAGATTCTCTCTCGGCATTACTCCTCCGTATACACCATAGGACGATGGTATATCGGGGCGGAGCAGATACACCCTATTTGATATGGTATGCTCTATGATGAGTACTACTGAGTTACCTTTTTCCTTTTGGGAGTTATACGCTTGAGAAGCTGCATACCTATTGAATAGGGTTCGAATCAAATCAGTTGCCTACCACCTCATATATGATATGGTATGGGAAGAGCCCATGTCTTAAGCTAGTTAAGATTTGGGGTTGACCGGCTTATGTCTGAAAGCAAAATCTGGACAAGCTCGAGGCAAGGTCTGTAATGTAGAACTGGAAAGGTTCCAGCTATACAAACTACAGCAGATGATTTGATAGAGCCAAAGGATTCAGTAGATTCCAATGAACCTCAGCCTCTCCGCCGATCTAGTAGGGTTCCTCACCCACCTGAGAGATACTTCTGTTTCTCTATGACAGTGGGAGCGAGGATTGCATCATGAGATGATGACCCAACTAGTTTCGAGCTGGCCATCAGGAGTGGGACTCTGTAAGAATGGCTGGATGCTTAGCGATCTGAGATGGAATCCATGTACACCAACAAAGTATGGACTTTGGTTGCAATATCTGAAGGGTTAAATCCCCATCAGGAGCAAGTATATCTTGAGAAGATTACTTGGTGTAGATGGAAAAGTTGAGACTTTCAAAGCTAGACTTGCTAAAAGTTTGCATCATTGACCAGGTGTGGAAAATGATGAAACCTTTTCAAGTAGCTATGCTTAAGTCCATCCAGATCCTACTTGTCACGGCTACATACCATGACTACGATATCTGGTGGTTGGGTGTCTTGACTGCTTTTCTAAATGATGATTTGGAAGAGAGCGTCTATAAGTACACAGCCAGAGGGCTTCGTAGACAGTAGGAGCAGCGGAAACGTGCACAAGATGCTTTATCAGATAAAGCAGGCATCGCGGAGTTGGAACATCTGTTTTGATGAATTAGTCAAAGAGTTTGACATCATCAAAATGGTAGATGAACCTTGTATAAACAAAAAGGTAGTAGGGAGTATGGTGACGATCCTCGTAGAGTACGTGGATGACATACTCTTGATAGGGAAAGAGTTTCCTATGCTACGCTCGATCAATCTCCGCTTATCACAATGATTCTCCATATAGGATCAAAATGATACCTCCTAAATCCTGGTGTTTGGATCTATGAGATAGATCTAATTGGATGTTAGGACTCTCACTAGTTGAAGTGAGATGGTATCAACCGATCCTGGGGAGAATCACTGGAAGGGTTCCAGGGTCATAAAGACGACTGAGTGTCAGTCACAGGCATTGTCTTTACCCTCAGTAAAGGGACGGTATGTTGGAAGAGTTCCAAGCTAGATACCGTGACATACTAGAAGATAAAGGCTGGATACATCGCTACTTAAGATGCTACCAAAGAGGCTGTTTGGGTGTATAATGGTTCATGAGATGAACTATGTTCCTCCCATTGTGTGACAATGGAGTTGTGGCTTTTGCCAAGGAACGCCGGTCCCATCAGTGATCCAGACATATTCTAAGGCAGTATCACTTGATCATGGAGATGGTTGATCTCCAGGGTGATCGAGGTTTGGAGAGTAGACTCAGAGGACAACACAGCGGATCCACTCACAAAGGCCTGTTCCCAGAGAGAGACTTTTATGGGATGGTTGAATATGAGATACTACAACCACTGCTATCAGATGGCCCTAGTGCAAGTGGGAGATTGTTAGTTATATGTATGCCCTAGAGGCAATTACTGTACATAGGATGTATATTGTAGTGGATGCTGGGACGTATATAGGGAGGACTTTCTTGCTCAACATGGTAGTATGCTATCTGGTTGAACTTTAACTTAACGTGTATACTGATTGTCTCTCTGTTACATGTTGGTAAAGCCCTTAGGATCTGTACTTGACTACCTGGACTATGATGCGGATCATACTAGTGGGGACATGGTAGTCCATAAGTACATCCTTCAAAGTCCCTAGTCGAGGGTGTATCGAGACGGGGCATCGATATACCAGAGTAGACTAGCGTATACCTTCTCGACCCATACAGATGGGCGATGGATGATCCCATATCCATTGGTGTTTGACATCAGAGATGATATACGGGTGCTCAGTAGAGACTGGGTACACTGGACGGACTCGCCGAGAACTCCCAGATGGTATTATACCTCACGTCAGATGGCAGTTCTCTGGTGACACTGGTACAGAGTAGTCTGTTGACCCGAGATCGTCATAGAGTCTTGTGTGGTTCCCATTGTGCTTTGATTTCTATCTTACCATGTCTAAGAGGGCGTGCAAAACGGTGGCTTTTGGGTACAGTCCCGAGTCACATGGAGGCAATGAGCGATAGGAGGGGATTCGTCTCTCCCGGTATAGGGGGTTGATGTTGCGCAGTGTTCGATTGGCTATAACAGGAAATCCCTGGCCAGGGTTGCTGAGATTTACTGGTAAGTGTTACCAGTAGTTTCTCGAATAGTTATAGACCTCATATCGACACGATTTATCGAGCTATTGGGGTCTGACGTTTACCACCCCTAGGCAAGATATGCGACATATCAGACGATCAGACCGGACTGTACGGTAGTGTTACTGGTTGGATTCACTGGAGTGTGAGCGGGCTTGCTCGTCGATCTTCAGATCGCTCAATACCCGGGTGGCCGTTACGTTTAGCAGACCGCTTGCGGCTTGTGGATGCTTGATATGATCATCACCTGCTGCCGGCGTATTGACGAGTCTTTAGAGTCCTACACAGAGATTTCCTGGCTCAAGCGAAACGAAATAGGAGCGCATATGAGATATGTGCGGGACCGAGAATAATGCGTGTATGTGATACCGTATTCGATTCTCGCGATGTGACATTGATCGGTTATATGCGATATAGCCGGGTTATCGGATCAAGTGTTGATTCGATAAGATGTTACTAATGATACCAGTCGGTTATGTGCGACATGACCGGATCGTTAAATCAAGTGTTGATTTAATGATTTAATGCATAATTATATATTTGATATATTACTTTGCATTAACTAGTATCGGTTCACTTTAAATGGATTTTCTCACTCGGGAGTGCGCATTGCATATGCGATATGATTTTGTGCACTTTATTGTATCATGTTTGATGATGCATGATTGCTAGGTTATGTGTAAGGAATTTAACCAAAGTTATTTAAATGGTTAAGGGTTTTACTTATTCATTAATTAGTCTTTTTATTTTTGGAAAATAAGGAAAAGAAATGAGAGAAAAATGGTGGCTTATTTTGTTTGCACTTGAAGCTTCATGAAGCTTTTATGATGCAACCATTTTTGTCTCATCTCCTTAACCCTAACCATTCTTTAACCTTGGTCAATTCTCTACACTTAACTTGGGTTATGTTATGATAAGAATGGATTTATTCTTTTCTTTTTCAATTAACTTATCATAACAATTTCCTTCTTCTTCTTCCTTTCTTCAAGTGAAGAAACCTTCACTCCATCAATGGTGATTGTTGGAAATGAGTGAGAAATCCAAATCTAAAGTCTACCCACTTCCTATTTCTTCATCCTCTACCTCTTGCCAAGTAGTAGAGTGTGTTTCCTTCACAAGTTTCTTGACTTGGTGAAGTGAGAGCTTGATCTTGCGATGCTTCGACGTAGATCATCTTCGGCACGGACATCGACGACCTAGCTTGCCCATTCTCCGACGAAGCCGACGCTAGAGCCCGGATTTGATTTGGACAGCGGAGAGGACCTCGTTACGGAGCTATGGAGGTGGAGCAACGGATCTACAAAGGTTGTATTTCCGTATCTTGTAGTTAAGTGTTAACTAGTTAGCTTTTTCGCCTAGATTTCTAGCAAACGATCCGTAGTCGGGTCTCTCGGCACCTAGAATTTTTGAAAATAGCATGTTCGATGCCTTGTGAGACCTCATTAGGATGCCTAGGAACCCTACAGGGATCTGGCTTAAACCAAAGCCCGCTAGTAATAACTGCCCTGACACCAAACGTGCACAAGTGCGCGGATGTGATCGAACCCTGTCGTAAAACCATGTGACCTCTACTCTTTTTGCCCAAAGGCGAATAGCTATCTATGTGGGACTCTAAAGACTCGACACTACGTTGGCAGTGGGTTTTACCACAGACTGCAAGCGGCACTAGCTGTGCGTAACGGCCCCCAGGTAGATGCCAATAAGAAGACTGATGAGGTGAAACCCATCCGAACTCCTACTGAGCCTGAATGTGACAGTCTCCGTACATTCCGGTCTGTTCGTCTGAGAATATCGCATGGCGGGCCTAGGGGGCGGTAAACGTCAGTCCCCTAATAGCGGTACAAGTCATGTCGGAGTGTAGCTCAGAACACCCTGAGACAACACTGGAAACCTACCAGTATATCTCGCTTGCCCTGGCCAGGGACGACTATGTGTAATGGCTTTCCTTGACACAGCGCGATATCAACTCACAATACCCGGAGAGACGAATCCTATCTAACCATCGCTGCCTCCAAGTGCTTCGGAACTGCACCCAACTACTACCTGTTTGCACGACTCCTTTGAGCCGTGGTAGGGTAGTAATCAAAGTACAGTGGGAACACACTCGAGGCGAAGTGACAGTGTCAAGTCAGCGGACTAAGCTGTACTCATGTCACCTGGGAACTGATAACTGACGATAGGTATAGTACCAACCAATCAGTTCCCGATGAGTCCTGTCCAGTGTACTCGTAACCTAACGAGCACCCGCATACTATCTCAAGTACGACGTACTGACGGCTGTGGGACAGACCGTCTCCCCTGCTGGGATGAGAAGCGCATACGCTAGTCTACTCCAGAGTATCGATGCCCTGTCTCGATAGTCCTACGACTAGGGACCTGTATAAGGATGTGCTTGTGGATTACCCAGCCCCCATGAGTGTGACTGCCATCACAACGCTGGTAATCAAGCAAAGGTCCTAAGGGCTCCACTAATGTGTATAGGCGATATGTTAAAAGAAACACATGTACACACATTGAAGTAGAGACAAACCAAGTATCATACTACTATTTTGAGCATGATTGTCTATACAATGGTGAATATCCCAAGCTTCCATTAAGTAATATACAAACTAGTATCATACAGTAATGGCCTCTAGGGCATATACACTAACACTACGTAACGTCAACATGCGAAACGCAAATAAGTAAGCCGAAAAACCCAGCAATGTAAACCATTACAAGAAAGAAAGATAGATCACTTTTAAAAATCTCGATTCAAAACTTGAATCTTAAGTTTGTTTTTCATAAAAATTTCGGCAGCACCTCCTTTGTAAAAGCTAGCCCCGAAACGAGTACAAACATAAGAAAAAGTAAAACATCTCCAAACGAGAGCAAATCTCGCCCAACAGCGGAAACAACCACCACAACAAATATACGACGCCTAGCGAAGAAATGAGATAATCCACATATATAATGGCCGGCTCACACAAGTATGACAACGAGAGTCATAAGAATAAACAATATCGATCCTCACAACTTGTCTCTAAGTCAATACATGATGGTGGTAGATGGAGAGTAATAGATACAAGAAATATAAAATGTACATCATTGCATAACCTCAACCCACCTATAGCAAATGGCGTCACAGCTAAACGTAGCAGTATCCACAAAAGTAGAGATAATAAGGTGCCCTGCCTCGACCATTCTGATGATCAGACCAGAAAAACCCTGCGGCACAACGGGGGTGAGTTGCCAACTCGTGAATAGTAAATAACATCATACAGTAATCGCAAGTATATACTGACAGCGATAATCTATCACATGTAATCTGATAGCATAAGTATGACAATATGTATATGCAACAGTCATGAAAGGTACTCTATCAGGTACTACTAATAAATGAAGCAAGTGCATATCAAATAAATGCGGAGTATGGGATAAAACATGTTATCCTCACGGAATTCTCATCGTTGCGAACCAGTATCCATCAAGACAATCTAAATCCCCAAATTCCCTCCTCAAAACGGCCCCTATATCGGCCCTCATATCGGGCACATCAGCCCCTCATATCGGGCACATCACCCCCTCATATCACAAAGAATAAGAATACATGCATAGATCATTATGATGATATATATTATAGGTATACATATATAACAGCGTCCCATATATATATATATATATATATATATATATATATCAGCGTCCCATACCATTGATATATATACACAGGAGTAAAACATCCAGAAACATCATATGAAATCCATATATCAATGCGAAATCCATTAAATATAATATATGCAACATGAAACAGTAATATGAGCATATATAGGAAAAACCGCTATTTAACTGAAACATGTTATTAAATATATCATGTGGTTCCTAATTTCTCCGAAATCTAACGCAACATCATATAAAGGTGAACATGTAGCTATAGCCAGGTATGCGTAACCATGTCGGTATAGCAAGATATGTGTATCTACCTATCAATAATGATGTAATACCCTCCAGGTATATGTGTAGCTATATCAAGCTAGGTATGTGTATATAAATGTTAATAATGATACAATACCCTCCAGGTATATGTGTAGCTAGCATGTAGTCATGGCAAGGCATATGTGTAAGCATGTAGGTATACAGGTATGCTATATGTCATATGCACAATGTAATATGAATCAATGTCTCAATGTCTCTAACCAATACAATCTCACGTATGTATAAGTGTTGTGCGTGTCATGCCAATTATTGACGGTGTGAGTGGCATACAATCAGTGCTCGTGCAACATGAGCCGTCAATAATAGTGCAGGGTCCGAAGGGTATAAGTCCAAGCACAACAAGTAATAATATGCAATGAAGTTTTATGCACAATCTCTATATGTGCAATATAACATGCGGCTAATATCATATCATATCTAACCCAGACGCATAACGCCATGTGGGCGAATTCCCCGTAGATGTTAAATCTACTCACCGACAGTCGCAGGCTAGGTAAATCTAATCACCCGCTTCCCTTTCTTCGCAGCATCCGAAGTCCCTGCCTGCGATCCTATTAACACAAAACATAACCAGTGCAAATCTCAGAAAGCGATCAATATCACGTACACAAGACGTTTGACCTACGCACCAACTCCAATCTGACCCATAAGTGTTCGTTTAATGGCTAACGTGCATAACGACACACCAATACCAGCCCAAGTATAGCAGCACACCAAATCACGAACCGTACACAAAACACTAGAATATAGCAAAGTGGTCCCAGATTTTGATACACTAAAAATTGGTGAATGTTTCAAGTACCACGGGACCACAAACAACCACAGAGACCCTACGCCCAAACCCCAACACCCCAGCCCCCACTCTGGCCGCAATTTGCGGCCAGAACTAATAAATCTGCGGCCTGATCAATAAGTGGTGGTCTCAGGTTTTTATGGTGGGTTCTATACCTGAACACTATGTCACTGTGATAGGTGTTAGTTATATGTATGCCCTAGAGGCCATTACTGTACATAGGATGTATATTGTAGTGGATGCTGGGACATATACAGGGAGGACTTTCTTGCTCGACATGATAGTATGCTATCTGGTTACCCTTTACCTTAACGTGTATACTGATTGTCTCTCTGTTACATGTTGGTAAAGCCCTTAGGATCTGTACTTGACTACCTGGACTATGATGCGGATCATACTAGTGGGGACATGGTAGTCCATAAGTATATCCTTCAAAGTCCCTAGTCGTGGGTGTATCGAGACGGGGCATCGATATACCAGAGTAGACTAGCGTGTACCTTCTCGACCCATACAGATGGGCGATGGATGATCCCATATCCATTGGTGTTTGACATCGGAGATGATATACGGGTGCTCAGTGGAGACTGGGTACACTGGACGGACTCGCCGAGAACTCCCAGATGGTATTATACCTCACGTCAGATGGCAGTTCTCTGGTGACACTGGTACAGAGTAGTCTGTTGACCCGAGATCGTCATAGAGTCTTGTGTGGTTCCCACTGTGCTTTGATTTCCATCTTACCACGTCCAAGAGGGCGTGCAAAACGGTGGTTTTTGGGTACAGTCCCGAGTCACATGGAGGCAATGAGCGATAGGAGGGGATTCGTCTCTCCCGGTATAGGGAGTTGATGTTGCGCTGTGTTCGATTGGCTATAACAGGAAATCCCTGGCCAGGGTTGCTGAGATTTACTGGTAAGTGTTACCAGTAGTTTCTCGAATAGTTATAGACCTCATATCGACACGACTTATTGAGCTATTGGGGTCTGACGTTTACCACCCCTAGGCGAGATATGCGACATATCAGACGATCAGACCGGACTGTACGGTAGTGTTACTGGTCGGATTCACTGGAGTATGAGCGGGCTTGCTCGTCGATCTTCAGATCGCTCAATACCCGGGTGGCCGTTACGTTTAGCAGACCGCTTGCGGCTTGTGGGTGCTTGATATGATCATCATCTACTGCTGGCGTATTGACGAGTCTTTAGAGTCCTACACAGAGGTTTCCTGGCTCAAGCGAAACGAGATAGGAGCGCATATGAGATATGTGCGGGACCGAGAATAATACTAGTATGTGATACTGTATTCGATTCTCGCGATGTGACATTGATCGGTTATATGCGGTATAGCCGGGTTATCGGATCAAGTGTTGATTCGATAAGTTGTTACTGATGATACCAGTCGGTTATGTATGACATGACCGGATCATTGAATCAAGTGTGGATTTAATAATTTAATGCATAATTATATATTTGATATATTACTCTGCATTAACTAGTATCGGTTCACTTTAGATGGATTTTCTCACTTGGATTGTGCACATTGTATATGTGATATACATTTGTACATTTGATTGTATCATGTTTGATGATACATGAAAGTTTGGTGTATGAATTAAACCATGGTTGGTCAATGGTTAGGGTTTCTTTTGCTTCATTTATTCATTTATTTATCCATTTTGTTTATTTTAGCAAAAGAAAATAATGAAGAGATAATGGTGGCTTTCTTTGTTTGTTTATGAACCTTCATGAAGGTTTGACCTAAGCAACCATTTTGTCTTCATGTCTTAACCCAACCATTCACTAACCCTTGGTTTAATCTCTACACCTAACCATGGTTTGCTTATGATAAGAATGGATTTTCTTTTCTTTTTTAAATAACTTATCATAACAATTTCCTTCTTCTTCTTCATTTTCTTCAAGTGAAGAAAGCTTGCCTCCATCAATGGCAAGTGATGAAAAAGAGTGAGAAATCCAAATCTAAAGTCTACCCACTTCCTATTTCTTCATCCTCTATCTCTTGCCAAGTAGTAGAGTGTGTTTTCTTCACAAGTTTCATGACTTGGTGAAGTGAGAGCTTGATTTAGCGATGCCTCGACGTAGATCATCTTCGGCATGGACATCGACGACCTAGCTTGCCCATTCTCCGACGAAGCCGACGCTAGAGCCCGGATTTGATTTGTACAGCGGAGACGACTTCGTTGCGGAGCTATGGAGGTGGAGCACCGGATCTACAAAGGTTGTATTTCCGTATCTCTTAGTTAATTGTTAACTAGTTAGCTTTTTCGCCTAGTTTTCTAGCAAACGATCCGTAGTCGGGTCTCTCGGCACCCGTAAAATTTTATATTGGCATGTTAGATGCCTTGTGAGACCTTCATAGGGTGCTTAGGAACCCTACAGTGGTATCAGAGCCTAGCTAGAGCCTTAGGCGAAGTCTAGACGGAATTTGAAGTCCGAACGAACCCGAAACCCCGAATCAAACTTGCTCTCTGTCCTTTTTTCAAAAACTGGGATTTTTCCAAATTAAAAATATCCAGAAAACCCAGCAGGAAATTGTAAGAATTACTGTGCAAATACGAGATTATTTGGACTTTAAACAGGCGCGGAACCGCGGCACGAGCATGCCTCGTGCGGCGGTTCCGCCGCCACTTGGTGACGTCACAGTTCCAGTTTTGCACAGTAATTCAATATTTCCAGTGTTGAGTTCTCTGGGTACTTTTTAAATTTATTCAACAGTTGAATAATCTTGGTTGTTTTGGGGATTCGAATGTTCGATCGGATTATCAAATTTTGTCTATGTGGCTTTCCGGATAATTTTTAGAATATGTTAAAAAGTTCGATCGGATATAAATACCCAATTTTTCCCCTGTCGGGAAATTTCCAAGTGTTGGATTTTTCCGTAGTTTAACGACGTTCTAAGTAGTGCAAGTAACGCGATGGTCCCTCTAGATGACAACAAACCTTAACTCGATTATGTGACCGTCTTGAACTGCCCTTTGAACCTTCGGGTTTGGGGCAGTACGGCGTGCCACATGTGAGGCGTTGGCTTGACCCTTCTACGGCTGGACCGTTGGTACCGAGGCACGAACGGAATGTTGTTAGACTTGTTTCATGTGTTGATCTGTATCGGGAAAACTTGGGTGTTCGTTTGTTCGATCGAAAAGTTTAACATTTTCTGTTTATCTGGAATGGGATACAATAATTGGAATTCACAAGTAGTTATGTGATAACTAAATGAATGTTATAAACGTAGCAGTTTAGTCTCACTTGATCGGTTACCACGGAATTATGATGTGATCAAAAGTCCGTCGCAATCACGTAGCGTACGCGGATACTCGCCGGGTAAACTTAATAGACAGCCTCACTCCATAGCCCCGACCAAGTGACTGTAGGAGAACCCCGTCGCCGAAAGCATCCGTCCGGGTGCTCGCGGTAGCGGTGTTCCGCCTTGGTGCACTTCGTCGACGGTATCAAGGGTACGGCCGCCTATTGAAGTTTGCGACGAGCATTCGATCAGGATGTCGGGAATCTTGTTGAATTACCCGACTTGATATTGAAAAGTGTTTTCGATAATGAGACTAAAATGCGGGGTTTATAATTGTTAGGCATGCGATGTCTAAGTAATTCATTTGGTCAGGCATGCGATGTCTGAGGTGGTTGCGGATTCCAACTGTTGTAGTTTTACACTTTCTTTTCTGTGACCGTAAGTGTAATATATGATATCGCCGGTTTCGTTGCTATATGTCAACGACAATTGGGATACGCATGTTTACTTACGTTGATGACATGTGATGTTATGTGTTGCTGGATATGTTATATTGGATCGTCGTGTTTGAATAGCCGGGGGTTTTTATGTGAGATGAGTGTTTTTCATTTTCATTCATGTAAAAACTTGTATGTAATATTCTTTTATTGGGGCACTTCCAGGTTGCGGAAGTTGTCACCGTTTGTATATTATTTACTTTTCCGCACTAGGATAGACCCAAGGAGGGGAGCACAAGTAACCGGGTTCTGGAGTCCAGTGGGAGACCAACTCGAGGAGTCGAGGTCGGGTCTCCTAACTCCAGAATTGGTAGGGTTGCTTGCCGCTCTCGTAAGGGTCTAGGGGTGTGGGTTTGGCTATTCATCACGACCGTGGAATCCGTGTTTTATACTGGCTCGTATTGAAAACACGGACGTCCTAGTATATCCAATATTTCATATGATTCTTCTGCTGCGATATCTGTGATGTGATCATGTGATGTTCTGTGATAGATACAGTATATAGTATGTATGATATATTATATAGACGTTACTTATGTTTTACACCCGTGCTAGCCCTGCCCTGCTCTGCCGTTAGTTACCTAACCTAACGGTGCACGAGGGGACATCGAGGCGAATGCGGATGGCATAAGTGTACGTCGTATTTATCTGTGATGTTTAGGTACTTAAATGATGGGACTTCATTAATGTGATTAATGAAATAAAAGAAACCTAAGATGTTGTAGAATCGAATTTCAAAATAAAACAGGTAGCTACAGTTCTTGCTTTGCACAGCGGTATATATGATATATCCTGCACCTTATTCGATGAGGAAAGGACCGAGATCCCTTCACCGGGAGTGACTCCTTTAGCAATAACTAGCAGATGCAACACACTCGGTTTGTCATTTGATTGCTTTTAAGTGTTTTTGCTTTGCACAGTGATATATATAATATATCCCGCACCTCATTCGACGAGGAAAGGACCGACGATCCCTTCACCGGGAGTGACTCCTTTAGCAAAACTAGAAAAGCCTAAAAAACACTCCATTTCAAAATTCATTCGATCCTACAACGATATCAAGTTCATTACGCAATAGGTTTTCAGAAAAACCTGTCGTAGCCCTCCGTCATTTCAGATAAGTACTGGTTAGTATTCGTGCTACGTTTGTTGACTATGTTAAGGCGTAGTGTGCGGTAGCTAATTAGTGCTTATCTGCTTAAGCATATGTTGTGATTGGATTAGGGTATGTTGGAGATAGTGCCCTCAGAGTCAATTATTAGATCACAGGCACGTGATTGCAATGATTGAGGGAGGACCTATCCTGGTACGACAGTCTTACTCGAGATGATAGTTTGCTATCTGGTTTACCTTTATCATCGTGTACTGCTTTAGGTGACCTGACAGGTCGCTATTGCACGTTTATAGAACCCCTAGGATTCTTGCTTGGCTGCCAGCAGTATGAGGGCGATCATATAAGTGAGAGCTGGAGTCTATAAGCACATCCTTAAAAGGTCCCTAGTCGTAGGAGTTTCGAGACAGGGCATCGATTCTCCAGAGTAGACTAGTGTATACAGTCGAGACCCCGACGAGGGGCGGTGGCCGGTCTCACAGGCCACTGGTGTCAGTTGGTTCACCTAAGATGTATACAGGTGCTCATTGGGTTATGAGTACACCGGACAGGACTCGCCGGGAACATGCTAGTTGGTCTTATACCTGACGTCAGATAGCAGTTCCCAGGTGACATGTGTACAGGTTAGTTCATCGACCTGGGGATCGTCATTTGTCTCGTGTGAGTTCCCACTGTGCTTTGATTACTACCCTACCACGGCTCAAAGGAGTCGTGCAAACAGGTTTTAGTTGGGTACAGTCCCGAGCCACATGGAGGCAGTGAGCGGATCTTCGGGGGTTCGTCTCTCCCGGTATTGGGGGTGAGGTCGCGCTGTGTCTAGGAGAGCCATTACACGAAGTCCTTGGCCAAGGCAGGAGATTTACTGGTAGGTATTCCAGTAGTATCTCAGGCTGTTCTGGGCTACACTCCGACACGACTTGTACCGCTTTTGGGGGTCTGACTTTTACCAACCCCCTAGGCCCGACATGCGATGCTCATAGACGAACGGATCGGACTGTACGGATATTGTCACTGACAGGCTCAGTAGGGTGTCAGGATGAGTTCGCTCATCGACGTCCCTTTTGGTCGATAGCTGGTGGCCCGTCACGTATTGGCTTATACCTCTGACGTGCTAGTGGTTAAATCCACAGCCAAAGTATTGACGAGTCTTTAGAGTTCACCACACACACAGTTACTCAGCTCTCGGGCGAAACGCTGTAGAGGCCGTATGGAGATATGGCAGGGTCCGATCAGATACGTGCGGTATTGCACGGATCAGGATCGGACGGTTTGTACTAGAGGCCGTATAGGTATATGGCAGGGTTCGATCAGATTCGTGCGGTATTGCACGGATCAGGATCGGACGAACATTACTAGCCGGCTTTGGTTTAAGCCGGATCCTAGTTTAGTACAGTGTAGATTTTGTCTCTTTGCATTTGTATCCGGACGGAATACAGATGCGGGTGTGTATGCACAGTATCGGGGTTTTCCTGTAATTTATTACGGGACCAGTTTTCTGGAGTTGCCAGTTTGCATTCCGTTCCGGCCGGTTTTCCTTTGTTCTTTCCCGGCCGGACTTTTCCGATGGAGGGGGTTATTTGCAATTGTGCAAATAACATTTGTGGAGGGGGTTTCTTGCAATTGTTTTGATTATGATAGCATCATATCTTTTCCACCATCATTTTGATTCTCTTGCATTAATTGTGATTAATGAAAGGCTATGGGTTTAAAAGTGTGAAGCATGGTTGATGTTTCTTTGTCTTTTGATGTGGTCACCTTTTCTTCTCTCCTACACTCACCTCCCTTCATGCTTCATATTCTTTCCTCCACCATTTTCTAAGATGATAAGTTTTTTCTTCATACTTGAGAGAAGAAGAAGAGAGGATCATTTTCAAGAGGGAAAATTTGTTCATCTCATTTCATGCTAGAAAAATGCAAGCACCATTTTTCTTATCTTGATTCCTCCATCATCTTCAAAGGCAACATAACCCCAAAGTGAGACATGCACTCTACACTACATTCTACAGCAAATCTTGGACGCGTCGGCTAGCCTACTTCGCGCCCGAGTTGCCTCGGTATTGAGGTGGGAGCCCGTAAAAGATGCAGGCGATGTGGTGCCCTACCGGCAAGGAGGCGACGACCGGAGTTTCCGCAGAGGATCGGGATGATGACGAGAAGACCGGAGGACTCGGATCACTCGGTATATCTCTTCCCATCTTGTTACTTTGCTAGACCTAGTTTAATGGCCCGATCCGGGGTTTAGTGCGCGGTGGTGCCGGTTTGCTAAGTCCGCAAAATTAAAGTTTATCACCGTTTCCGCATTTGGCCGTCGGATTGACGGCCGGGGCGCCGCCGTGCACTTACACTGGTATCAGAGCCTCGCCATTAACTTCGTCTAGCTTCGTTTGATATGTTTTGCATTTCCGATCGACCAAAATTCCAAAATCTACTTTTTCCTTTACATCAGTTTTCTGTTGAAATTTTTTGGGCTCTAAAAATTTTTCAGGTGGTCTCAGAATGATGTGCAGGGAGTTCTAAGAACTTTGGGAAAATTCGAGGCAGTGATCCCTCAGGTCAAGCGCGGAACCGCGGCAAAACCCCCCTTGTTGCCGCGGTTCCGCCGCATGTTGGTGGGATCATTGCTTCCAATTTCTCCAGTGGGCTTCTGGGCTTATTTTAGGGGTTTTGGAATATTAAAATTGGGCCCAGAATTTCTGTGAGTGCTACAGTATTGATTGGGGGCCCACTTGTTAATTTTTGATCGATCGGATATTTTAAACACATCTTTCACAGTATTTACATTATATCTGCGACCGTGAATGTCACTCGATCGGTAAATCCGGTCTAACTGCTATAGCCTGGTTAGACGGATTTGCGAACGTGACTTTCACGTTGATGTTCTGTGTTTTGCTGTGATGTTGTGGATCGGTCGTGGGGGATAGCCTGGATGCAATGCTAGTACAGTGTTGATGTTTTGTGTACATTTGTTATTGCGGGGCGAGCGTCCGACATGTGGACTGCCGTCACTGCCTGATTGTATTATTCTTTTGGGGCACGACCTGGTTGCGGTCGATGTACCCGTTGTATGTATATTTTACTTTCTGTACTAGGTTTACCCCGCGGAGGGGTGCACGGATAGCCGGGTTCTGGAGGGCAACAAGCCCGCATCTCATGGCATTGGGACGGAGGGGGCTTCAGTCTGGGATTGGCGGGCTATTCGCCGCACTCGTAGGGGGTACAGGTTGACCCAGGAGGGGTGCCCAAGTTACCGGATTCCGTGAAGTGCTGGGTGGTCCATTCACGGTGCTGAAGGGGGCTGCCTCGCTTCAAGTTTTGGCGGGTAACTTGCCGCGCCCGTAGGGGTCTAGGATTTCATTACACAGGCTATCCACACGACCAGGGGAACGTCGGGTTTCAGTAGTGGCTCTGTGAAACCCGGGGATCCCAGATATCTGTATTGTTCTGTGATGCTGTACATTTCTGTGATGTTGCATTTTATTCACGCCTTGAGCGAAATACTATATATTGGTATATATATTAGTAGATGTTGTATATGTTTTTCATCCGCGCTAGTCCAGTCCCCGCTCTGCCGTTAGTTAGCTAACCTAACGGGTGATGACGGGACCCAGTGGCGAATGCAGATGGCATATACGTACGTCAGTATATTTTCGTTCTTTGTGGTGTGATCAATTGATGGGACTGCGTTGATTCGAATCAATGCAAGTTAAACAAACCTAATCTGATGTTGTTGGAACACTTTTCAAAAAACTGTTATTGCAAGGACGTTCACTTTTGTTTTGCATCGTGGTATTCATTTAGAATATCCTGCTCCTCAGTCGACGAGGCAAGGGCCGAGATCCCTTCACCGGGAGTGACCCCTTGGACAGAAGTTTGCGTCAGGGCATTAACTTCACTATAGCCGATTACTTTTGCTTTGCATCGTGGTATTCAGTTGGAATATCCTGCACCCCATTCTACGGGGAAAGAGCCGAGATCCCTTCACCGGGAGTGACCTCTTTAGTAAAGGTTTTCGTCACTATATTTTCTAAAAAGCTATCCGTTCCTTCAACGATATCAAGTTCATTACGTTAAAGGTTTTCGCCAGAAACCATTCGTAGCCCTCCGTCGTTTCATATGGGTAGTCAATAGTATTCAAGCTGTGTTTGTTGGCCAAAGTCAAGGCACAGTGTTTGGTAGCTGTTGGTTATTCATATGCAGCATAGATAGATGCGTTGGTTTGGGGCAGTCGTATAGCTTTGTTGGCCAAAGTCAAGGGCTTGTACGGGTGGGCTCAAATTAACCTGGAGAATGACGGGCAGAACTTGACATGTGACTTATGATTTGTTGGCCAAAGTCAAGGTCATAAGAGCATGGGGCAGAAATCACATCGGGAGTTTCAAAAGAACTGAAACTTGCCAGATATGCGCATACCTTCTGGAGTGTGACACCGTGAGCGGATTCCGTCACGTTATCATGCGATGATAGTTGGATCCCGATTCCCACTGATGAGTTGGTTTACTCCTCGGGTGACCCCGACTAATTCTTCTTTCAGGTTTGTAGGAGAATTTGAGGTACAGTGGGAGGTTTCCAGATTAGATAAATTGGTAGCCATTCTGATCTTGGTTAGAGTGCACGCTGAGTGTTTCTTTTCTCTCTCTCTTGGTAGCGACCATTGACCCGACCCTAAGACTATGACTCAGTGACCAAGTTTACCGAACCTTCTTAACACTGGCTTTTGGATTGTCAGAGTTGCAGACCTCATTGCCACTCCTACTTTTACCCTTTTCTCCAGGACGCCCCGTATTACTGCGAACGTCCACTTCCATTGGACAAAGCCATCGTATGGTTAGATACGAACTCGAAGGAATTCGAGGATGGTTTCCGGTTCTGGAGAAAACGGATAAGGTTTATTCAGTTGTCTTTTCCTTTTTGCCTTCTCTCAAGTTACGAATACTCCTTAGTTTAGGAGATAGTACACCTATTACGCAAATTGGATAGTCTTCTTCCAAACTTTAGGCTGGTGCCGAACAGTGGGGAATGAAGAAAACCAATTAGCATAACGATGGTATGCAGAAGGTATTAAGATTAAGACAAAGAAAGGGATTAGTAAGAGGGTAAAGTAAATTGCGACTGATATTCACAAC
Organism: Agapanthus africanus; assembly: GCA_030015575.1. Lineage (NCBI taxonomy): Eukaryota > Viridiplantae > Streptophyta > Magnoliopsida > Asparagales > Amaryllidaceae > Agapanthus > Agapanthus africanus. Next base: position 371,400,390 of record JASDDO010000018.1, on the reverse strand, counting down.
CAAACCAAGTATTTCTTCGCCAATCCTAAATCACCTTTGTATTTCTCCAGGACACTCCGTATCACTACGAAGATCCACAGTTTATTGGATACTCCATCGTATGGTTATATACGAACTCGAAAGGAACTTGTTCCAGTTCGGGGATGGATTCTGGTCCAGGAGAAATAGGAATAAGGCTTATTCGGTTGTCTTTTATCTTCACCTTCTCTCGCATTGCGAGTGCTCCTAGGATTAGGACAGTACACCCATTATGCTTATAGGATAGTCTTCTTCCAAACCATAGGCTGGTGCCGAACGGTAGGGAAGGAAGAAAACCATTTGGCCTAAGGGGTGTGCAAAAGGTAATGACTAAAGACATATAAAGGGATTTGGAGAGGTGGCAAAGAATTATACGGTTATAGTTGTGAATCTGGATAATGGTAGAGGCATTACTAGGAATACCAGGATACCCCATCGAAACATTTCAATGTTTCAGTTCAACTGTGTACTGTTAAAAGAAAACTGATTTCCCGATTAGACACTTGCTCCAGGGTATGTATTTACCAGGTTTGATTCTCACATCTGTATGGTTTTACAGATGATGAGTGGGAGTAAGTTATTGGGAATTGGGTGATCTTCCTCATTATATCGGGATTCGTTGTAATCGGTGATATTTGAGGAGATCACCTGGGATGTTTGCCGGTCGGCAAATATTTGGTTTTGAATATCCGCTGTTGTGCACCAATTTCAAATTGATATATCTGTACGTCTATTTTCATAGAGTGAGATATACCTTTTGATATTATGTCGATGACATTTACCTATATCAGTGGATGGTTAGGTAAGGAGCATTAAACAGCGGTGTAATTCTTCTTAACCATAAGTACAGTTTTCAACCTACGACACACAGTGAAAGAGTTAGACTCAGCGGACTTATACAGAGTATTGTATGTTGTCCAGTGTCCATTAGGACAGAGGGGTTGGTCCTCATACTATATTCTGTTTACTTTTAACTTCTCTAGTTCTTAGACATGTGTTTCGTAGAAACACAGGGTCTAAGTTTTGAGGAGTTATAGGTATTTGAATAGAGTAGAGAACCAGGTGTAGCAAGTATCGGGATTCTTCAAGGTGATCGAAGATGTAGATACTTGTGTATGGTATTCAGTTGATAGTAATGATAAAGAGAAATTACTTCTCTTTCAGGTTACTCATAATTGGAAGCATTCCTAAGTTGAGTAACGCTGATCGGCCTCTCTCCATTTAGTTGACATGCACTGGAGACAGCTGCATGATTTGAATCTGGTTCAATTAAATCAGTGCCTCTGGTTCTATATTGGATATAGTACAGTTCATATCTTAACATTGTTAAGGTACGGGGAGTTGTCCGGCTTATGATTAAAACCAGACTCTGGATAACTCAAGGCACGTTTCTGTAGTGGTTGTTTGTGGGTTGACCCAGGCTATGACGAGGGTTGACTTTCTACCGTAAGAAAGATCAATAGTGATATTGTTCTTGACTCGCCACAGTTTTAATAAAAATGGATTTTTTCAAAAACAGTAGTGGGAGTATGGTAGAACTGGAAGTGATTCCAGAACCGCAAACGATTACTGAAGATTTGATAAGGAACCTAAAGATTCAATCTGATTTGACATTCCATTGGCCACTCCGCAGATAAGGTGGGTAACTTCAGACACCCGAGAGGTACTCCGGTAGCCTCAAGGACGGTGACAGGGAAGTTCTTGTTTACCCACACTTGCCATTGCTGTTGTTCCAGGCTGCGAGACCCGGCAGGAGGATGAATATAGCGTCGTTTTAAACTAGCTTTAGAAGTGCACGTCTATATGACTCTGCCAGAGGGTTGTCGTAGTCAGTGGGAGCAGCGGAAGCATTGGTGGATATCAGGCTTATGTCTATTTATAGACTAAAGCAGATATAGCGGAGATAGATCATCTATTTCTGATGTGACAGTCATGGGTTTGACGTTATCAGAATAAGGGATGGATCTGTTGAGAAGGTAGTAGGAAGTGATATTCCTATACTACGATCGGTTATACTTTGGTCGTCACACAGTGTTTTCTCCACTTGGGACTTGGACATTATATCAGACATACTGGTTACTAGATCTATGGTTTTAGATCTAGATTTGGGTGGTTTCCCAATCAGGGTACTTTGACAACATTCTAAGAGTATTTAGAATGGACGACTCTTAGCACGGTAGTATACCTGCAGGTGATGGAGTCACCCTCTCTAAAGGTGTCTTATAGACTAAAGTAGAGAGGGATGTGCATGATTGGCAGATCACTTGCTTAGGCAATTGAGTCAATCATGAGATGTCAAGTACCACACCAGATGTTGTTCTTGCACTAGATGCAATAAGTTGATATTGATCCAATCCTGGAGAAACAGTCGGAAGCAGTTTTAGAACATAAGTGGATGTTCTAGGGATATGATAACGACAGCCTCATTTGGGAGACGGTTATCATTCCAGGCTTCCAAGGTGACATGGACGACAAGGAGGTTGTCAGAGTTATATTTTTCCTTCTGATGAGGGGCAGTGTTTTGGATAGGTAATCCAAGGCAATACTGAGGGTGGCATGGCGCAGGATACTGATTAAGTTCAGTTGACGATACAGTCTAAGAAGTTTGGATTTAGAGTTCATTTATGAGCTAGGTCCCATCAGGCATCCAGACATTCTAAGACAGGTATTGCTCATTTCGGGAGATGGTTTTCTCCGCGAACTTGAGATATAGAGAGACATAGAAAGAAACATCTAGGCGGATCCACTCACTGAGGCTATTCCTCGAACGCAAGAGTTTCGCAAACAGGCTTTATGAGACTGAATAGTAGAGGAGTTGGGTGTTCGGTATCACACGGGCTGTGAGTATGCGACATCGCAATAATTAGCCTTGAGTGCAAGTGGGAGATTGTTGGAGATAGTGCCCTCAGAGTCAATTATTGGATCACAGGCACGTGATTGCAATGATTGAGGGATGACCTATCCCGGTACGACAGTCTTACTCGAGATGATAGTTTGCTATCTGGTTTACCTTTATCATCGTGTACTGCTTTAGGTGACCTGACAGGTCGCTATTGCACGTTTATAGAGCCCCTAGGATTCTTGCTTGGCTGCCAGCAGTATGAGGGCGATCATATAAGTGAGAGCTGGAGTCTATAAACACATCCTTAAAAGGTCCCTAGTCGTAGGAGTTTCGAGACAGGGCATCGATTCTCCAGAGTAGACTAGTGTATACAGTCGAGACCCCGACGAGGGGCGGTGGCCGGTCTCACAGGCCACTGGTTTCAGTTGGTTCACCTAAGATGTATACAGGTGCTCATTGGGTTATGAGTACACCGGACAGGACTCGCCGGGAACATGCTAGTTGGTCTTATACCTGACGTCAGATAGCAGTTCCCAGGTGACATGTGTACAGGTTAGTTCATCGACCTGGGGATCGTCATTTGTCTCGTGTGAGTTCCCACTGTGCTTTGATTACTACCCTACCACGGCTCAAAGGAGTCGTGCAAACAGGTTTTAGTTGGGTACAGTCCCGAGCCACATGGAGGCAGTGAGCGGATCTTCGGGGGTTCGTCTCTCCCGGTATTGGGGGTGAGGTCGCGCTGTGTCTAGGAGAGCCATTACACGAAGTCCTTGGCCAAGGCAGGAGATTTACTGGTAGGTATTCCAGTAGTATCTCAGGGTGTTCTGGGCTACACTCCGACACGACTTGTACCGCTTTTGGGGGTCTGACTTTTACCAACCCCCTAGGCCCGACATGCGATGCTCATAGACGAACGGACCGGACTGTACGGATATTGTCACTGACAGGCTCAGTAGGGTGTCAGGATGAGTTCGCTCATCGACGTCCCTTTTGGTCGATAGCTGGTGGCCCGTCACGTATTGGCTTATACCTCTGACGTGCTAGTGGTTAAATCCACAGCCAAAGTATTGACGAGTCTTTAGAGTTCACCACACACACAGTTACTCAGCTCTCGGGCGAAACGCTGTAGAGGCCGTATGGAGATATGGCAGGGTCCGATCAGATACGTGCGGTATTGCACGGATCAGGATCGTACGGTTTGTACTAGAGGCCGTATAGGTATATGGCAGGGTTCGATCAGATTCGTGCGGTATTGCACGGATCAGGATCGGACGAACATTACTAGCCGGCTTTGGTTTAAGCCGGATCCTAGTTTAGTACAGTGTAGATTTTGTCTCTTTGCATTTATATCCGGACGGAATACAGATGCGGGTGTGTATGCACAGTATCGGGGTTTTCCTGTAATTTATTACGGGACCAGTTTTCTGGAGTTGCCAGTTTGCATTCCGTTCCGGCCGGTTTTCCTTTGTTCTTTCCCGGCCGGACTTTTCCGATGGAGGGGGTTATTTGCAATTGTGCAAATAACATTTGTGGAGGGGGTTTCTTGCAATTGTTTTGATTATGATAGCATCATATCTTTTCCACCATCATTTTGATTCTCTTGCATTAATTGTGATTAATGAAAGGCTATGGGTTTAAAAGTGTGAAGCATGGTTGATGTTTCTTTGTCTTTTGATGTGGTCACCTTTTCTTCTCTCCTACACTCACCTCCCTTCATGCTTCATATTCTTTCCTCCACCATTTTCTAAGATGATAAGTTTTTTCTTCATACTTGAGAGAAGAAGAAGAGAGGATCATTTTCAAGAGGGAAAATTTGTTCATCTCATTTCATGCTAGAAAAATGCAAGCACCATTTTTCTTATCTTGATTCCTCCATCATCTTCAAAGGAAACATAACCCCAAAGTGAGACATGCACTCTACACTACATTCTACAGCAAATCTTGGACGCGTCGGCTAGCCTACTTCGCGCCCGAGTTGCCTCGGTATTGAGGTGGGAGCCCGTAAAAGATGCAGGCGATGTGGTGCCCTACCGGCAAGGAGGCGACGACCGGAGTTTCCGCAGAGGATCGGGATGATGACGAGAAGACCGGAGGACTCGGATCACTCGGTATATCTCTTCCCATCTTGTTACTTTGCTAGACCTAGTTTAATGGCCCGATCCGGGGTTTAGTGCGCGGTGGTGCCGGTTTGCTAAGTCCGCAAAATTAAAGTTTATCACCGTTTCCGCATTTGGCCGTCGGATTGACGGCCGGGGCGCCGCCGTGCACTTACAGAGTAGTCGTGCGACTTTGTTGACTATGTTAAGGGTCGTGCGGGTGGGTTTAATTCAATCGGGAAATGACGGGTTGAACTTGACTAGCACTTATGATTTGTTGACTATGTTAAGGTCATATAGCTGCTAGGGGCAAAATATTTATCGGGAATTTTAAGTATTGAAATTTGCAATGAGATTGCATACCTTCTATGAGATAGTTGGATCCCGATACCCGCTGCGAGTAAGAGTTACTCCTGGGAGAGTTTTATACATTACAATTAGCCGATCAAGTAGGTGTCTAGAAAGGTGTTAACGAGGTTACGCCTCTGGGAAAACGAGGTTTACATTAATTAGGTTCGTGCGAATGCACGGGGGACCTCCCTCAAAGTACCGACACTGGCCTGGCTGAAAGATTGGCGAACTTGTAGTGTGTAATTAATCCCGGCTAGTCTTTCCTTTTAGGGTTTGAAGGAAGATTTGATAAAAAGCAGTGGGAGCCATCCTGATTAGATAAAATAATAACCAATCTATTCTTGACAGAGCGCACGCTGAGTGTTTTCTTCTCTCTCTCTCCAGGTAGCGACCATATCACGCCTTAATCAAGATAATAATACGGATATTTGACCGAACCCGCTTGTTATACTGAGCTGGGGAACGTTGGTCCCGCTCCAACTTATAATTGTTATAAGACAGAGCAGGAAATTGGGGAATACCAGATTTCCCGTGCCGCCCAAACGAAGAGAGTGCATGCTGATGCATCATCTTCGGGTGTGTTCATTACAAAGAACTGTTTCTCAGTAACCTTTACATCCTGGGTATGTGATACCGGATCAGGATCCCGCATATGTAATATGTTACATGGGCCACAGATAAGTAAAGAACTGAGAACGGGTGATAAGTTTCATGAGGCAGAAAACGGGGCAAGTGTTGCAGCCAAGTCTGTTGGTCACTGTCACCCTGTATTATCAATACATTGATTCTGAACGAATGTTATTAGATACCGAACCTGATATACAAAATCATATTGGTCTCTTTATTAGTAAAGAAACGATATAATTTTGTATTGTTGGATAATGTTTTGAACATTTCCTATATCAAAAGTTGATCGGTTCATGCACGTTATCTAAAAGCATTGATGTTCTAAATCAAACTGCAGTTCTTAGTATATGGAACACACACAAGAGGAAGAGTTCAGAAATGAACGGATTCTTCTTGAGGTATTGTAGACTAGGTCAGATCAATGTGACCCGACTAGCTAGAGTTACATAAAGATGCATATTTAAATTAGTTTGAACTTACATCTTGTGAAACTCGCCAGTCATGTCACAAAGATAAGATGACCATAGCTCCGTTTACTGGAAACAGAGAAAGAGTTATTGAACTCTTGGGATGATACATGTTGATGTATGTAGGTCCCCTGTCTACACATGCCAGGACTGGTTCTTTATACTTCATTACGTTCTCTGATAATCTCTCAAGATTCAGACCTATGTTCCTGTTGAAACACAAGTCCGAACCTTTTGAGATATTCACAGAATATAAGCGAGAAGTAGAGAACCAAAACGGGTATAAGTATTATGTCCTTTGATGTGATCAAGGAGGAGAATACTTGTGCACGGAATTCCTGGACTTTTCTAAAGGAGAATGAGATTCTCTCTCAGCATTACTCCTCCGTATACACCATAGCACGATGGTATATCGGGGCGGAGCAATAACACCCTATATGATAAGGTGTGCTCTATGATGAGTACTACTGAGTTACCTATTTCCTTTTTGGGAGTTGTGCACTTAAGAAGCTGCATACCTATTGAATAGGGTTCGAATCAAATCAGTTGCCTACCATTTCATATGTGATATGGAAAGGGAAGAGCCCATGTCTTAAGTTAGTTAAGATTTGAGGTTGACCGGCCTATGTCTGAAAGAAAAATCCGGACAAGCTCAAGGCAAGGTCTGTTATGTAGAACTGGAAATGTTCCAGCTATACAGACTGCAGCTGATGATTTGATAGAACCAAAGGATTCAGTAGATTCCAATGAACCTCAGCCTCTCCGCCGATCTGTAGGGTTCCTCACCCACCTGAGAGATACTTCTGTTTCTCTATGACAGTGGGAGCGAGGATTGCATCATGAGATGATGACCCAACTAGTTTCGAGCTGGCCATCAGGAGTGAGACTCTGTAAGAATGGCTGGATGCTTAGCGATCTGAGATGGAATCCTTATACACCAACAAAGTATAGACTTTGGTTGCTATATCTGAAGGGTTAAATCCCCATCAGGAGCAAGTATATCTTGAGAAGATTACTTGGTGTAGATGGAAAGGTTGAGACTTTCAAAGCTAGACTTGTTAAAGGTTTTCGTCATTGACCAGGCGTGGATTATGATGAAACCTTTTCTAAGGATCTATGCTTAAGTCCATCCAGATCCTACTTACCACGGCTACATACCATGACTACGATATCTGGTGGTTGGGTGTCTTGACTGCTTTTCTAAATGATGATTTGGAAGAGAGCGTCTATAAGTACACAGCCAGAGGGCTTCGTAGACAGTGGGAGCAGCGGAAACGTGTGCAAGATGTTTTATAGGATAAAGCAGGCATCGCGGAGTTGGAACATCTGTTTTGATGAAGTAGTCAAAGAGTTTGATATCATCAAAATGGTAGATGAACCTTGTATAAACAAAAAGGTAGTAGGGAGTATGGTGGTGATCCTCGTAGAGTACGTGGATGACATACTCTTGATAAGAAAGGAGTTTCTTATGCTACGCTCGATCAATCTCCGTTTATCACAAAGATTCTCCGTGAAGGATCAAAATGATACCTCCTAAATCCTGTGTTTTAATCTATGAGATAGATGTAATTGGATGTTAGGATACTCACTAGATGTAGTGAGATGGTATCAATCGACCCTGGGGAGAATCACTGGAAGGGTTCCAGGGTGATACAGACGACTGAATGTCAGTCGCAGGCATTGTCTTTTCCCTCAGTAAAGGGACGGTATGTTGGAAGAGTTCCAAGCTAGATACCGTGACATACTAGACGATAAAGGCACGATACATCGCTACTTAAGATGCTACCAAAGAGGCAGTCTGGGTGTATATTGGTTCATGAGATGAACTTTGTTCCCACCATTGTGTGACAATGGAGTTGTGGCTTATGCCAAGGAACGCAGGTCCCATCAGTGATCCAGACATATTCTAAGGCAGTGTCACCTGATCATGGAGATGCTTGATCTCCAAGGGATCGAGGTTAGGAGAGTAAAGTCAGAGGACAATACAGCGGATCCACTCACAAAGGCCTGTTCCCAGAGAGAGATTTTTATGGGATGGTTGAGTATGAGATACTTCAACCACTGCTACAGATGGCCCTAGTGCAAGTGGGAGATTGTTAGTTATATGTATGCCCTAGAGGCCATTACTGTACATAGGATGTATATTGTAGTGGATGCTGGGACATATATAGGGAGGACTTTCTTGCTCGACATGATAGTATGCTATCTGGTTACCCTTTACCTTAACGTGTATACTGATTGTCTCTCTGTTACATGTTGGTAAAGCCCTTAGGATCTGTACTTGACTACCTGGACTATGATGCGGATCATACTAGTGGGGACATGGTAGTCCATAAGTACATCCTTCAAAGTCCCTAGTCGTGGGTGTATCGAGACGGGGCATCGATATACCAGAGTAGACTAGCGTATACCTTCTCGACCCATACAGATGGGCGATGGATGATCCCATATCCATTGGTGTTTGACATCGGAGATGATATACGGGTGCTCAGTGGAGACTGGGTACACTGGACGTACTCGCCGAGAACTCCCAGATGGTATTATACCTCACGTCAGATGGCAGTTCTCTGGTGACACTGGTACAGAGTAGTCTGTTGACCCGAGATCGTCATAGAGTCTTGTGTGGTTCCCACTGTGCTTTGATTTTCATCTTACCACGTCCAAGAGGGCGTGCAAAACGGTGGTTTTTGGGTACAGTCCCGAGTCACATGGAGGCAATGAGCGATAGGAGGGGATTCGTCTCTCCCGGTATAGGGAGTTGATGTTGCGCTGTATTCGATTGGCTATAACAGGAAATCCCTGGCCAGGGTTGCTGAGATTTACTGGTAAGTGTTACCAGTAGTTTCTCGAATAGTTATAGACCTTATATCGACACGACTTATTAAGCTATTGGGGTCTGACGTTTACCACCCCTAGGCGAGATATGCGACATATCAGACGATCAGACCGGACTGTACGGTAGTGTTACTGGTCGGATTCACTGGAGTGTGAGTGGGCTTGCTCGTCGATCTTCAGATCGCTCAATACCCGGGTGGCCGTTACGTTTAGCAGACCGCTTGCGGCTTGTGGGTGCTTGATATGATCATCATCTACTGCCGGCGTATTGACGAGTCTTTAGAGTCCTACACAGAGGTTTCCTGGCTCAAGCGAAACGAGATAGGAGCGCATATGAGATATGTGCGGGACCGAGAATAATACTAGTATGTGATACTGTATTCGATTCTCGCGATGTGACATTGATCGGTTATATGCGGTATAGCCGGGTTATCGGATCAAGTGTTGATTCGATAAGTTGTTACTGATGATACCAGTCGGTTATGTATGACATGACCGGATCATTGAATCAAGTGTGGATTTAATGATTTAATGCATAATTATATATTTGATATATTACTTTGCATTAACTAGTATCGGTTCACTTTAGATGGATTTTCTCACTTGGATTGTGCACATTGTATATGTGATATACATTTGTACATTTGATTGTATCATGTTTGATGATACATGAAAGTTTGGTGTATGAATTAAACCATGGTTGGTCAATGGTTAGGGTTTCTTTTGCTTCATTTATTCATTTATTTATCCATTTTGTTTATTTTAGCAAAAGAAAATAATGAAGAGATAATGGTGGCTTTCTTTGTTTGTTTATGAACCTTCATGAAGGTTTGACCTAAGCAACCATTTTGTCTTCATGTCTTAACCCAACCATTCACTAACCCTTGGTTTAATCTTTACACCTAACCATGGTTTGCTTATGATAAGAATGGATTTTCTTTTCTTTTTTAAATAACTTATCATAACAATTTCCTTCTTCTTCTTCATTTTCTTCAAGTGAAGAAAGCTTGCCTCCATCAATGGCAAGTGATGAAAAAGAGTGAGAAATCCAAATCTAAAGTCTACCCACTTCCTATTTCTTCATCCTCTACCTCTTGCCAAGTAGTAGAGTGTGTTTTCTTCACAAGTTTCATGACTTGGTGAAGTGAGAGCTTGATTTAGCGATGCCTCGACGTAGATCATCTTCGGCATGGACATCGACGACCTAGCTTGCCCATTCTCCGACGAAGCCGACGCTAGAGCCCGGATTTGATTTGGACAGCGGAGACGACTTCGTTGCGGAGCTATGGAGGTGGAGCACCGGATCTACAAAGGTTGTATTTCCGTATCTCTTAGTTAATTGTTAACTAGTTAGCTTTTTCGCCTAGTTTTCTAGCAAACGATCCTTAGTCGGGTCTCTCGGCACCCGTAAAATTTTATATTGGCATGTTAGATGCCTTGTGAGACCTTCATAGGGTGCCTAGGAACCCTACAATAGGAACTTTCCAGAAAACACTTGGTTCTACAGCAGATCTCAGAGACCCAAAGTTGACACTAAAATTACGATTTTTGCACGAAACGATACCTTAAGTGTTTTAAACAGCAACCAACAAGCTATACAACATTAAAACACCTATTTAACAGTTTAGAGATGATTACCTAGCCACTCTTTCTCAAAAATCCTAGCTTTTCAAGCTCCAAGGCAACCTAGTGGCTAATCAAGACATTTGAAGTATTTTCCATTGAATTTTGTGAAGTTTTAGCAAAGATTTGTGAAGAGAAGGTAAGGGTTCAGTTTGGGGTTGAGGGAAAAAGAGAAATGATTGAGAGTGAAAGAAAATAAGAGAGTGAGAGAGTTAAAGGGTGAGAGGGTGAGTGTAGGGTCAACTAATTCCTTATGCTCACTCTCTCCCTCACCTCCATTAATGCCACCATTAATGCTTCCATGACTCACTAGCCACCTCTCTCTCTCTACAAACAAGATATTTTCCTTACACAAAAGATCTAGGAAAAGGTTAAGGCAAGATTACATTGGGCATGGTTTAGCTTAAGGTGTTATGGTTGCTAAACAAGGTTAACACTAATATACCCTCACATTCACGTGCACATGTGTGTGCAAACCATAACAAATAATATAAAAAATATATTAATTAATTGTTAATAAATGTGAGGAACCCGATTTGGTAAACTTTTCCTTAAAACCCGCATTATTGCTTAATTAACACTAATCGCATTCTAAGGCGTTACAATGTAATATTCTTTTATTGGGGCACTTCCGGGTTGAAGAAGGTGTCACCGTTGATGAATATTATTTACTTTTCCGCATTATGATAGACCCAAGGAGGGGAGCATAAGTAACCGGGTTCTAGAGTCCAGTGGGAGACCATCTCGAGGCGTCGAGTCCGGGTCTCCTAACTCTAGAATTTCTAGGGTTACTTGCCGCTCTTGTAGGGGTCTTGGGATGTGGGATTGGCTATTCATCACGACCGTGGAATCCGTGTTTTATACATGCTTAAATTAAAACCTAAAAATCCTAATATATCCAATATTATATGTTGTCTTCTGCTGCTGATATTCTGTGATATGATCACTGTACATTTTGAGATGGATACATTATATAATATATATGATATATTATAGACGTTGCTTATGTTTTTCACCCATGCTAGCCCTGCCCCGCTCTGCCGTTAGTTACCAAACCTAACGGTGCATGACGGGACTTCATGGCGAATGCGGATGGCATAAGCGTACGTTGTATTTATCTGTGATGCTTAGGTAACTTAAATGATGGGACATTCATTAATGAGATTAATGAAAGAAAATAAACCTAAAAATGTTGTGGAATCAAATTTTCAAATCAGGTAGCTCTAGTCGTTTCTTTGCATAGCGGTATTCCTTGTAGAATATCCTGCACCTTATTCCATGAGGAAAGAGCCGAGATCCTTTCACCGGGAGTGACCACTTTAGCTATAACTAGCAGATGCTACAACCATCGGTTTTTCTTTTGATTGCTTTTCAAGTTCTTGCTTTGCATAGTGGTATTATGAATAATCTGCACCTCATTCGACAAGGAAAGAGCCGAGATCCCTTCACCGGGAGTGATCTTTTTAGCGAAACTAGCAAAAGCCTCAAAAACACTCCATTTTAAATCATTTGATTCTCCAACGAGATCAAGTTCAAAGCGTTAAAGGTTTTCTTAAAAACCATCCGCAACCTTTCGTCATTTTAGAAAGTAGAGTACTTAGTATTTGTGCTGCATTTGTTGACTATAGTTAAGGCGCAATGTACTGTAGCTAAGTGATGTCTTCCTATACAACATATGATGCGATTAATTAGGACAGTCATGTGACTTTGTTGACCATAGTTAAGGGTCATATGGGTGGGTCTAATTAATCATGAAATGACGGGTAGAACTTGACTAGTGCTTATGATTTGTTAACCATAGTTAAGGTCATGAGTCACTAGGGGTAAAAACCATTATCGGGAGTTTCAAGTGTTGAAATTTGCAATGAGATTGCATATCTTCTATGAGATAGTTGGATCCTGATACCCACTGCGAGTAATTTTTACTCCTGGAAGAGTTTTGCACTTTACAATTAGCCGATCAAGTAGGTGTCTAGAAAGGTGTCAACGGGGTTATGCCCCTGGGCAAACAAGGTTTATTTTAATTAGGTCCGTGTGAAAACACGGGGAACCTCCTTCAAAGTACCGGCATTGGCCTGGTTGAAAGATTGGCGAACTTGTAGGGTGTAATTAATCACGGCTAGTTTTTCCTTTTAAGGTTCGAAGGAAGATTTGATAAAAACAGTGGGAGCCATCCTGATTAGATAAAATATATATAACCAATCTAATCTTGCAAGAGCGCACGCAGAGTTTTTTTCTCTCTCTCTTTCCAGGTAGCAACCATGTCACGCTTTAATCAAGATAATAATATGGATGTATTGATCGAACCCGCTTGTTATACTTAGTTGGGGAACATTGGTCCCGCTCCAACTTATAATTGTTATAAGACCAAGCAAGAAATAGGGGAATACCAGGATTCCCATACCGCCCAAACGAAGAAAGTGCATGTTGATACATCTTGTTCGAGTGTGTTTGTTATAGAGAACTATTTCTCAGTATCCTCTACGTCCTGGGTATTTGATACCGGATCAGGATCCCGTATATATAATCTGTTATATGGGCTACGGATAGATAGAGAACTGAGAATAGGGCGATATGTCTCTAAGTATAGAGAATGGTGCAATTGTTGCAGCCAAATCAGTTGGCAAATATCATCTTTTATTAACAAATACATTGATTCTGAACGATATTATTAGATACCGAACCTGATATGCAACATTATATCAGTCTCTTTATTTACTAAAGAAGTATATAATATTGTATTGTTGGATAATGTTTTGAACATTTCCTATATCAAGAGTAGATCAGTTCAGGAATGTTATCTAATAGCATATACATTCTAAATCAAACCTCAGTTCTTAACGTACAGAACATACACAAGAGGAAGAGTTCAGAAATGAATAAATCCTACTTATGGCATTGCAGACTAGGTCATATCAATGCGACACGACTAGCTAAGTTACATTAAGATGCATATTTAAATCAGTTTGAATTTACATCTTGTGAAACTTGCCAGTCATGTCACAAAGATAAGATGACCATTGCTCCATTTACTTGAAACAGAGAAAGAGTTTGTGAACTCTTGGAACTGATACATGATGATGTATATGGTCCCCTGTCTACACATGCCAGGACTGGTTCTTTATACTTCATTATATTCACTGATGATCTCTCAGGATTCAGAAATGTGTTTCTGTTGAAACACAATCCTGAAGCTTTTAAGAAATTCAATGAATATAAATCTGAAGTAGTGAACCAAAACGTGTATAAGTATTATGTCCTTTGATGGGATAAGGGAGGAGAATACTTGTGCATGGAATTCCTAGACTGTTAAAAAGGAGAATGAGATTCTCCCTCGGTATTACTCCTCCGTATACACCACAGCACAACGGTGTATCGAGGTGGAGCAATCGCACCCTATGAGATATGGTGCGCTCTAAGATGAGTACTACTGAGCTGCCAATTTCCTTTTGGGGGTTATGCGCTTGAGGAAGCTGCATACCAATTGAATTGGGTTCCAACCAAATCAAATGCCTACCAACTCCATATGAGATATGGTATGGGAAGAGCCCATCTCTTAAATAAGTTAAGATTTGGGGTTGTCCGGCCTATGTCTAAAAGCAAAATTCGGACAAGCTCGAAGCAAGATCAGTTCTGTGAAAATTTGTTGGATATCCTAAGCATTCGCAAGAGAATATCTTCTACCACACCGAGAAACAAAAGGTGTTTTATTTCTCGGCATGCCACCTTTTTAGGAAAAGGAATTTTTTAAGGAAGAAATTTGTGGTCATGAGGTAGAACTGGAATTGGTTCAAGCTATACAAACTACAACTGATGATTTGGTAGAACGAGAGGATTCAACAGTTCCCAACGAACCTCAGCCTCTTCGCCGATCTGGTACGGTTCCTCATCCGCCTGAGAGATACTTAGGTTTCTCGATGATAGTGGGAGTGAGGATTGCATCATGGAGATGATGACCTAACTAGTATCGAGCAGGCCATCAAGAGTAGGGACTCTGTAACAATGGCTGGATGCTAAGCGATCTGAGATGGATTCCATGTACACCAACAAAGTATGGACTTTAGTTGCTATACCTGAAAGGTTAAATCCCCATCAGGAGAAAGTATATCTTGAGAGGATTACTTGGTGTAGATGGAAAAGTTGAGACTTTCCAAGCTAGACTTGTTGCAAAAGGTTCTCGTCATTGACCAGGTGTGGATAATGATGAAACCTTTTCTCCAGTAGCTATACTTAAGTCCATCCGGATCTTACTTGCCATTGCTATATACTATGACTAAGATATCTAGAGGTTGGGTGTCATGACTTCTTTTTCTAAATAATGATTTAGAAGGGAGCGTCTATAAGTACAAAGCCAGAGGGCTTCGTAGACAGTGGGAGCAGCGGAAACGTGTGCAAGTTGCTTTACGGGTTAAAGAAAATATCGCGGAGTTGGAACATCTGTTTTGATATGATAGTCAAAGTGTTTGACTTCATCAAAATAGTAGATGAACCTTGTAAATACAAAAAGGTTGTAGAGAGTATGGTGGTCATTCTCGTATTGCACGTGGATGTCATACTTTTGATAGGGAACGTGTTTCCTATGCTACACTCAGTCAATCTCCTCTTATCACATTGATTCTCCATATAGGATCAAGGTGATAGCTCCTAAATCCTAGGTTTTGGATCTATAAGATAGATCTAAGTGGATGTTAGTATTCTCACTAGGTGTAGTGAGATAGTATCAATCGATCCTTGGGAGAATCACTGGATAGCTTCCAAGGTGGTAAGGAAGACTGAAAGTCAGTCACATGCATTGTCTTTACCCTCAGTGGATGGACGGTATGTTGGAAGAGTTCCAAGCAAGATATCGGGACAAACTAGACGATAAAGGCTGGATATATCTCTATCAACGATGCTACCAAAGAGGCAGTTTGGGTGTATATTTGTTCATGAGATGAATGAGGTTCCCACCATTGTGTGACAATGGAGTGTTAGTTATATGTATGCCCTAGATGTTGGAGATAGTGCCCTCAGAGTCAATTATTGGATCACAGGCACGTGATTGCAATGATTGAGGGAGGACCTATCCCGGTAGGACAGTCTTACTCGAGATGATAGTATGCTATCTGGTTTATCTTTATCATCGTGTACTGCTTTAGGTGACCTGACATGTCGCTATTACACGTTGATAGAGCCCCTAGGATTCTTGCTTGACGACCAGCAGTATGATGGCGATCATATACGTGGGAGCTGGGGTCTATATGCACATCCTTAAAAGGTCCCTAGTCGTAGGAGTTTCGAGACAGGGCATCGATACTCCATTAGTAGACTAGTGTATACAGTCGAGACCCCGATGAGGGGCGGTGGCCGGTCTCACAAGCCACTGGTGTCAGTTGGTTCACCTAAGATGTATACAGGTGCTCATTGGGTTATGAGTACACCGGACAGGACTCGCCGGGAACCTGCTAGTTGGTCTTATACCTGACGTCAGATAGCAGTTCCCTGGTGACATGTGTACAGGTTAGTTCATCGACCTGAGGATCGTCATTTGTCTCGTGTGAGTTCCCACTGTGCTTTGATTACTACCCTACCACGGCTCAAAGGAGTCGTGCAAACAGGTTTTAGTTGGGTACAGTCCCGAGCCACATGGAGGCAGTGAGCGGATCTTCAGGGGTTCGTCTCTCCCGGTATTGGGGGTGAGGTCGCGCTGTGTCTAGGAGAGCCATTACGCAAAGCCCTCGGCCGAGGCAGGAGATTTACTGGTAGGTATTCCAGTAGTATCTCAGGGCGTTCTGGGCTACGCTCCGACACGACTTGTACCGCTTTTGGGGGTCTGACTTTCACCAACCCCCTAGGCCCGCCATGCGATACTCATAGACGAACGGACCGGACTGTACGGATATTGTCACTGACAGGCTCAGTTGGGTGTCGGGGTGAGCTTCCTCATCGACGTCCATTTTGGTCAATAGCTGGTGGCCCGTCACGTATTGGCTTATACCTCTGACGTGCTAGTGGTTAAATCCACAACCATAGTATTGACGAGTCTTTAGAGTCCACCACACTTTCAGTTACTCAGCTTTCGGGCGAAACGCTGTAGAGGCCGTATGGAGATATGGCAGGGTCCGATCAGATACGTGCGGTATTGCACGTGTCAGGATCGGACAGTTTTGTACTAGTGGCCGTATAGTTATATGGCAGGGTTTGATCTGATACGTGCGGTATTGCACGGATCAGGATCGAACGGATTTTACTAGCCGGCTTTGGCTTAAGCCGGTCCTAGTCTAGTACAGTGTAGATTTTGTCTCATTGCATTTGTATCCGGTCGGAATACAGATGCGGGTGTGTATGCACAGTGTCGGGGTTTTCCTGTAATTTATTACGGGACCAGTTTTCTGGAGTTGCCAGTTTGCATTCCGTTCCGGCCGGTTTTCCTTTGTTCTTTCCCGGCCGGACTTTACTGATGGAGGGGGTAATTTGCAGTTTTGCAAATTACACTTTGTGGGGGGGTTTCTTGCATATTGTTTGATTATGATAGCTTTCATATCTTTGCTCCATGCTTTTGAATTGAGTGATATGAATGGTTATGGGTTGAATAGTGTGAAGCATGGTTCATGTTTTCTTGTCTCTTGATATGGTCACCTCTTGATTGATCCTACACTCACCTCCCTTCTTATGGTTGGTATTCTCATTCCTCCACCATAATAATCACTCTCACTTGATGAAAGAAAGAACACTTGAGAGAAAGAAAAGAATGAGAGAGTTCATCTTGGTTATGTGAGGAATTCATCATCTCCTTCTTCTTCTTGTTTTGGAAAAATGAAAGCACCATTTTTCCTAACCCCATTCCTCCATCAAGGCAACAACAAATCCCAAATGAGACTAGCATGATCTACTACACATTCTACAGCACTTCTTGGGCATGTCGAGTTGCCGGCTTCATGCTCGAGTTGCCTCGGTATTGAGGCGGGAGCCCGTAAAAGACGAAGGCGATGTGGTGCCCTTTCCGGCGAGGAGGCGACGATATGGAGACTACACTTTCCGCGGGAGATCGGGACGATGACGAGAAGACCGGAGGACTCGGATCACTCGGTATACTTCTCACCCTATCTCTTGATTGCTAGCGTAGGTTAATGGTTAACGATCCGGGTTTTCTTTGTCCGCGGTAGCGCCGGTTTCCGAGTAAGGAAAATTTTTATTCCGCTATTTGGCCTCGAGTAAGACGGCCGGGGCGCTCTCGTGGCGCAACATGGTATCAGAGCCACGCCATTAACCTTACCTAGCTTCGTTTGATGTGTTTGCGTTTCTGATCGACCAAAATTTCCGAAAAACCGTATTTTCTAGCACAATCAGTTTCTGTCGAAATTTTTTGGAGTCTAAAAATTTTTCAGGTGGTCTCAGAATGATGTGCAGGGAGTTCTAAGAACACTGACAAAATTTGGTGAGACGATCGATCCGTACGACCGCGGAAGGGCGGCCAAAACCCCATTTTGGCCGCGCTTCCGCCGCAGGATTTAAGCTTCACTTCACCAACTTTTTTTCAGTGGGCTTATGGGATAAAATTAGGGGTTTTGGAATATTAAAAATGGGCCCAGGTTTTCTGTAAGTGCTACAGTTTTGATTGGGGGCCCACTTGTTAATTTTTGGTCAATCGGAAAAGTTTAAACACATTTTTCACAGTATTTACATTATATCTGCGACCGTGAATGTCACTCGATCGGTAAATCCGGTCTAACTGCTATAGCCCGGTTAGACGGATTTGCGAACGTGACTTTCACGTTGATGTTTTATGTTTATGCTGTGATGTTGCGGATCGGTCGTGGGGGATAGCCTGGATGCAATGCTAGTGCAGTTTTGTTGTATTATGTACATTTGATATTGCGGGGCGAGCGTCCGACATGTGGACTGCCGTCACTGCCTGTTTGTATTATTCTTTTGGGGCACGACCTGGTTGCGGTCGATGTACCCGGTGTATGTATATTTTACTTTCTGTACTAGGGTTGCCCCGCGGTGGGGTGCACGGATAGCCGGGTTCTGGAGGGCAACGGGCCCGCATCTCAGGGCATTGAGACGGAGGGGGCTTCAGTCCAGGATTGGCGGGCTATTCGCCGCACTCGTAGGGGGTACAGGTTGACCCAGGAGGGGTGCCCAAGTTACCGGATTCCGTGAAGTGCTGGGTGGTCCATTCATGGTACTGAAGGGGGCTGCCTCGCTTCAGGTTTTGGCGGGTGACTTGCCGCGCCCGTAGGGGTCTAGGATTTCATTGCACAGGCTATCCACACGACCAAGGGAACGTCGGGTTTCAGCAGCGGCTCTGTGAAACCCGGGGTTTCCAGATATCTGTATTGTTCTGTGATGTTGTACATTTCTGTGATGTTGCATTTTATTCACGCCTTGAGCGAAATACTATATATTGGTATATATATTAGTAGATGTTGCATATGTTTTTCATCCGCGCTAGTCCAGTCCCCGCTCTGCCGTTAGTAAGCTAACCTAACGGGTGATGACGGGACCCAGTGGCGAATGCGGATGGCATATACGTACGTCAGTATATTTTCGTTCTTTGTGGTGTGATCAATTGATGGGACTGCATTGATTCGGATCAATGCAAGTTTAAACAAACCTAATCTGATGTTGTTGGAACATTTTTCGAAAAGCTGTTATTGCAAGGACGTTCGCTTTTGTTTTGCATTGTGGTATTCATTTGGAATATCCTGCTCCTCAGTCGACGAGGCAAGGGCCGAGATCCCTTCACCGGGAGTGACCCCTTGGACAGAAGTTTGCGTCAGGGCATTAACTTCACTATAGCCGATTACTTTTGCTTTGCATCGTGGTATTCAGCTGGAATATCCTGCACCTCATTCTACGGGGAAAGAGCCGAGATCCCTTCACCGGGAGTGACCTCTTTAGTAAAGGTTTTCGTCACTATATTTTATAAAAGGCTATGCATTTCCTTCAACGATATCAAGTTCATTACGTTAAAGGTTTTTCGCCAAAAACCATTCGTAGCCCTCCGTCATTTCCTACAGGTATTATTTGGTATTCGTGCTGCGTTTGTTGACCTAGTCAAGACGTAGTGTTCGGTAGCTAAGTGATACTTGTTTGTTGCATAAGTGGGATTGGTTAGGACAGTCGTGCGGCCTTGTTGACCTAGTCAAGGGCACGTACGGGTGGGTTTAATGCGATCCAGAACAATGACGGGTTGAACTTGACTGGCGGTTTATGGTTTGTTGACCTAGTCAAGGTCATAAACCGCTTGGGGTAAAAAATCACATCGGGAGTTTCAAAAGAACTGAAACTTGCCAGGCATGCGCATACCTTCTGGAGTGTGGTGACTTGAGTGGATTCCGTCAAGTTATCATGCGATGATAGTTGGATCCCGATTCCCACTGATGAGTTGGTTTACTCCTCGGGTGATCCCGACTAATTCTTCTTTCAGGTTTGGAGGAGAATTTGAGGTACAGTGGGAGGTTTCCAGATTAGACAAAGTGGTAACCATTCTGATCTAGGTTAGAGTGCACGCTGAGTGTTTCTTTTCTCTCTCTGGCAGCGACCATTGACCCGACCCTGGACTATGACTCAGTGACCAAGTTGACCGAACCTTCTTAACACTGGCTTTTGGATTGTCAGAGTTGCAGACCTCATTGCCACTCCTACTTTTACCCTTTTCTCCAGGACACCCCGTATTACTACGAACGTCCACTTCCATTGGACAAAACCATCGTATGGTTATATACGAACTCGAAGGACTTCGAGGTTGGTTTCTGGTTCTGGAGAAAACGGATAGGATTATTCAGTTGTCTTTTCTTTTCACCTTCTCTCAGGTTGCGAGTACTCCTTGGTTTAGGAGTAGTACACCTATTACGCAAATTGGATAGTCTTCTTCCAAACCTTAGGCTGGTGCCGACCGGTAGGGAATGAAGAAAACCAATTAGCATAACGATGGTGTGCAGAAGGTATTAAGTTAAGACAAAGCAAGGGATTAGTAGGAGGGCAAAGTAAGTTGCGACTGATATTCACGACCAAACCAAGTATTTCTTCGCTAATCCTAAATCAACTTTGTATTTCTCCAGGACACTCCGTGTCACTACGAAGATCCACAGATTATTGGATATTCCATCGTATGGTTATATACGAACTCGAAAGGAACTTGTTCCAGTTCGGGGATGGATTCTGGTTCAGGAGAAATAGGAATAAAGTACATTCAGGTGTCTTTTATCTTCACCTTCTCTCGCATTGCGAGTGCTCCTAGGATTAGGACAGTACACCCTTTATGCTTTTTGGATAGTCTTCTTCCAAACCATAGGCTGGTGCCGAACGGTAGGGAAGGAAGAAAACCAATTGGCCTAAAGGGGTGTGCAGACGGTAATGACTAAAGACATATAAAGGGATTTGGACAGATGGCAAAGAGATATACGGTTACAGTTGTGAATCTGGATAATGGAAGAGGCATTACTAGGAATACCAGGATACCCCGACGAAACATTTCAATGTTTCAGTTTCACTGTGTACTGTTAATAGAAAACTGATTTCCCGATTATACACTTACTCCAGGGTATGTATTTACCAGGTATGATTCTCACATCTGTATGGTTTTACAGATGATGAGTGGGAGTAAGTTATTGGGAATTGGGTGATCATCCTCATTATATCGGGATTCGTTGTAATCGGTGATATTTGAGGAAGTCACCTGGGTTGTTTGCCGGTCGGCAAATATTTGGTTTTGAATATCCGCTGTTGTGCACCAATTTCAAATCGATATATCTGTACGTCTATTTTCATAGAGTGAGATATACCTTTTGATATTATGTCGATGACATTTACCTATATCAGTGGATGGTTAGGTAAGGAGCATTGAACAGCGGTGTAATTCTTCTTAACCATAAGTACAGTTTTCAACCTACGACGCACAGTGAAAGAGTTGTTAGACTCAGCGGACTTATACAGAGTATTGTATGTTGTCCAGTGTCCATTAGGACAGAGGGGTTGGTGCTCTTACTATATTCGGTTTACTTATGGCTTCTCTAGATTTTAGACAGCTGTTTCGTGGAAACACAGGGTCTAAGTTTTGAGGAGTTATAGGTATTTGAATAGAGTAGAGTACCAGGTGTAGCAAGTATCGGGATTCTTCAAAAAGATTGAAGATGTAGATACTTGTGTATGATATTCAGTTGATAGTAATGATGAAGACAGATTGCTTCTCTTTCAGGTTACTCATAATTGGAAGCATTCCTAAGTTGAGTAACGCTGATCGACCTCCTTCCATTTAGTTGACATGCACTGGAGATAGTTGCATGATTTGAATCTGGTTCAATTGAATCAGTGCCTCTGGTTCTATATTGGATATAGAACAGTTCATATCTTAACGATGTTAAGGTACGGGGAGTTGTCCGGCTTATGCTTAAAACCAGACTCCGGATAACTCAAGGCACGTTTCTGTAATGGCTGTTTGCGGGTTGACCCAGGCTATGACAAGGGTTGATTTTCTACCATCTGGAAGATCAATAGTGATATTGTTCTTAACTCGCCACAGTTTTATTAAAAATGATTTTTTCTTCAAAAACAGTAGTGGGAGTATGGTAGAACTGGAAGTGATTCCAGAACCGCAAACGATTACTGAAGATTTAATAAGGAACCTAAAGATTCAATCTGATTTGACATTCCATTGGCCACTCCGCAAGATAAGGTGGGTAACTTCAGGCACCCGAGAGGTACTCCGGTAGCCTCAAGGACGGTGACAGGGAAGTTCTTGTTTACCCACACTTGCCATTGTTGTTGTTCCAGGCTGCGAGACCCGGCAGGAGGATGAGTATAGCGTCGTTCTAAACTAGCTTTAGAAGTGCACGTCTATATGACTCTGGCAGAGGGTTGTCGTAGTCAGTGGGAGCAGCGGAAGCATTGGTGGACATCATACTTATGTCTATAGACTAAAGCAGATATAGCGGAGTTAGATCATCTGTTTCTGATGTGACAGTCATGGGTTTGACGTCATCAGATTAGGGGATGGATCTGTTAAGAAGGTAGTAGGAAGTGATATTCCTATACTACGATCGGTTATACTTTGGTCGTCACACAGTGGTTTCTCCACTTGGGACTTGGACATTATATCAGACATATTGGTTACTAGATCTATGGTTTTAGATCTAGATTTGGGTGGTTTCCCAATCAGGGTACTTTGACAGCATTCTAAGAGTATTTAGAATGGACGACTCCTGGCATGGTAGTGTACCTGCAGGTAATGGAGTCACCCTCTCTAAAGGTGTCTTATAGACTAAAGGGGAGAGGGATACGCATGATTGACAGATCACTTGCTTAAGCAATTGAGTCAATCATGAGATGTCAAGTACCACACCAGATGTTGTTCTTGCACTAGATGCAATAAGTTGATATTGATCCAATCCTGGAGGAACAGTCGGAAGCAGTTTTAGAACATAAGTGAATGTTCTAGGGATATGATAACGGCTGCCTCCTTTAGGAGACGGTTATCACTCCAGGCTTCCAAGGTGACATGGACGACAAGGAGGTTGTCAGAGTTATAGTTCTCCCTCTGACGAGGGGCAGTATTTTGGACAGGTGGTCCAAGGCAATACTGAGGGAGGCATGGCGCAGGATACTGATTAAGTTCAGTTAACGATACAGTCTAAGAAGTTTGGATTTGGAGTTCATTTATGAACTAGGTCCCATCAGACATCCAGACGTTCCAAGACAGGTATTGCTCATTTCGGGAGATGGTTTTCTCCGCGAACTTGAGATATAGAGAGACAAAGAAAGAAACATCATAGCGGATCCACTCACTGAGGCTATTCCTCGAACGCAATAGTTTCACAAACGGGCTTTGTGAGACTGACTAGTAGAGGAGTTGGGTGTTCGGTATCACACGGGCTGTGAGTATGCGGCATCGCAATAATTAGCCTTGAGTGCAAGTGGGAGATTGTTGGAGATAGTGCCCTCAGAGTCAATTATTGGATCACAGGCACGTGATTGCAATGATTGAGGGAGGACCTATCCCGGTAGGACAGTCTTACTCGAGATGATAGTATGCTATCTGGTTTATCTTTATCATCGTGTACTGCTTTAGGTGACCTGACATGTTGCTATTACACGTTGATAGAGCCCCTAGGATTCTTGCTTGACGACCAGCAGTATGATGGCGATCATATACGTGGGAGCTGGGGTCTATATGCACATCCTTAAAAGGTCCCTAGTCGTAGGAGTTTCGAGACAGGGCATCGATACTCCATTAGTAGACTAGTGTATACAGTCGAGACCCCGACGAGGGGCGGTGGCCGGTCTCACAAGCCACTGGTGTCAGTTGGTTCACCTAAGATGTATACAGGTGCTCATTGGGTTATGAGTACACCGGACAGGACTCGCCGGGAACCTGCTAGTTGGTCTTATACCTGACGTCAGATAGCAGTTCCCTGGTGACATGTGTACAGGTTAGTTCATCGACCTGAGGATCGTCATTTGTCTCGTGTGAGTTCCCACTGTGCTTTGATTACTACCCTACCACGGCTCAAAGGAGTCGTGCAAACAGGTTTTAGTTGGGTACAGTCCCGAGCCACATGGAGGCAGTGAGCGGATCTTCAGGGGTTCGTCTCTCCCGGTATTGGGGGTGAGGTCGCGCTGTGTCTAGGAGAGCCATTACGCAAAGCCCTCGGCCGAGGCAGGAGATTTACTGGTAGGTATTCCAGTAGTATCTCAGGGCGTTCTGGGCTACGCTCCGACACGACTTGTACCGCTTTTGGGGGTCTGACTTTCACCAACCCCCTAGGCCCGCCATGCGATACTCATAGACGAACGGACCGGACTGTACGGATATTGTCACTGACAGGCTCAGTTGGGTGTCGGGGTGAGCTTCCTCATCGACGTCCATTTTGGTCAATAGCTGGTGGCCCGTCACGTATTGGCTTATACCTCTGACGTGCTAGTGGTTAAATCCACAACCATAGTATTGACGAGTCTTTAGAGTCCACCACACTTTCAGTTACTCAGCTTTCGGGCGAAACGCTGTAGAGGCCGTATGGAGATATGGCAGGGTCCGATCAGATACGTGCGGTATTGCACGTGTCAGGATCGGACAGTTTTGTACTAGTGGCCGTATAGTTATATGGCAGGGTTTGATCTGATACGTGCGGTATTGCACGGATCAGGATCGAACGGATTTTACTAGCCGGCTTTGGCTTAAGCCGGTCCTAGTCTAGTACAGTGTAGATTTTGTCTCATTGCATTTGTATCCGGTCGGAATACAGATGCGGGTGTGTATGCACAGTGTCGGGGTTTTCCTGTAATTTATTACGGGACCAGTTTTCTGGAGTTGCCAGTTTGCATTCCGTTCCGGCCGGTTTTCCTTTGTTCTTTCCCGGCCGGACTTTACTGATGGAGGGGGTAATTTGCAGTTTTGCAAATTACACTTTGTGGGGGGGTTTCTTGCATATTGTTTGATTATGATAGCTTTCATATCTTTGCTCCATGCTTTTGAATTGAGTGATATGAATGGTTATGGGTTGAATAGTGTGAAGCATGGTTCATGTTTTCTTGTCTCTTGATATGGTCACCTCTTGATTGATCCTACACTCACCTCCCTTCTTATGGTTGGTATTCTCATTCCTCCACCATAATAATCACTCTCACTTGATGAAAGAAAGAACACTTGAGAGAAAGAAAAGAATGAGAGAGTTCATCTTGGTTATGTGAGGAATTCATCATCTCCTTCTTCTTCTTGTTTTGGAAAAATGAAAGCACCATTTTTCCTAACCCCATTCCTCCATCAAGGCAACAACAAATCCCAAATGAGACTAGCATGATCTACTACACATTCTACAGCACTTCTTGGGCATGTCGAGTTGCCGGCTTCATGCTCGAGTTGCCTCGGTATTGAGGCGGGAGCCCGTAAAAGACGAAGGCGATGTGGTGCCCTTTCCGGCGAGGAGGCGACGATATGGAGACTACACTTTCCGCGGGAGATCGGGACGATGACGAGAAGACCGGAGGACTCGGATCACTCGGTATACTTCTCACCCTATCTCTTGATTGCTAGCGTAGGTTAATGGTTAACGATCCGGGTTTTCTTTGTCCGCGGTAGCGCCGGTTTCCGAGTAAGGAAAATTTTTATTCCGCTATTTGGCCTCGAGTAAGACGGCCGGGGCGCTCTCGTGGCGCAACACTAGAGGCCATTACTATACATAGGATGTATATTGTAGTGGATGCTTGGACATATATAGGGAGGACTTTCTTGCTCGACATGATAGTATGCTATCTGGTTGCTCTTTACCTTAACGTGTACACTGATTGTCTCTCTGTTACATGTTGGTAAAGCCCTTAGGATGTGTACTTGACTACCTGAACTATGATGCGGATCATACTAGTGGGGACATGGTAGTCCATAAGTACATCCTTCAAAGTCCCTAGTCGTAGGTGTATCGAGACGGGGCATCGATATACCAGAGTAGACTAGCGTATACCTTCTCGACCCATACAGATGGGCGATGGATGATCCCATATCCATTGGTGTTTAACATCAGAGATGATATACGGGTGCTCAGTGGAGACTGGGTACACTGGATGGACTCGCCGAGAACTCCCAGATGGTATTATACCTTACGTCAGATGGCAGTTCTCTGGTGACACTGGTACAGAGTAGTCTGTTGACCCGAGATCGTCATAGAGTCTTGTGTGGTTCCCACTGTGCTTTGATTTCCATCTTACCACGTCCAAGTTGGCGTGCAAAATGGTGGTTTTTGGGTACAGTCCCGAGTCACATGGAGGCAATGAGCGATAGGAGGGGATTCGTCTCTCCCGGTATAGGGAGTTGATGTTGCGCTGTGTTCGATTGGCTATAACAGGAAATCCCTGGCCAGGGTTGCTGAGATTTACTGGTAAGTGTTACCAGTAGTTTCTCGAACTGTTATAGACCTCATATCGACACGACTTATCGAGCTAGTGGGGTCTGCCGTTTACCACCCCTAGGCGAGATATGCGACATATCAGACGAACAGACCGGACTGTACGGTAAGTGTTACTGGTTGGATTCACAGGAGTATGAGCGGGCTTGCTCGTCGATCTTCTGATCGCTCAATACCCGGGTGGCCGTTACGTTTAGCAGACCGCTTGCGGCTTGTGGGTGTTTGATATGAATATCACCTGCTGCCGGCGTATTGACGAGTCTTTAGAGTCCTACACAGAGGTTTCCTGGCTCAAGCGAAACGAAATAGGAGCGCATATGAGATATGTGCGGGACCGAGAATAATGCGTGTATGTGATACCGTATTCTATTCTCGCGATGAATGTATCGAATGGTTATATGCGATATAACCTAGTTATCGAATCGAGAGTTGATTCGATAAGCCGATACATTGGATACTAGTCGGTTATATGTGATATGACCGGATCGTTAAATCAAGTGTTGATTTAATGATTTAATGTATAATTATATATTTGATATATTACTTTGCATTAACTAGTATTGGTTCATTTTAAATGGATTTTCTCACTTGGATGTACAAGTTGTATATGTGATATATTTTTTGTGCAAATGATTGTATCATTTTTGATGATACATGTTTACTTGGTTAAGTGCAAAGAATTAAACCATGGTTAAACTAATGATTAGGGTTTTGTTTATCCATATTTATTTATTCATTTATTTGTTTATTCCATTTAGAAAAGATAATGAGAATGGTGGCTTATTTTGTAGTTTTGTGGAAACTTCATGATATGTTGAAAGCTTGACCATTCTTGTTCTTTTCCTAAACCTAACCATTAACCCTAACCATGGTTTATTCTCTACACCTAACTAAGGTTAAGATTATGATAAGTATCATATTGGTTTTTATTTTAAAACAACTTATCATATCATTATCTTCATCTTCTTCTTCTTCTTCTTCACATGAAGAAAGCTTGCCTCATTAATGGCAAGTAAAGAAATCAAGTGAGAAATCCAATTCTAAAGTGAACCCACTTCCTATTTCTTCATCCTCTACCTCTTGCCAAGTAGTATAGTGTGTTTTCTTCACAAGTTTCATGACTTGGTGAAGTGGGAGCTTGATCTAGTGATGCCTCGACGTAGATCATCTTCGGCACGAAGCCGACGACCTTGCCCGCCCATTTCTCCGATGAAGCCGACGCTAGAGCCCGGGTTTCCATTTGGACAGCGAGGAGACTTCATTGCGGAGCTATGGAGGTGGAGGACCGGATCTACAAAGGTTGTATTTCCGTTCTTTTAGTTTAGTTGTAAACTAGTTTCATTGTTCCGCCTATATATCTAGCCAACGATCCGTATTAGGGTTTCTCGGCACCCGTAAAATTTGAAATTGGCATGGTTGATGCCTTGTGAGACCTCATTAGTGTGCCTAGGAACTCTACAGTGGTATCAGAGCCTAGCTAGAGCCTTAGGCGATGAGTAGACGACGTTTGAAACCCGATCGAACCAAAACCCTAACCCCAAAATAGCTCTCTGGACTTTTTCTAAAAACTGGGATTTTTCCAAATTAAAAATATGCAGAAAAATCAGCAGGGAATCCTAAGAATTACTGTGCAACACGTGTGCATGATTCCTCCAAAGTGCGGCGGAACCGCGGCAGAATCCTGGCTTCTGCGGCGGTTCCGCGGCCTAATGATGACGTCACCCACCCAATTTTGCACAGTAACTTCATTTATTCATTGCTGAGTTCTCTGGGTATTTTTAAATATTATTCAAGATTTGAATTTTCTGGGGTTGTTTTGGGGATTCGTTTATTCGATCAGATTGTCAAACTCTATCTATATATCTTTCCGGATGATTTTTGAATATGTTAAAAAGTTCGACCGGATATAAATACCCAATTTTTCCCTTGTCGGAAAATTTCCAAGTGTTGGATTTTTCCGTAGTTTAATGACGTTCTAAGTAGTGCAAGTAACGCGATGGTCCCTCTAGAAGACAACAAACCTTAACTCGATTATGTGACCTTCTTGAACTGCCCTTTGAACCTTCGGGTTTGGGGCAGTACGGCGTGCCACATGTGAGGCGTTGGCTTGACCCTTCTACGGCTGGACTGTTGGTACTGAGGCACGAAGTGAATGTCTTTGAACTTATTTCATGAGTTGAGCTGTTTTGGGAAAACTTGGGTGTTCGATTGTTCGATCGGAAAGTTTAACATTTTCTATCTTATTCGGAATGTGATACAATAATTGGAATTCACAAGTAGTTATGAGATAACTGAATGAATGTTATAAACATAGCAGTTTAGTCTCACTTGATCGGTTGCCACGGAATTTTGATGCGATCAAAAGTCCGTCGCAATCACGTAGCGTACGCGGATACTCGCCGGGTAAACTTAATAGACAGCCTCGCTCCATAGCCCCGACCAAGTGACTGTAGGAGAACCCCGTCGCCGAAAGCATCCGTTCGGGTGCTCGCGGTAGCGGTGTTCCGCCTTGGTGCACTTCGTCGACGGTATCGGGGGTGCGGCCGTCTACTGAAGTTTGCGACGAGCATTCGATCAGGATATCGGGAATCTTGTTGAATTGCCCGACTTGATATTGAAAAGTGTTTTCGATAATGAGACTAAAATGCAGGGTTTATAATTGTTAGGCATTTGATGTCTAAGGTATTCATTAGATTAGGCATGCGATGTCTATGTAGATATTGCGGATTCCAACTGTTGTAGTTTTACACTTTCTTTTTTATGACCGTAAGTGTAATATGTGATATCACCGGTTTCGTTGCTATATGTCAACGACAATTGGGATGCGCATATTTACTTACGTTGATGACATGTGATGTTATGTGTTGCTGGATATGTTATATTGGATCGTCGTGTTTGAATAGCCGGGGGTTTTTATTTGAGATGAGTGTTTTTCATTTTCATTCATGTAAAAACTTGTATGTAATATTCTTTTAAATGGGACACTTCCAGGTTGCGGAAGATGTCACCCTTTGTATATTATTTACTTTTCCGCACTAGGATAGACCCAAGGAGGAGAGCACAAGTAACGGGGTTCTGGAGTCCAGTGGGAGACCAACTCGAGGAGTCGAGTCCGGGTCTCCTAACTCTAGAATTGGTAGGGTTGCTTGCCGCTCTCGTAGGGGTCTAGGGGTGTGGGTTTGGCTATTCATCACGACCGTGGAATCCGTGTTTTATACTGGCTCGTATTGAAAACACGGACGTCCTAGTATATCCAATATTTCATATGTTTCGTCTGCTGCGATATCTGTGATGTGATCATGTGATGTTCTGTGATAGATATTGTATATAGTATATTTGATATATTATATAGACGTTACTTATGTTTTATACCCGCGCTAGCCCTGCCCCGCTCTGTCGTTAGTTACCAAACCTAACGGTGCACGAGGGGACATCGAGGCGAATGCGGATGGCATAAGTGTACGTCGTATTTATCTGTGATGTTTAGGTAACTTAAATGATGGGACTTCATTAATGTGATTAATGAAAGTAAAAGAAACCTAAGATGTTGTAGAATTGAGTTTCAAAAATAAAACAGGTAGCTACAGTTCTTGCTTTGCACAGTGGTATATGTGATATATCCTGCACCTTATTCGATGAGGAAAGGACCGAGATCCCTTCACCGGGAGTGACTCCTTTAGCAATAACTGGCAGATGCTACACACTCGGTTTGTCTTTTGATTTCTTTTAAGTGTTTTGCTTTGCACAGAGATATATATGATATATCCCGCACCTCATTCGACGAGGAAAGGACCGACGATCCCTTCACCGGGAGTGACTCCTTTAGCGAAACTAGAAAAGCCTCAAAAACACTCTATTTCAAAATCATTTGATTCTACAACGATATAAAGTTCATTACGCAAAAAGTTTTCTTAAAAACCTGTCGTAGCCCTCCGTCATTTCAGATAGTCCTAGTTAGTATTCGTGCTGCGTTTGTTGACTCAGTTAAGGCGTAGTGTGCGGTAGCTGATTTGTGCTTATCTGTAAAGCATATGATGCGATTGGATTAGGGTAGTCGTGCGGCCTTGTTGACTCAGTCAAGGGTCGTGCGGGTGGGTTTAATTCAATCGAGAAATGACGGGTTGAACTTTACTTGCGGTATATGGTTTGTTGACTCAGTCAAGGTCATAGATCGCTTGGGGCAAAATATTATCGGGAATTTCAAGTGTTGAAATTTGCAATGAGATTGCATACCTTCTATGAGATAGTTGGATCCCGATACCCGCTGCGAGTAATTGTTACTCCTAGGAGAGTTTTACACATTGCAATTAGCCGATCAAGTAGGTGTCTAGAAAGGTGTCAACGAGGTTATGCCTCTGGGAAAATGAGGTTTACATTAATTAGGTTCGTGCGAAAGCACGGGGGACCTCCCTCAAAGTACCGACACTGGCCTGGCTGAAAGATTGGCGAACTTGTAGTGCGTAATTAATCCCGGCTAGTCTTTCCTTTTAGGGTTTGAAGAAAGATTTGATAAAAAGCAGTGGGAGCCATCCTGATTAGATAAAATAAAAACCAATCTATTCCTGCAAGAGCGCACGCTGAGTGTTTTCTTCTCTCTCTCTCCAGGTAGCGACCATATCACGCCTTAATCAAGATAATAATACGGAATATTGACAGAACCCGCTTGTTATACTGAGCTGGGGAACGTTGGTCCCGCTCCAACTTATAATTGTTATAAGACAGAGCAGGAAATTGGGGATTACCAGAATTCCCGTGCCGCCCAAACGAAGAGAGTGCATGCTGATGCATCATCTTCGGGTGTGTTCATTATACAGAACTGTTTCTCAGTATTCTTTACGTCCTGGGTATGTGATACAAGATCAGGATCCCGCATATGTAATTTGTTACATGGGCTACAGATAGGTAAAGAACTGAGAACGGGTGATAAGTTTCATGAGGCAGAAAACGGGGCAAGTGTTGCAGCCAAGTTTGTTGGTCACTGTCACCCTGTATTCCAAATACATTGATTCTGAACGAATGTTATTAGATACCGAACCTGATATACAAAATCATATCAATCTCTTTATTAGTAAAGAAATGATAAAATTTTGTATTGATGGATAATGTTTTGAACATTTCCTATATCAAAAGTTGATCGGTTCAGGCACGTTATCTAAAAGCGTTGATGTTCTAAATCAAACTACAGTTCTTTAGTATACGGAACACACACAAGAGGAAGAGTTCAGAAATGAACGAATCCTTCTTGAGGTATTGTAGACTAGGTCATATCAATGCGACCCGACTAGATAAGTTGCACATAGATGCATATTTAAATCAGTTTGAATTTACATCTTGTGAAACTTGCCAGTCATGTCACAGAGAAAAGATGACCTTAGCTCCGTTTACTGGAAACAGAGAAAGAGTTAGTGAACTCTTGGGATGATACATGTTGATGTATGTAGGTCCCCTGTCTACACTTGCCAAGACCGGTTCTTTATACTTCATTACATTCTCTGATAATCTTTCGAGATTCAGACCTATGTTCTTGTTAAAACACAAGTCCGAACCTTTTGAGATATTCACAGAATATAAGTTAGAAGTAGAAAACCAATATACGGGTATAAGTATTATGTCCTATGATGAGATCAAGGAGGAGAATACTTGAGCACGGAAATCCTGGATTATTCTAAAGGAGAATGAGATTCTCTCTCAGCATTACTCCTCCGTATACACCATAGCACGATGGTATATCGGGGCGGAGCAATCTCACCCTATATGATAAGGTGTGCTCTATGATGAGTACTACTGAGTTACCTATTTCCTTTTTGGGAGTTATGCACTTGAGAAGCTGCGTACCTATTGAATAGGGTTCAAATCAAATCAGTTGCCTACCACTTCATATTTGATATGATAAGGGAAGAGCCAATATCTTAAGTTAGTTAAGATTTGGGGTTGTCCAGCCTATGTCTAAAAAGCAAAATCCGGACAAGCTCGAGGCAAGGTCTGTAATGTAGAACTGGAAAGGTTCCGGCTATACAAACTACAGCATATGATTTGATAAAACCAAAGGATTCAATAGTTACCAACGAACCTCAGCCTCTCCGCCGATCTAGTAAAGTTCCTCACCCGCCTGAGAGATACTTCGGTTTCTCTATGACAGTGGGAGCGAGGATTGCATCATGAGATGATGACCCAACTAGTTTCGAGCTGGCCATCAGGAGTAAGACTCTGTAAGAATAGCTGGATACTTAGCGATCTGAGATGGAATCCATGTACACTAACAAAGTATGGACTTTGGTTGCTATATCTGAAGGGTTAAATCCCCATCAGGAGCAAGTATATCTTGAGAAGATTACTTGGTGTAGATGGAAAAGTTGAGACTTTCAAAGCTAGACTTGTTAAAGCTTTTCGTCATCGACCAGGCGTGGATAATGATGAAACCTTTTCAAGTGGTTATGCTTAAGTCCATCCAGATCCTACTTGCCACGGCTACATACCATGACTACGATATCTGGCGGTTGGGTGCCATGACTGCTTTTCTAAATGATGTTTTAGAAGAGAACGTCTATAAGTACACAGCCAGAGGGCTTCGTAGACAGTGGGAGCAGCGGAAACGTGTACAAGATGCTTTATAGGATAAAGCAGGTATCGCGGAGTTGGAACATCTGTTTTGATGTAGTAGTCAAACAGTTTGACATCATCAAAATGGTAGATGAACCTTGTATAAACAAAAAGGTAGTAGGGAATATAGTGATGATCCTCGTAGAGTACGTGGATGACATGCTCTTGATAAGGAAGGAGTTTCCTATGCTACGCCCGGTCAATCTCCGCTTATCACAATGATTCTCCATACAGGATCAAAGTGATACCTCCTAAATCCTGGGTTTTGGATCTATGAGATAGATCTAATTGGATGTTAGGATTCTCACTAGTTGTAGTGAGATGGTATCAATCGATCCTGGGGAGAATCACTGGAAGAGTTCCAGGGTGATAAAGACGACTGAATGTCAGTCGCAGGCATTGTCTTTACCCTCAGTAAAGGGACGGTATGCTGGAAGAGTTCCAAGCTAGATACCGTGGCATACTAGACGATTAAGGCTGGATACATCGCTACTTAAGATGCTACCAAAGAGGATGTTTGGGTGTATATTGGTTCATGAGATGAACCATGTTCCTCCCATTGTGTGACAATGGAGTTGTGGCTTATGCCAAGGAATGCCGGTCCCATCAGTGATCCAGACATATTCTAAGGCAGTGTCACCTGATCATGGAGATGGTTGATCTCCAGGGTGATCGAGGTTAGGAGAGTAGACTCAGAAGAAAACACGGCGGATCCACTCACAAAGGCCTTTTCCCAGAGAGAGACTTTTATGGGATGGTTGAGTATGAGATACTACAACCACTGCTATCAGATGGCCCTAGTGCAAGTGGGAGATTGTTAGTTATATGTATGCCCTAGAGGCCATTACTATACATAGGATGTATATTGTAGTGGATGCTTGGACATATATAGGGAGGACTTTCTTGCTCGATATGATAGTATGCTTTCTGGTTGCTCTTTACCTTAACGTGTACACTGATTGTCTCTCTGTTACATGTTGGTAAAGCCCTTAGGATGTGTACTTGACTACCTGAACTATGATGCGGATCATACTAGTGGGGACATGGTAGTCCATAAGTACATCCTTCAAAGGCCCTAGTCGTGGGTGTATCGAGACGGGGCATCGATATACCAGAGTAGACTAGCGTATACCTTCTCGACCCATACAGATGGGCGATGGATGATCCCATATCTATTGGTGTTTAACATCAGAGATGATATACGGGTGCTCAGTGGAGACTGGGTACACTGGACGGACTCGCCGAGAACTCCCAGATGGTATTATACCTTACGTCAGATGGCAGTTCTCTGGTGACACTGGTACAGAGTAGTCTGTTGACTCGAGATCGTCATAGAGTCTTGTGTGGTTCCCACTGTGCTTTGATTTCCATCTTACCACGTCCAAGAGGGCGTGCAAAACGGTGGTTTTTGGGTACAGTCCCGAGTCACATGGAGGCAATGAGCGATAGGAGGGGATTCGTCTCTCCCGGTATAGGGAGTTGATGTTACGCTGTGTTCGATTGGCTATAACAGGAAATCCCTGGCCAGGGTTGCTGAGATTTACTGGTAAGTGTTACCAGTAGTTTCTCGAACTGTTATAGATCTCATATCGACACGACTTATCGAGCTAGTGGGGTTTGACGTTTACCACCCCTAGGCGAGATATGCGACATATCAGACGAATAGACCGGACTGTACGGTAAGTGTTACTGGTTGGATTCATAGGAGTATGAGCGGGCTTGCTCGTCGATCTTCTTATCGCTCAATACCCGGGTGGCCGTTACGTTTAGCAGACCGCTTGCGGCTTGTGGGTGTTTGATATGATTATCACCTGCTGCCGGCGTATTGACGAGTCTTTAGAGTCCTACACAGAGGTTTCCTGGCTCAAGCGAAACGAAATAGGAGCGCATATGAGATATGTGCAGGACCGAGAATAATGCGTGTATGTGATACCGTATTCTATTCTCGCGATGAATGTATCGAATGGTTATATGCGATATAACCTAGTTATCGAATCGAGGGGTGATTCGATAAGCCGATACATTGGATACTAGTCGGTTATATGCGATATGACCGGATCGTTAAATCAAGTGTTGATTTAATGATTTAATGTATAATTATATATTTGATATATTACTTTGCATTAACTAGTATTGGTTCATTTTAAATGGATTTTCTCACTTGGATGTACAAGTTGTATATGTGATATATTTTTTGTGCAAATGATTGTATCATGTTTGATGATACATGTTTACTTGGTTAAGTGCAAAGAATTAAACCATGGTAAAACTAATGATTAGGGTTTTGTTTATCCATATTTATTTATTCATTTATTTGTTTATTTCATTTAGAAAAGATAATGAGAATGGTGGCTTATTTTGTAGTTTTGTGGAAACTTCATGATATGTTGAAAGCTTGACCATTCTTGTTCTTTTCCTAAACCTAACCATTAACCCTAACCATGGTTTATTTTCTACACCTAACTAAGGTTAAGATTATGATAAGTATCATATTGGTTTTTATTTTAAAACAACTTATCATATCATTATCTTCATCTTCTTCTTCTTCTTCACATGAAGAAAGCTTGCCTCATTAATGGCAAGTAAAGAAATCAAGTGAGAAATCCAATTCTAAAGTGAACCCACTTCCTATTTCTTCATCCTCTACCTCTTGCCAAGTAGTATAGGGTGTTTTCTTCACAAGTTTCATGACTTGGTGGAGTGGGAGCTTGAACTAGTGATGCCTCGACGTAGATCATCTTCGGCACGAAGCCGACGACCTTGCCCGCCCATTTCTCCGATGAAGCCGACGCTAGAGCCGGGTTTCCATTTGGACAGCGAGGAGACTTCATTGCGGAGCTATGGAGGTGGAGGACCGGATCTACAAAGGTTGTATTTCCGTTCTTTTAGTTTAGTTGTAAACTAGTTTCATTGTTTCGCCTATATATCTAGCCAACGATCCGTATTAGGGTTTCTCGGCACCCGTAAAATTTGAAATTGGCATGGTTGATGCCTTGTGAGACCTCCTTAGTGTGCCTAGGAACCCTACATGGAGGTGTGGCTTTGGCCTAGGAACCCCAGTCCCATCAGTGACCCAGACATATTCTAAGACAGTATCACCTGATCATAGAGATAGTTGATCTCTAAGAGATCGAGGTTAGGAGAGTAGACTCAGAGGTTAACACGGCGGATCTACTCACTGAGGCCTTTCCTGCGAGAGACTTTTATAGAACGTTGGGAATGCTATACTACAACAACTGGCCTTAGTGCAAGTGGGAGATTGTTAGTTGTATGTATGCCCTAGAGGTCATTATTGTGCATGAGATGTATATTATAATGGATGCTGGGACATATATAGGGAGGAATTTCTTGCTCGACATGATAGTATGCTATCTGGTTGCTCTTTATCTTAACATGTACACTTATTGTCTCTCTGTTACATGTTGATAAATCCCTTAGGATGTGTACTTGACTATCAGGATTATAATGCAGATCGTACTAGTGGAGCCTGAGTAGTCCATGAGTTCATCCTTCAATGTTCCTAGTCGTGGTAGTATCGAGACGGGGCATCGATATTCCATGGTAGACTAGCGTATATCTTCTCAACCAATATGATGGGCGATGGACGATCCCATATCCATTGGTGTTTGACATCAGAGGTTGTATACGGGTGCTCAGTGGAGACTCGGTACACTGAACGGACTCGCCAAGAACTCCTAGATGGTATTATACCTTACGTCAGATAGCAGTTCTCTGGTGACACTGGTACAGGTTGGTCTGTCGACCCGATATCGTCATAGAGTCTTGTGTGTCTCCCACTGTGCTTTGATTTCCACCCTACCACGGCTCTACTGAGTCATGCAAACAAGTGGTTTTTGGGTACAGTCCCGAGTCACATGGAGACAATGAGCGATAGGAGGGGATTCGTCTCTCCCGGTATTGGGGGTTGATGTTGCGCTATGCTCGATTGGCCATAACTAAAATCCCTGGCCAGGGTAGATGAGATTACTGGTAAGTGTTATTAGTAGTTTCTCGACCCGTTATGGACCTTACATCGGCATGACTTATCAAGCTATTGGGGTCTGACGTTTACCACCCCTAGACGAGATATGCGACATATCAGACAAAGAGATCGGACTGTACGGTAGTGTTATTGATTGGATCCGCAGGAGTATGAGCAAGCTTGCTTGTTGATCTTCTGATCGCTCAATACCCGGGTAGCCGTTACGTTTAGCAGACTGCTTGTGGCTTGTGGGTGACTGAAATGATCACCACCTACTGCCGGCGTATTGACGAGTCTTTAGAGTCATACACAGAGGTTTCCTGGTTCATGCGAAGCGAAGTAGGAGCACATATGTGATATATGCGGGAATGAGATTAATGCGCGTATGTGATACCACATTCTATTCTCACGATATGTGATATCGGTCAGTTATATATGATATAGCCCGGTTATCGGATCAAGTGTTGATTCGATAGATTGTTACATTTGATATTAGTCTGTTGTATGTGATATAGCCGGATTATTAAATCAAGTGTTGATTTAATAATTTAATGTATGATTGTATATTTGATATATTAACTTACATTAACTAATATTATCTCACTTAACATTTCTTTTTCTCACTAGTGTGCATATAGTATATATGTGATATATATTAATGTATATGTTTTTGTGTCATGCTTGATGTCGCATACAACATGGGTGTATGAGAATCACACCATGCTTAATATAATGTAGGGTTTTTATTTATTTAAGTAAATCACAAATTAGTGGAATTAAGTCACATGGTTGAAGCTTGTAGAAGCTTGTGGAACGATTGACCAAGTCCACTAATTTTGTTTTACTTATAGATATTTATTAACCTAACCATTATTCATTAGCCATGGTTTATTCTTTACATGGATTAGTGTATGACACTAACTCAGCTATGGTTGCTATTCTCACTTCATGAGTTCATTCTCTAATCTTCATTCTTCATCTTCTTCTTCATGAGAGAAAAAGCTTGCTAGCTTTTTCTAAGTGAGAAAATATTATGAGAAAATAAAATCTAAATAGGGCCCGCTTCCTACTTCATCATCCTCTACTATTAGCCATTTAGTTTAAGGTGTTTGCTTCACTAATTCACATATTAGTGAAGAGGCAGCATGAGCTTGAGTCTTCTCGACGTAGATCATTTTCGGCCTTGAAGACATTGAGCAAGGTTGTTCATTTCTTCATATGAAACCTTACTAGAGTCCGGGTGTTCACTACTTGAAGCGAAGGGACAACTACACGGAGCTTTAGAAATGAAGGACCGGTCTACAAAGGTTGTATTCCTCATTCACTTTCTATGTAAAGTTGTTTACATTTTAGTTTTGCTCCTAAAACTCTAGTTAAATCCTAGGTTAGGTTGTTTGGCACACTAGAAATTTTAAATACGGCATGTTTGATGCCTTGTGAAACCTTGTGGTCATGCCAAATAACCCTATAGCTCGAAGTCTTCGTCGTCAAAAATAATCCACCTTGAGGCAACTCACAATCAAGCTCACACTTCACTAATCAAGCAACCTATACTAATTTTCTTGAGTAGTGTAGGTTGATAAAGTAGGAATTTTGCTCACTAAAAACTGTTCTTTTTTTTTCTTTTTCTCAACCCTAGAAAAAACTAGTGAGGAGAGGAAGAAGATGAACTTGGACTTGAGAGAATGAACCATGAGATAAGATAAAGAATATGATAAATATATATGAATAAAACAAGGTAAGAAGATGAGTCATGGCATCTCCATGCTTCTCCAAACACCCAAACAATGACTCATTCTTCTTTTCTTTAATTCATAAATCTTTATCATTATCTTTACTCTAATGTGATCCTTATACATCCCACTTCTATGTATCATCAACCATGATACAATATAAATATAACTATATATATATATCAAATATATATATCAAATTATGAAATCAACACTTGATTCAATAATCCGGTTATATCATATATAACCCGGCTAATATCAAATATATAAGTGTGTGTGTGCGTGCGTGCGTGTGTGTGTGTATAAGTATGTGTGTGTGTGTGTGTGTCAAATCAATGAATCAACACTTGATTCAATGATCCAGTTATATCATATATAACATGGCTAATACTAAATATATATATATATATATATATATAATCATTGAATCAACACTTGATTCAATGATCCGGTTATAACATATAATGCTAGATTAGAATACGGTATCATACACTCGTATTAATCAAGCTCACGCACATATCTCCATACGTGCCCTACTTCATTTTGCTTGAGCTTAGAAAGCTCTATGTGGAACTCTAAAGACTCGTCAATCGTCAGCAGTAGGTAATGATCACATCAGATACCCACAAGCCGTCAGCGGTACTATCTTGACGTAACAGCTACGCAGGTTTTGAACGAATAGAATATCAACAAGAAAACTTTTCTAAACTACCATAGAGCCTATAAGCAACACTTAGCGTACAGTCCGGTCTCTTTGTGTGATATGTCGCATATCGACTTTAAGGGGTGGAATCATTAGACCCGAATAACTCGATAAGTCATGCCGATATGTGGCCTATATATCCTTTCGAGAAACTACTGATAACACTTATCTGTAAATCTCATCAGCCCTGGCCAAGGACTTATTGTTATAACCAATCGAGTATAGCACAACATCATCTCCCAATACCGGGAGAGACGAAACTCCTCCTATCGCTCACTGTCTCCATGTGACTCGGGACTGTACCCAAAAACCACATGTTTGCATGACTCATTTGAGCCATTGTAGGGAGGAAATACAAGCATAGTGGAAACCACACAAGACACTATGACGATATCGGGTCTATAGACTAACCTGTACAAGTGTCACCAGAAAACTACTATCTGACGATAGGTATGGTATCATCTAGGAGTTCTCGGCGAGTCCTGTTCGGTGTACTCATTCTCCAATGAGCACCTATGTACAATCTTTGATTTCAAACACTAATAGTTATGGGATCAACCATCGCCCCATACAGGGTCAAGAAACGTACACACTAGTCTACTCCGAAATATCGATGCCCTGTCTCGATACTCCCTCGACTAGGAACTGTTAAGGATGTTCTTGTGGACTACTTAAGGCCCACTAGTATGATCTACATCATAGTTCTGGCAGTCAAGCCAACATCCTAAAGGCTTTATCAACATGTATCAAAGTGACAGTAAACTAAAACAATTGCACATGTTAAGATAAAGACCAACCGGATAGCATACTATCATGTCGAGCAAGAAAGTCCTCTGTATATATATGTCCAAGCATCCACTATAATATACAATAATGGTCTTTAGGGCATACATATTCCTAACATTCCCAAACACCAGTCGATAAGGAGACATGCTAAGATCTGTTTTATATGCAGTACGAAATGCCCATAGAGCATCAGTCAGTTTAGAGGACCAACGGTTCTTTGAAATCGTTTTCTCTAAAATTTGCTTGATCTGTCTATTAGAGACTTCAGCTTGCCCACTCGTTTGGAGATGATAGGGCTTAGAAAACTTATGGTTGATTGAAAATTTCCGCATCAAAGCGTCGAAGGACTGATTGCAGAAATGCACCCCATTGTCGCTAATGATAGCACGAGGGTGCCCGAACTGAGAAAAGATATTTTGTTTAAGGAATTTAACGAAAACCTTGTTGTCATTATTATGGATCGGTAT
This sequence comes from Agapanthus africanus, assembly GCA_030015575.1. Lineage (NCBI taxonomy): Eukaryota > Viridiplantae > Streptophyta > Magnoliopsida > Asparagales > Amaryllidaceae > Agapanthus > Agapanthus africanus. Next base: position 371,359,379 of record JASDDO010000018.1, on the reverse strand, counting down.
TGTTGGATATAGTGCCCTTAGATCAATTATTGTAATCGCAGGCACGCGATTGTGATGATTGAGGGAGAACCTATACGGGCATAACAGTCTTACTCAAAATGATAGTATGCTATCTGGTTTGTCTTTATCATCATGTACATGCATTATGTGGTATTACAGATCACTATTACATGTTGATATGGCCTATATGATTCTTTCTTGACTACCAGCATTATGATGTCGATCATATACGTGGGAGCTGGGTGGTCTATAAGCACATCCTTAAATGTCCTTAGTTGAGGGAGTATCGAGACTGGGCATCGATACTACGGAGTAGACTTGTGTATACTTTTCGAGACCCCAACGAAGGGTGGTGGCCGGTCTCACAAGCCATTGATGTCAGTTAGTCACCTAAGATAGTATACATGTGCTCATTGGGTTATGAGTTACACTGGAAGGACTCACCGGGAACATGCTAGATGGTATTATACCAATTGTCAGATAGTAGTTCTCAGATGACATGAGTACAGGTTAGTCTGTCGACTTGAGATCGTCATTTGTCTTGTGTGAGTTCCCACTGTGCTTTGATTACTACCCTACCACGGCTCAAAGGAGTCGTGAAATAGGTTTTAGTTGGGTACAGTCTCGAGTCGCATGGAGGCAGTGAGCGGATCGTCGGAGATTCATCTCTCCCGGTATTGGGGGTTGATGTCGCACTGTGTACGGGTGGCCATCACCAGAAATCCTTGGCTAAGCTAGACGAGAATTACTGATTTGGATCAGTAGTTTCTTAGTGGGTGATGGACTTCACACCAACACGAAATATCACGTTATTAGGGGTCTGAGTTTATCCACCCCCTATACCCGATATGCAATACTCTTAGACGAACAGGCCGGACTGTACGGAGATTGTCATAGAAAGGCTCAGTAGGGGTTCAGATGAGTTTGCACGTCATCTTTCTTTTCGCTCAATACCTGGATAGCCATTACGTAGAGCTAGTGCCGCTGACATGCTTGTGGTTAAATCCACTGCCAGCGTATTGATGAGTCTTTAGAGTATGACACAGAGGGTTTCCCTGGTTCAGGAGAAATGATGTAGTAGCCGTATTTTGATACGTGCAGGGTTCCGATCGAATGATTGTACTAGTTACCTAGACTTTCGATCGGACGGTTGATAATACTAGCCGGCTCAGGATTGAGTCGGATTATTAAATCAGATATTGATTTAATAATTTATGTATATTCTAGTATTATGTTCTTTGTGTTATTCTATCTCTTTTGGTATTCATATTTTGGTACGAATACGGGTATTTATATACAGTAGAGTGTTGGATATGTATGCCCTAAAGGCCATCATTGTATAGGATGCTAGGGATATGTTTGTACAGGAAAATCTTGCTCGATATGATAATACGCTATTTGGTTTGTCTTTATCTTAACATGTGATGTGTTTTACTTTGTATTTCATATCTTGCATACATGTTGATAAAGCCCGTAGGATCTTTACCTGACTACTAGCGTTGTGATGGCAATCATACTTGTGGGAGATGAGTAGTCGATAGGCACATCCTTAAAAGTGTCCCTAGTCATAGAAGTATTGAGATTGGGCATCAATACTACAGAGTAGACTAGTGTATACATATCTAGACCCTGACGAGGGGTGATGGATTGGTCCCGCAACTATTGGTGAGATGCACCTAAGATTGTATACATGTGCTCACTGGGTGTGAGTACACCAGACAGGACTTGCCGAGGACTGGATAGATTCTATTATTCCTAGAGTTAGATAGAAGTTCTATGGTGTCATGAGTTCGGGTAGCCTGTCGACCTGAGGTCGCCATTAGTCTCATTTGAGTTCCCACTGTGCTTTGATTACTACCCAACTATGGCTCTACTGAGTCATGCAAACATGTTTTAGTTGGGCACAGTCCCGAGCCACATGGAGGCAGTGAGCGACTGTTGATTATTCATCTCTCCCGTTATATGGAGTCGATGTCGCGCAGTGATCAGTTGGTCAACACCATAATTCCCTGGTCAGGGCGGATTGAGAATTACTGGTTGTTAGACCAGTAGATTCTCGGATGGTCTTGAGCCATACCGACACGACTTGTCAGGTTATTAGGGGTTTGACATTTTCCACCCCGTAGACCCGGCATGCGATACCCTCAGACGAACAAACTGTACTGTATGGAGATTGTCACAGACAGGCTCAGTAGGAGTTCGGACGAGTTTGCTCGTCGGCTTTCTTTTCGACAGATACCTGAGTAGCCGTTACGTACAGCTAGTTCCACTGACGTGCTTGTGGTTAAACCCACTTCCAGCATACCGTCGAGTTTTTAGAGTCCCACACAGTGGGTTTCCCTGTTTCGGTAAAAACGATGTAGAGGCCGTATGGTCTTACGGCAGGGTTTCGATCATATACGTGTACTGGCTACACGGATGATGTTCGGACGAATAATTTTAAGTCGGATTCTACTATTATATTATTGGATTATTGTTATCTTATTGTATTCATATTTTTCGGAATACGAATACGGGTATGTATATATGTTGAGGGGTATTCTTGTAATTTCACAAATGTGCTTCTAGAAGAAGTCACCTCATTTTTACTTTAATGCATTTATTTAAATGGATAATGAGGTGGATGTATAAGGTGTTATATGATCATTATTGAAACATGGCTACTATGGTGACTCATTCTCATTTAGATGACTATCGAGACAAGGTTGTATTATGTTATTATTATTTGAAATGATATGGTTCATAGTCATCAACATTTAGCCATTCTTCACTTCATTATCACTTGAACACTCTCTATCCTCCTTGGCTCTCTTTTTATTCCTCATACTCTAAACACTCTTATGAGCTGAGAAATCTAGGGTAATTGAGACAATTTAATCCATAATCATTCTCTACATCTCCTAAGCTTCCCAGATTAGCAAACTAGGTACTTTAGTTACCTCATATTTGTTAGTAATATGTATGCCCTAGAGTCCATTATTGTAAATTGATATATATTATAGTGGATACTTGGACATATATATAGAGGACTTTCTTGCTCGACATGATAATATGCTATATGCTTACTCTTTATCTTAACATGTAAACTTAGTATTATTATACTGTATCACTGTTACATGTTGATAAAGCCCTTAGAATATATACTTGACTACCAGGACTATGATGCAGATCATACTAGTGGGGCCAGGGTGATCCACAATTACATCTTTTAATAGTTCCTAGTCGAAGGGATATCGAGACAAGGCTTCGATATTCCAGAGTAGACCAGTGTGTACGTTTCTTGACACTGTATGGGGCGATGGTTGACCCCACAACCATTGGTGTGTGGCATCAAAGATTGTATACAGATGCTCATTAGAGAATGGGTATACCGAACAGGACTCGCCGAGAACTCCTAGTTGGTATTATACCTATTGTCAGATAGCAGTTCTCTGGTGAAACTGGTACAAGTTAGTTTGTAGACCCGAGATCGTCATAGAGTCTTGTGTGGCTCCCACTGTGCTTTGATTTCCTCGCTACCACGGTTCAAAGGAGTCGTACAAACAGGTGGATTTTGGGTACAATCCCGAGTCATATGAAGGCAATGAGCGATAGAAGGGATTTCGTCTCTCCCGGTATTGGGAGTTGATGTTGCGCTATGCTCGATTAGCAATAACTGGAAGTCCTTATCCAGGGCTGCTGATGATATTTAATGATAAGAGTTACCAGTAGTTTTTTGAACCGTTATGAGCCATACATCGGGATGACTTATCAAGTTACTGGGGTCTGACGTTGCCACCCCTAGACTTGATATGCGATATATCAGACGAAGAGACCGGACTGTATGGTAAGTGTTACTTATAGGCTTTATAGGAGTTTGGACAAGCTTTCTTGTTGATCTTCTAATCGCTCAATACTTGGGTAGCCATTACGTCCAGATAGTACCGTTGACGGCTTGTGAGTGATTGATGTGATCAGCACCTACTGCTGACGTATTGACGAGTCTTTAGAGTCCCACACAAATGTTTCATACTTCAGGTGAAACGAAGTAGGGCACATATGATAATATGTGCGGGGGCCTGATTAAATACGTGTTTGTGATGCCGTATTGTAATCTGGCGGTTATCTGATAATGATCAGGTTATATGTGATATAACCAGATTATCGAATCAAGTATTGATTTGATAATGTGATATACAGATAAATGATATTAGTCTGTTATATGTGATATAACCGGATTATTAAATCAAGTGTTGATTTAATAATATGATATATATTATATTTGATATAATTATATATTAACTAATATTATATGCTCACTAATTATTTTATATATATATATATATATGTATATATATATTTGATTGATATATGTATATATATATTTGATATATGTATGTACATACATACATACATACATACATACATATATATATATATATATATATATATATATATCTTTGATATATACATATATACATATATATATTGAAAGAAGCATGGTTTGATTTTCTATTTTTTGGAAAATAGAAAAGGAGGTGGAAAATGAGAGCATGGGTTGTGGCAAGGTATTTATATTTATTTATTTGTCTTGCAGCACTATTGAAGTATGGTTGAATAAATTTATTAGAAATACTTCAATAAGTGAGAAATGGTGTGCTATACTACACTTGAGATTTTTCTTCAGTTCATTGCTTTTACTTGCTCCTTCTTCTTCACTTGAGCACTCATTCTCCATCTTCATGCTTCAAGCTCTAACCCCTCACATGTGATATGAACCATGGAGCTTGAATAAAACTAGTGAGCTTAAATCCCCTACTTCACCATCCTAAACTAGATTAGCACTTTGGTTTAGGGTGTTTCATTCACTTATAGGATATAAGTGAAGAGATAGCTTGAGATATAGAAACATCGGGTGGATCATCTTCGAATTGGGAGATCAAGGAGCTAGCTCGATCATTCTTTAAGTGGAGCTATGAGGAGTCATAGGGAATACTACCCGGAGCATAAGAAGAGAAGGACACGGTCTACAATGGTTGTAGCATCCTTCACCTAGTATAGTTACTTTGATATCTAGCTTAAACCCTAGTCATCTAGTTAAAGATCTTGTTAGTGTTAATTAGCACCCTAAAAATTTAAAATAGGCATGATTGATGCTACTAAAACCCTATGGTGGAGCTAACAAACGATTTCATGGTATCAGAGCCAAAGCTAGAAGATTAGACGATATTTGTAGAAACACGAAACCGAAATAACACCAAAAACTGAAACCTTGAAACCAAGTTTCTGTCGATTTCAAAATGATCTCTGAAATTTTTTTAAACAATGGCAGAAGCTTACATATGATGTAATTAGAACACCCTACGAAAACGAACCCCAAATTTTACTTTTTGGCCGGCGAAATCGTAAAACAAAACTGGCCTGGCCGGTTTTCCAAAGTGTTGAGGTTTGGATTTTGTATGGTGTTCTTAGCTCTTTGTTTTAGGGTTTTAGATCATGTTTGATTAGCCAGATTTTCATGTGATGTTAACTTTTTCAGTAAGGGCTAATCGGAGTGTTTCGTAGTCATGTTTTTAACTTCGTTTCGAGTTTAAGTTTGGTATGCGATACAATACTAGGAATCTGCAGTTAATTAGTTTTATGAAAACTAGTTAGTGATTGTAAATCTAGCATGTTAGTCTCGTTTGTTTGATTTCCACGAAATTTCGATTCGGATCGAAACTCCGTCGCAATCGCGTATCGTACGCAAATATTCGCCTAATTACTTTACTAGATAGCCACGCCCTATAGCCCCGACCAAGTGACTTTAGGAGAACCCCGTTGCCAACAGCATCCACTCAGGTGCTTGCGGCCACGGTGTTCTGTCTAAGTGCGCTTCGTCGACGACATCAGGGGTGCGGTCATCTACTAAAGTTCCCGACGAGTATTTGATCGGGTAGTCGGGAATCTTGTTGAATTACCCGACTAAGTTATTGAAAATTGTTTTCGATATGAGACTAAAATGCAAGGTTTAACTGGTATAGCATGAAATCCGGAATATGAGATATTCCGGGTTTATGATGTCTATGGAAATGCGGATTCTAATTATTGTAGTTTTTCATTTCTTTCTTGCGACTATAAGTGTAATATATGGGGTATCCCAAATCTCGTGGCTCTATGTCAATGACATTCGGGATATACGTATTTACATACGTTGATGATATGTGATATTATGTGTTGCTGTGATATGTTTTATTCGATCGTCGTGATTGAATAGCCAGGGGGGTTTTATGTGAGATGAGAATTTTACAATTTCATTCATGTAAAATTTGTATATAATATTCTTTTATTGGGGCACTTCTGGGTTGAGGATGATATCACCATTGATGTATATTATTTACTTTTCCGCATTAGGATAGACCCAAGGCGAGGAGCACAAGTGACCGGGTTCTAGAGTCGAGTTGGAAGCCATCTCGAGGAGTCAAGACCAGGTCTCCTAACTCTAGAATTGGCAGGGTTGCTTGCCGCTCTCATAGGGGTCTAGAGATGTGGGATTAGATATTCATCATAACTGTGGAATCCATGTTTTTTATTACCAGCTGAATTTAAAACACGGACTTCCTAGTATATCCAATATTTCATATATTGGCTTCTGCTGCAATGTTCTATGATGTTGATTATATAACTGTGTGAGATGAATGTTATATTATATATACGATATATAATAAATGTTGCTTATGTTTTGCACCCGCGCTAGTCCAGCCCTCGCTCTGCCGTTAGTTAAGTAATCTAACGGTGTATGACGGGGCCCCATGGCGAATGTGGATGGTATATGTGCACGTTCTATTTTCATTTCATTTTTCTGTAATGTTTAGGGAAACATTAAATGATGGGACATCATTAATGAGATTAATGAAAAGAAAATTAACCTAAAGATGTTGTAGAATAAAAATTTTCAAAAAGGCAGCTCTAGTTTTTTGCTTTGCATAGTGACATTCCTTGATGAATATCTAGCACCTCATTCGATGAGAAAAGAGCCGAGATCCCTTCACCGAGAGTGACCTCTTTAGCGAAACTAGAAAATGCTACATCCCAATTGGTTTTTTTCTAATAGCTTCTATAGTTCTTGCTTAGCATAGTGGTATTCCTTGATGAATATCCAGCACCTCATTCGATGAGGAAAGAGCCGGGATCCTTTCACCGGGAGTGATCTCTTTGGCGAAACTAGCAAAAGCTACAAAAAACACTCCTTTTCAAATCACTAGATTTTACAACGATATCAAGTTCATTACGTTAAAGGTTTTCTTAAGAACCGGCCATAGCCCTCCGTCGTTTCAGATAAGTACTATTTAGTATTCATGCTGAGTTTGTTGACCTCCATCAAGGCGTAGTGTGTGGTAGCTGATTAGTACTTTCTGCCGCATGTGATGCGATTGGATTTGGATAGTCATATGGCCTTGTTGACCTTCGTCAAGGGTCGTGCGAGTGAGTTTAATTCAATCACGAAATGAACGGGCTGAACTTGACTAGTGGCCTAATGTTTGTTGACCTCCGTCAAGGTCATAGGATGCCAGGGGTAAAAACAATTATCGGGAATTTCAAGTGTTGAAAATTTGCAATGAGATTGTATACCTGCTATGTGATAGTTGGATCGCGATACCCACTACGAGTAAGAGTTACTCGTGGGAGAGTTTTGCACTTTACAATTAGCTAATCCAGTAGGTGTCTAAAAAGGTGTCAATGGGGTTATGCCTCTAGGGAAATGAGGTTTATTTTACTTAGGTCTGTGCGAAAGCACGAGGAACTTCCCTCGGATTACCGACACTGGCCTGGCTGACCGATTAGCGAACTTGTAGAATGTAATTAATCCTGGCTAATCTTACTTTTTATGGTTTGAAGGAAGATTTGATAAAAACAGTAGAAGCCATCCTGATTAGATAAGAAAATAACCAATCTAATCTTGAAAAGAGTGCACGCTAAAACGTTTCCTTCTCTCTCTCTCCAGGCAGCGACCAATGACACGCCTTAATCAAGATAATAATATAGATGTATTGATCGAACCCGCTTATTATACTGGGCTAGGTTCCGCTCTATTTTATGACTGTCATAAGTCTGAGCAAGGAATAGGGGAATACCCAGATTCCCACGCCACCCGAACGAAGGAGCATACCGATGCATCTTCTTCGGGTGTGTTCGTTACTGAGAACTATTTCTCAGTTTGCTCTACGTCTTGGGTATTGGATACCGGATCAGGATCCTACATATATAATTTGTTACATGGGCTAAAGAGAGATAGAGAACTGGAAAAATGTGATAAATCTCTAACAATAGGGAAGGTGCAATTGTTGCAGCCAAAGCAGTTGGCGCATATCACCTAGTATTACCAACTGGTAATACATTAATTCTGAATGATTGTTACTATGTACCAAAGATGATGTGCAACATTATATCAGTTTCTTCGCTAACTAAAGAAGGATATAATTTCACATTAGAGGATAATGTTATGAACATTTTTCTAAATTAAGTGTTGATTAGGTTTGGTACATTGTGTAACGGTATATACGTTCTGAATCAAACCACAGTTCTAAGCATACAGAACACAAACAAGAGAAAATGTTTAGAAATGAATGAAGCCTACTTTTGGCATTGTATACTAAGTCATATCAATGAGACAAGACTGGCTAAGTTGCATAAAGATGGATATTTGAATCCGTTCAAATTTATATCTTATGAAACTTGCGAGTCATGTCCCAAAGGTAAAATGAACAAAACTTTTTTTACTGGACATGGAGAAAGAGCTACTGAACTGTTGGGACTGATACATAGTGATGTATGCGGTCCTATGTCTACTCATGCCAGGAATGGTTCCTCATACTTTATTACATTTACCGATGATCTCTCTAGATTCAGACATGTGTTCTTGTTGAAACAAAAATCTGAAGACTTTGAGAAATTTAAGGAATATAAGAACGAAGTATAGAACCAGACGGGTTAAAGTATTAAAATCCTTCGATCTGATCGGCAAGGAGAATACTTGAGTACGGAGTTCCGAGACTATTTAAAAAAGAATGGGATTCTCTCTCAGCTTACTCCTCCGTATACACCACAGCACAACGGTGTATCGGAGCAGAGAAATCGCACCGTATTGGATATGGTGCACTCTATGATGAGTATTGCTGAGTTACTGATTTTCTTTTGGGGTTATGCACTTGAGATAGCTGCATACCTATTGAATAGGGTTCCAACCAAATAGGTATCTACCACTCCATATGAGATATGGGAGGGGAAGAGACAGTGTCTTAATTACATTAAGATATGGGGTTTTCCGGCTTATGTCAAAAAGAAAAATCCAGACAAGCTCGAGATAAGGTCAGTTCTGTGCAAGTTTATAGGATATCCCAAACATTCGCGATGATATATCTTCTACCACACTGAGGAACAAAAAGTGTTTGTTGCTCAACATGCCACCTTTTTAGAAAAAAGGAATTTCTTGTGAAAGAAATTAGTTGCAATGAGGTAGAGCTTGAAGAAGTTCCAACAACACAAAATATAACTGACGATTTGGTGGAACCGGGGGATTCAGTTGTCCTCGATGAATCTCAGCCACTCCGCAGATCTAATAGGGTTTCTCATCCACCTGATAGATACTACGGTTATCTCATAGACGATGGGAGCGAAGATTGCATCATAGAAGATGATGACCCAACTAGTTTCGAGCAGGACATCATAAACGAAGACTCTGTGAAATGGTTGTATTCCGTATTTATACGGAATATATTCTAGAAGTTGGATACCTCATTGTATTATTTCTTTTTAGAAAATCAATTGTCATTTGTAAATGAGGTGGACGGGTGAGGTGGCATGAGGATGATTGAGGTGAGATGAGATGTATGGCTCTTGATTGTTTATTTAGAAAATATATGAGATATTTTCTATGGTTGATAAATGTATAGATATTTTTCTACATGATATACACACTTGCTTCATTGATTCACTCATATTCATTCTCTTGGACACTTAGCCATTTTTCTTGAGTTGCTCATGTCCATGGTTTTCTTCACCTCCTCCTTTTTCTTCTTTGATTGCTCACTTGAGCATGAGGTATGAGAGAAAAAGATAGTGAAATATTCCTACATCTCCACTCTCCATTGCTAGCAACTATGGAGCATCGGTTGCTTCGCTAGGCGATGCTGGAGCTTGCATCGTTTCGCTCGGGTGGATCATCTTCGACGGAGGAAGACCGGCAATCAAGCTTGATCCAGGACACCTCAAGGAGCTAAGGAAGATGGTGGAAGACCGAAGGACACGGATTATTCGGTATAATGCTTCTATCATAGTAGTTTAGCTCTTTGTTAGTTAGCTAGTGTAGGTTTATGGTTCAATCTTGGGCGGGTTTTGTTAGCGCCAAGTTTTTTAAACGCCAATTTTTGTTTCGCATCGGCCAAGGTAGATGGCCAAGGTACCGGCAAAACCTAACACCTTCTTGTAGCAAGTGTTAGCTAGTTATAGTTTAATTAAGATCCTTAGTTGATATAATCGATGTTGCAAAGTAAACTCTTTTGTGATAAGGAAAAAATCGTTTTTTATGTATTCTGCCTCCCCGTGGACTCACGGGGTGCGCGATATCGACTTTACCCTGGTATCAGAGCCATATAAAACCTTAACTAGCTAGTTAGCAAGTAGTTAGAGCTTCGATCGTCAGAAATTACCCAAAACCAAAATTTTGAGACCGAGCTTGCTGTCAATTTTTTAAAGTGTTCAAAAAGTTACTTTAGTGGCCTTAAAAATACAAGCAGTGTTTTTTAAGAACACAGAAGAAATTTGAGCTAGTGATCGCCCATGACCACCGCGAAACCACAGACAAACTCAGTATTTATCCGCCGTTCCGTGGCCGAGTCAGGGCCGAGTCACTCCAAATTTCTTCTGTGGCTCTTATTCTTGGAAATATGGTTTCTTGCATATTTGTTCTCCGCCCAAGATTGTTTGTGTACTGGTTTTTGTATGGGGTAAAGACGGATAATGATTATCGATCGAATTTCTAACTTACTTGGTTAATCCAGGTTTTCTATGTTGATATATATGATGCTAAACGTCTGCTAATCGCTATACCTCGATTAGTGGGGGTTGCACATATCTGTATTGTGATGGTTTATGTATATGGAATATTTGATCGTTGTGAATGAATAGCCGGGGGATGTGAGAAGAGTGTTTTCTTTTCCTTCATTCATGTATATTTGTAAATTGATGTAATATTATTTTTTTGTGGGGCACATTCGGATTGAGGTTATAGCCACCGTTATATTATTTCTTTTACTGTTTCTTGCACCTAGGATAGACCCAAGGTGGGGTGCACAAACTACTGGGTTCTTGAAGTGCCGAGTGGCCTACTCATTTTATTGAGGGAGGTTGCTTCACTTCGGGAATTTGGCGGGTAGTTTGCCGCACCCGTAAGGGTCTAGGATGGGGGTTTGGCTATTCATCATGACCATGAAATCCGTGATTTGTTATAGGCTAAAACGAAATACGTAAATCCTAATATATCCAATATATTCATCGTGATTCATTGATCTGGATTGCTTATTATTGCGTGAGAAGAATGGCCGTGTGTGTGAATGTGTGTGTGTGTTATAATAAAAGTTGCTTATGTTTTGTACCCGTGCTAGTCCAGCCCCCACTCTGCCGTTAGTTAAGTAACCTAACGGTGCATGACAGGGCCATGCAGCGAATGCGGATGGCATAAGCGTACGTTCTATTTTTGTTTCTTTTTTTCCAGCAATGATAAGGTTAATTGATGGGACTACATTAATTTTGATTAATGCAAGAAAATAAACCTAAAATCTGATGTCATTGGAACAATTACAAAACCACTCGATATTCTTCAAAAAGCATTTTTAAAAGCGGATCTTAAACCACTCCTTTTCAAAAGCTATCCGGTTACTTCGACTATATCAAGTTCATTACGTTAACGGTTTTCGCCAAAAACCAGCCGTAACCCTCCGTCATTTTAGATAGGTATCTACTAGTATTCATGCTATGTGTTCTGATCTTCGCCATGGCATATTGTTTGGTAGCTAGTGGGCGCTTATCTGTAGCGTAGATAGATGCATTAATCTAGGACAGGCGTACAGTTGTTTTGGCCTTCGTCAAGGGAATGTACGAATGGGTCTAGGTTAATCTGGATAATGACGGTTTGAACTTGACTTGCGACTTATGATGTTTTGACTTTCGTCAAGGTTATAAGCGCTCGGGGCAAAAATCACATCGTGAGTTTCAAACATAAAGGAAACTTGCTAGTATTGCATACCTTCTGGAGTGTGGTGTTTTTGGTAGGCTTCCTTCAAAATCATCACACAATGATAGTTGGGTCCAGATCCTACTATGAGTATCCGCTACTCTTCAGGAAATTTTTTCACTTAACAATCAATGCTATAAACCAAGTAGGTGCCTAGAACGGTGTTAGCGGGATTACGCCTTCAGGGAAAAGAGGTTATGTAATTAAGGAACTTCGTGAAGGCGTTGGAAAACCTCCCTCGAAGTACCGACACTAGCTTGGCCGAAAGGTTAACCAAGTATTGTAACGTGCGATTAATCCTGACTAATTGTTCTTTTAGGGTTTGAAGAAGAATTTGAGGAAATAGTGGGAGCCATCCTGTTTAGATAAACTAATAACCAATCTAAACTTGTAAGAGCATATGCTGAGTGTATCTTTTCTCTCTCTCCTAATTGCAGCGACCATGATGGGACTTAAGCTAATACTAGATAAAAATAAACTCGCTGCACCAAACTATAAAAACTGGCCGAGGAATGTCCAAATGGCCCTTACATATGATAAGGTCGCATATGTCTTCACGGCGATAGCTCCGCCTGTTCCCGGTCCAGAATTCTTTGTCGCGGACATTGAGGTCCGTAAGACCTGGGATCCTGATTGTGCGAAAGCCAAGTGCCTTATGCTGGCCTCCATGGATAATAAACATCAGAGACGGCACGAGAAGATGGACCTTGCTTCCATCTTCCTCCATACCAAAGAATTATATGGAGAACAATCTCGTATCGCAAGATACGAGACCTCAAAGAAACTGTTTCAAGTGAGGTTGGCTATCGGATCATCTGTTGGGGACCACATCCTGAAGATGATTTCTCTCATTGAACAGCTCGCGGGCTTAGGAACCACGTTGGAGAATGAGTTGTACATCGACTTAATTCTACATTCCCTTCCCTTCACCTATGCCTAGTTCATATTGAATTTCAATATGAATAGTATTGATGTTTCACTTCTTGAGCTCCTCAACATGTTGAGAATGGCAGAGGGCACCTTGACCAAAACCAAGGAAACACCTGCTCTGTTTATTGAAGGATCTTCTTCTTCTAGATCCAAGACTAAGGCAAAGGGGAGGAAGAAGAAGGCCCCCACAAAACAGAGTGGAGGTGTGCAGAAGGTGCAAGGAAAGGGAAAGAAAAAGATAGGGGCAGCCAAAAAGGAAGAATGTTTCTATTGTCGGAAAAAGGGACATTGGAAAAATGACTGCAGGGCCCTAAAGGCCAGGAATCAGGACACGAAGCAAGTTGTGGTTTCGGCTTCAAGTGTGTTCGTGATTGAAAACTTCTTCTTAATAAACTCTACTTCTTGAGTATTGGATACCGGATCAGGATCTCATATCTGTAATTTTTTGCAGGCGCTGTGAAGCCGTAGAGTTTTGAGAAAAGGTGATATACCCTCAGGGTTGGCAACGGAGCCAGTGTGGATGCTATTACAGTATGAGAATATCACCTAGGATTGGCGAGTGGACATATTTTGTTATTGCGTAACTGATTTTGTATATCCAGTATGGTGTGTAATATTATATTAATATCATTATTATCAAATGAAGGATATAATTTTGCACTTGTAAGCAATGTTATCAACATTCACCTAAATCATGAAATGGTCGGGTCGGGTACACTTAGTAACGGAATATACATTCTTAATCAGCATCAAGTTTTCAACGTCCAAAACGCAATAAAAAGAAAAGCTTCAGAATAAAACCAACCTTTCTTATGGTATTGTAGACTCGGTCATATCAATGAAACACGACTGACTAAGTTACATAAAGAAGGATACTTGGATCTGTTTGAGTATCAATCATATGCAACTTGTCAATCATGCATCAGAGGAAAGATGATAAAAACTCCGTTCATTGGACACGGAGAAAGAGCCACAGAGCTCATTAGACTGATACACATCGACGTGTGTGGGCCAATGTCTACACATGCAAGAAGTGGCTATTCCTACTTCATTACTTTCATAGATGATTTCTCAAGGTATGGACTTGCATTCTTAATTAAACATAAATCCAAAGCCATTGAGAAATTTTAAAACTATAAGAATGGAGCGGAAAAGCAAACCGGCAAAAGTATCAAGATGCTCTGATCCGATCGGGGCGGTGAATACTTAAGTGCCAAGTTCCTGGAATATTTAAAAGAGAATGGAATTCTCTCTCAGTTTACTCCTCCATACACACCACAACACAATGGTGTATTAGAAAGATGGAATCACACCTTACTTGATATGGTGCGTTCCATGATGAGTAATGTTGAGTTGCCGCCCTCCTTTTGGGGTTATGCACTGGAAGTTGCTTCATACCTATTGAACAAGGTTCTAACTAAGTTTATGCCTACCACTCCATATGAAATGTGGAGTGGGAAGAAACCCTGTCTTAAGTATCTGAAGATATGGGGTTATCCTGCCTTTGTCAAAAAAGGTTCATCCAGACAAACTCGAGGCACGTTCAGTACTGTGTAAGTTTGTGGGATACCCCAGGAATTTTAGAGGGTATTATTTCTATCACAACAAGGAACAAAAGGTCTTTATTTCTCATCATGCTCGCTTCAAGGAAACTCAATTTCTCAAGAAAGAGATAAGTAGCAGCATGATAGAGCTGGAAGAAATTTCAGAACCACAAACTATTACTAAAAACTTAGTAGAACCTAAGATTTCAATAGAATAGGACGTACCCATGCCACTCCACAGATCTAGTAGGCAGTCTCATCCGCCCAAAAGATACTACGGTTTTCTCATAGACGGGGATCGAGAGCATTGCATTATCAACGATGATGAGCCGACTAGTTTTCAGCAAGCCATCACGAGTAAAGACTCGGTGAAGTAGCTGGATGCTATGCAATCCGAGATGGAATCTATGTACACAAACCGAGTTTGGACATTGGATTTTTCTTCTATTGGGGTAAAACCCATAGGATGTAAATGGACCTTCAAAAATAAGATTGGTGTAGATGGTCAGGTAGAAACCTAAAAAGCTAGACTTTTTGCTAAAGGTTTTCGTTAAAGACCAAGATTGGACTATAACGAAACTTTTTCATCAGTGGCTATGCTTAAATCCATTCGGATCCTACTTTCCATTGCTTCATTCCATGACTATGACATCTGGCAAATGGATGTTAAAATCACTTTTCTAAATGGAAGTATAGAAGAATGTGTTTTCATGGATTAACCAGAGGGTTTCGCAGACAGTGAGAGCAGCGGAAAGGTGTGTAAGTTGCTTAAATACATTTATGGATTAAAGCAGGTATCGCGGAGTTAGAACATCTTCTCTGATGAGACGGTCAGGGAATTTGACTTTTTCAAAAATGTAGATGAACCTTGTATTTACAAGAAGATTGTAGGGAGAACTGGGGTATTTCTCATTTTATACGTTGATGATATTCTCCTGATAGGAAATGATATTACTATGCTACAATCGGCCAAGCCATTCTTGTCATAAAAGTTCTCTATGAAAGACCTAGGTGATGCCTCGTACATTCTGGGGATTAAGATCTATCGTGACAGATCTAAAAGAATGTTGGGACTTTCACAGTCGAGGTACATTGACACCGTACTAAAGAGGTTTAGTATGGAATATTCTAAGCGCGACAATTTTCTCGCTTATCACGGAATCACCCTTTCCAAAGAGATATCTCCCAAGACTGATGAGGAGAGGGCTCGCATGAGCATAGTACCTTACGCTTCGGCGGTAAGGTCAATAATATATGCGATGTTATGTACCAGACCAGATATAGCTTATGCACTTAGCGTGATAAGCAGGTATCAGTCTAACCCAGGTGAGAAATATTGGATAGCAATAAAGAACATTCTTAGGTACCTCAGAAGAACTAAGGAGATGTTCCTGGTGTATGGTAATAGGGGCCTCCAGATCGAGGAGTTTACCGACTCTGGCTTCTAAAGTGACAAGGATGACTCTAAATCTATCTTGGGTTATGTGTTTACCCTCAACGAAAGGATGGTCTGTTGGAAGAGTTCCAAACAGGATACCGTAGCAGACTCGACGATGGAGGCTGAGTATATCGCTGCTAGTGATGCTGCAAAAAAGGCATTCTGGATGAGGAAGTTCATTTTTGAACTTCAGGTGGTTCCATCCATTGCTGATCCAATACTTTTGTATTGCGATAACAATGGAGCCATGGCTTTAGCAAAGGAACTACGGTCCTATCAGAAATCCAGACATATCTTGAGGCGGTATCACCTGATCAGGGAGATCGTGGATCACCATGAGATCGAGGTGCAGAGAGTGGATACAAAAGACAACACCGCAGATCCATTCACCAAGGCCATCTCTCAAGTCCAGTTCGAGAGACTGTTCGAGATGTTGGGCATGCGGTACGCCAGCAATTGGCTCTAGTCCAGACAGTGGGTACTTATTGCGCCAATTACAGGCCTTAGTGCAAGTCGGAGATTGTTGGATATGTATGCCCTAGAGGCCTTCATTGTATACGATGCTAGGGATATGTATGTACAGGACAATCTTGCTCGATATGATAGTACGCTATTTGGTTTGTCTTTATCTTAACATGTGATGTGTTTTATTTTGTATTTCATATCTTGTATACATGTTGATAAAGCTCGTAGGATCTTTGCCTGACTACCAGCATTGTGATGGCAGTCATACTTGTGGGAGCTGGGTAGTCGATAGGCACATCCTTAAAAGTGTCCCTAATTGTAGGAGTATCGAGACTGGGCATCGATACTCCATAGTAAACTAGTGTATACATATATAGACCCTGACGAGGGGCGATGGATTGGTCCTACAACCATTGGTAAGGTGCACCTAAGATTGTATACAGGTGCTCGCTGGGTGTGAGTACACCGGACAGGACTCACCGAGGATTGGCTAGATTGTATTATACCTAGCGTCGGATATCAATTCTTTGGTGACTTGAGTGCAGATAGTTTGTCGACCTAAGCTCGTTATTTGTCTCGTGCGAGTTCCCACTGTGCTTTGATTACTACCCTACCACTGTTCTAATGAGTCGTACAAACAGATTTTAGTTGGGCACAATCCCAAGCCACATGGATGCAGTGAGTGACTGTTGGGGATTCGTTTCTCCCTGTATAGGGAGTTGATGTCGCGCTATGATCGGTTGGTCAACACCATAAGTCCCTGGCTAGGACGGATTGAGAATTACTGGTAGTTAGACCAGTAGATTCTCGGATTGTCTTGAGCCATACTGACATGACTTGTCAGGTTATTAGGGGTCTGACATTTTCCATCCCCTAGACCCGACATGCGATACTCTCAGACGGACAAACCGGACTATACGAAGATTGTCACCGACAGGCTAAGTAGGAGTACGGACGAGTTGGCTCGTCGGCCTTCTTTTCGACAGATACTTAGGTAGTCGTTGCGTACACCTAGTGCAATTGACGTGCTTGTGGTTAAACCCACTGCCAGCTTACGGTCAAGTATTTAGAGTCCCACACGAAGGGTTTCCCCAGTTCAGGCAAAACGATGTAGAGGCCATATGGTCTTACGGCAGGGTTTCGATCTTATACGTGTACTGGCTACACGGGTGATGTTCGGACGGATAATACTAGTAGGTTTGGTTTAAGATGGATTCTAGTATTATATAATTAGATTATTATTATCTCATTATATTCGTATTTTTCAGAACACGAATACAAATATGTATATACGGTGAGGGGTATTCTTGTAATTTCATAAGAGTGCTTCTACAAGAAGACACCTCCTTTTTGCTTTAATCCATTTATTTAAATGGATAATGAGGTGGAGGTATGAGGTGTTATATGATCATTATTGAAGCATGGCTACTTTGGTGACCCATTCTCATTTGGATGACTATTGAGGCATGGTTGTATTATGTTATTATTATTTAAAACGATATAGTTCATAGTCATCAACACTTAGCCATTCTTCATTTTATTATCACATGAACACTCTCTCTCCTCCTTAGCTCTCTTCTTCTTCCTTAAACCCAAACACTCTTATGAGTTGAGAAACCTAGGGTAATTGAGACAAATTAATCCATAATCATTCTCTACGTCTCCTAACCTACCTAGATTAGCAAACTAGGTACTTTAGTTACCTCATATTAGAGCTTAGAACTTGAACTATAGACTCTCGGGTGGATCTTCTTTGACACTAAGAGACCGATTACCAAGCTCGATCCGTACACTTGAGGAGATTAAGAAGACCCAAAGGACTAGAACATGAAGGTATAAATCACTTTATAGTAGATTAGAACCTTTGTTTGTTTTTCTAGCTAGTGCTTCTGGTCGATCATGGAAGTTTAGTTGATGTTTCTTCCAATAAAATCGATGTTTGTTAATTCCGCCTCTCTACAAATCCAGTGGAGTGTGCGACATCTATTAGGAATATGTATGCCCTAGAGGCCATTATTGTACATTGATGTATATTATAGTGGATGCTTGGACATATATATAGAGGACTTTCTTGCTCGACATGATAGTATGCTATCTGGTTTCTTTTTATCTTAACATGTATACTTAGTATTATTATATTGTCTCTCTTATAAATGTTGATAAAGCCCTTAGGGTGTTAGCTTGACTACCAGGACTATGATGCGGATCATACTACTGGGACCTGGGTAGTCCACAAGAACATCCTTTAATTGTTCCTAGTCGAGGGTATATCGAGACAGGGCATCGATATTCCAGAGTAGACTTGTGTGTACCTTTCTTGACCCTGTATTGGGGCGATGGTTGATCCCATAGCCATTGGTGTTTAAAATCAAAGATTGTACATTGGTGCTCATTAGAGAATGGTTACACCGAACAGGACTCGCCGAGAACTCCTACTTGGTACTATACCTATTGTCAGATGGCAGTTTTCTGGTGACACTGGTACATGTTAGTCTGTAGACCCGAGATCGTCAAAGATTCTTGTGTGGTTCCTATTGTGCTTTGATTTCCGCCCTACCACGACTCAATGGAGTTGTGCAAACAGGTGGATTTTGGGTACAGTCCCGAGTCATATGGAGGCAATGAGCGATAGGAGAGGTTTCGTCTCTCCCGGTATTGGGAGTTGATATTGCGTTATGCTCGATTGGCTATAACAGTATGTCCCTGGCCAGGGCTGATGAGATTTACTGGTAAGAGTTATCAGTAGTTTCTTGAACCGTTATGAGCTATACATCGGCAAGACTTATCAAGTTAGTGGGGTCTGACGATTCCACCCCTAGACTCGATATGCGACATATCAGACGAAGAGACAGGACTATACGGTAAGTGTTACTTATAGGATTCATAGGAGTTTGGACAAGCTTGCTTGTTGATCTTCTATTCGCTTAATAACTGGGTAGCCATTACGTCCAGCTAGTACCGCTGACGGCTTGTGGGTAACTGATGTGATCAATACCAACTGCTGGCATATTGACGAGTCTTTTGAGTCCTACACAGAAGTTTCCTGGTTCAAGCAAAACGAAGTAGGTCACATATGATGGTATGTGCGGGGTGCCTGATTAAATAAGAGTATGTGATACCGTAATCTAATCTGGCAGTTATTTGATATCGGTTAGGTTATACGTGATATAGCCGGATTATTGAATCAATTATTGATTTGATAATGTGATATACCGTAACACCCGAGTTTGTTTATACCAATTCTAGTTTCCATATTTACCTATCCCTGGTCTTTCTTGATTTAGCATGTTTGGGTGCGAAAGGTATTTTACATATTACTCGGCATTCGACCCGACCCGCTTACTTGAACCTGGTTAACTTTTATTTATAGATTAGCTTAACTTGTTGCATGGACTAGTGCATCTCATAATTTAGTATATACTGGTATTTTATCTAGTATCGCATCTGTTGCAAATAACAATTTAAATCATGTAAAGTAAATTAAAATTTCATTTCATGGCCTGCCTGATACCCCTAACCCTGTGGTAGCGTCCTTGCATCGTGTTCTCATCCCGTTCACTGAAACGGACGTGTTTGGACGGCTACGCGCACGTACGTGCGTCCGCTCTTGGGGGTGTGCTTTTCTGTCACAAAATCTTTCATTTCAATTTTTGGAACTTGCTAATAATTTTCACATTTCAAATTCAAATTTTTGGACCCGACCCGGGCGCAATTCTGAAATATTTGTATTCCGCCAAATCCTATTTATTTTTAAAATTCTTTGATCAGTTTTAAATATTTTTATCAGAAGAAAATTTTAAGTTGGAAATATTTTCTGTACTCAGCCAATTTTCTTAAAGTGTTAAAAATATTTTATAAATCTTTTATCAAAACTTCTCTAAACCAATCAATCTTAATCACCGGGCCCCACCATAAAATTTCTCTTTCTCTTTTCAGCGAATCAAAATCCCCTTCTGTTATTCCCTGGGCCCTACCATCTCTCTCTTTCTTTCTCCTTTTCTTCTCTCTCCCCCGAGCGCACTTTCTCTCTCTCTCTCTCCCTTCTCTTTCTCTCTTCTCTCGCGCCCACTCTCTCACCTCTCGCGAACACTATTCATTCCTCGACTCTGGTCACCGCTCGCGCGGTCGCGTCACCTCCCTCCTATTTCTTCTCCTCTCTTTTCTTTTAAACCCCGAGCCACGAGAACCCATGCACCCTATGCTTTCCTCGAACCCTAACCCTAGAAACCCTTCACCTCATCACCAATCCCCTTCAACCAAGCCTCCTCCCCCTCCTCGCCAACTTCTTCTTCTTCTTCCTTCTTCTCCCCGAGTCTTCCCCCTGCACAGCCCCTGCACGCAACCAACTCGACCCTAGGACCTGCCTTCCCATCGCCGCCAACCATCTCTTGTCGCCGTCTCTCCTTTCTTTTCTCTCTCTTCTGTTCCTCTCCCTTTCTCGTGAACCCTGCACACTCCTGTACCCGAAACCCTAGTTTAACCCAACCAAACCTAGCAGCAAAACCCCATTACCGGAGCTCCGTTCACCGCCGTTGACCCCTTCGCATCACCCCTCTGCAACCACAGGACACGTCTACGGTAAGCTCTCTCAAGTTTCCCTTCTTCCAATCCTTTTCTCCATTCTTTCTCTTCTTCTTTATGTATTGCTTCTTGTATTAACTGTTCATCTGTGGCTGGAATCCGGTCGTACCGACGACGATCCCGACGACCCAGCAAGCATCCCTGACCTGCGTGATCCACTTGTTCGTTGTTTGGATTCGTTCCGTACATCGTGCGTGCGTCGCGACTTTTCCCACCGACGTGTGACGTTCCGTATACCCATTTCTTGATCCGTCGAGGCAAGTGAAACTTACTACATGCTATTAAAATTACTATACACTTATTTGAATGCATCTTAAACCTGTAGTTTAACTTTAATACCAAATTTCCATTTTTTACTTTTCGATGTCCCGTTATATCAATTTAGATTCAAAGCTGGAAACCGACCCGTTGCATTTACTTTACTAAACATGACAACCACATTTAGAGGTTTTAATCACATTTTAACTTTTGACATAGCCGATTGTATTCTTTCTATAGTTTTACTCCATCGGACACCCGTGTGCAATTTAACCTGTAATAGTTATAATTTTATCCATTGAATATATTATATCATTGCATCCCTAAAATTACCTAATACTTGTTAACATGATTTTAACATCCATAATTGTCATACTGTATGTATGTAATGTTGAAACCATCTCTTAAACTCAAACTGATAACCGTACATCTAATAATTTAACCTGTACCTATTTGCATGTCATATTACGTGTGCCAATTTATTGTCCTGATAATACCCATGCTTGTTTATTAATGACCATGATGATGCTGGTTGATTATGAGCACCCACATGATATCTTGTATACCCTGACATGACTTGCTACACATATTACCTGACCTGACATGGTACCGTACACTCTTGACATGGCATGACACCTTTATACATTACCTGGCTTGAACGAAATAGGAGCACGTATGTGATATGTGTGGGACCGAGAATAATGCGTGTATGTGATACCGTATTCTATTCTCACGACTTTTTGTATCGGTCGGTTATATATGATATAGCCGGGTTATCGAATCAAGTGTTGATTCGATAAGTCGATACAATGGATGTTAGTCGATTATATGAGATATGACCGGATTATTAAGTCAAGTGTTGATTTAATAATTTAGTGTATAATTGTATATTAGATATATTAGTTTACATTAACCAACACTTGTTTACTTAAGGATTTTTCTCACATGTGCACAACTTTAATATATATGTGATATATATTAAAATGTGTTTTCTTTTTGTATCATGGTTGATGATACATCATACATGGGTGTGCAAGACATACACCATTCTATTTAAATGGTGGTTAATAATTATATAAGGTAATTACAAATTAGTGGAGCTTTTGTCACAAGCATGAAGCTTGTAGAAGCTTGTGGATGCTTTGACAAAGTCCACTAACTTTGTTTTACTTTAGATTTTTATTAACCTAACCATTTAGGATTAGCCATGGTAATGTCTCTACATGAGTTAGTATATGATACTCACTCACCATGGTTAGCTCACTCACTTGATCACAATCCCCATCCTTTTTCTTTTGTTCATCTTCTTCTTCTTTGAGCAAAAAGAAAAAGCTTGTTAGGGTTTTAAAAAGAGAGTGAAAGATTGTGAGAAATAAAATTCTAAAGAGAACCCACTTCCTATTTCTCCATCCTCTACTAGACTAGCACTTTAGTTTAGGGTGTTTACTTCACTAATTCTCTAGTTAGTGAAGTAGTAGCTTGAATTGGTATTCCCTCGACGTAGATCATCTTTGGCCTCGAAGACTTCAAGCAAGGACGCTTTTTTCGCCTCGTGAAGCCATGCAAGAGTCCGGGAGAACCACGATCGCAGCGAAGGGACTTCAATAAGGAGCTAATGAAGTGAAGGACCGATCTACAAAGGTTGTATTTCGTATTCACTTAGTCGTAAATGCTATTTACTTGCATGTGAAACCCTAATTTTCTAGCAAAGATCTTGTTTAGGGTTGTTAGGCACGGCTAAAATTTTAATCGGGCATGGTTGATGCTTTCTTAACCCTTGTTAGAGTGCCTAGTAACCCTACAGTGGTATCAGAGCCTAGCTAGAGAATTAGGCGACGTGTATACGAAATTAAAACCCCGATCGAACCCGGAAACGTCAATTTAACCCCCTCTCTGGACATTTTTTTAAAACTGTGATTTTTCTGAATTAAAAATACCTAAAAAATTCAGCAGGTGATTTTAGGAATTATTGTGCAAAACGACAATGTAACTCGTACGGATCGCCGCGGAACCGCGGCAGTACCTTGCTTGTGCCGCGGATCCGCGACCGTACAGTGAGATTTGGTTATTCTTTTTGTACAGTAATACCCTTATCTGTTAGTGCTATTTTCTGGGTACTTTTAATTTGACTCAAGTGTTGAGTGATCTGGGGTTTATTTTGTATTCGTTGATTCGATCGGAAAATTTAATTTCGTTATGTTTTCCGGATAATTTAGAAAGTATTAAAATGTTCGAACGGATATCATTAACTCATTATTTCCCGGCACTAGAAACTTTCAAGTGTTGAATTTTTCTTGAGTTTAGATTTTTCGGAAAAACGTGCAAGTAACGCGATGGATCCTCTAGAAGAACATAAACCATAACTCGATTATGTGACCGTCTGAACCGCCTCTAAACCTTAGGGTTTGGGGCAGTACGGCGTGCCACATGTGAGGCGTTGGCTTGACCCTTCTACGGCTGGACCGTTGCTACTGTGACGTATTCTGGAATTTTTTGAACTCCGCTCAAGTGTTGAGCTATTTAGGAAATCTTAGGTATTTGATTATTCGATCGGAAAGTTTAATACTGTCTATTTATCTAGAATGTGAAACAATATGTGGAATTCATATTGTTAGGCATGAAATGCGAAATATATGATATTTCGGATTTACGATGTCTAAAGAGATTGTGGATTCCAAATGTTGTAGTTTTACACTTTCTTTTCTTCGACCGAAAGTGTAATATGTGATATCGCCGGTTTTGTTGCTATATGTCAACGACAATTGGGATGCGCATATTTACTTATGTTGATAACATGTGATGTTATGTGTTGCTGAATATGTTATATTGGATCGTCGCGTTCTGAATAGCCGGGGGGTTTTATGTGAGATGAGAGCTTGTATTTTCATTCATGTAAAATTAAATGTATGTAATATTCTTTTATTGGGACACTTCCGGGGTGAGGTCGATGTCAACGTTTGTATATTATTTACTTTTCCGCACTAGGATAGACCCAAGGAGGAGAGCACAAGTAACCGGGTTCTAGAGTCTAGTGGGAGACCAACTTGAGGAGTCGAGTCTGGGTCTCCTAACTCTAGAATTGGAAGGGTTGCTTGCCGCTCTCGTAGGGGTCTAGGGGTGTGGGTTTGGCTATTCATCGCGACCGTGGAATCCGTGTTTTATAGAGGCTTAAAATAAAACACAGACGTCCTAGTATATCCAATGTTTCATATGTTTCTTCTGCTGCGATATCTGTGATGTGATCATTTGATATGTTGTGATAAATACTGTATATAGTATATATGATATATTATATAGACGTTACTTATGTTTTACACCCGCGCTAGCCCTGCCCCGCTCTGCCGTTAGTTACCTAACCTAACGGTGCACGAGGGGACATCGAGGCGAATGCAGATGGCATAAGTGTACGTCGTATTTATCTGTGATGTTTAGGTGACTTAAATGATGGGACTTCATTAATATGATTAATGAAAGAAAAGAAACCTAAAAGATGTTGTAGAATCAATTTTTTTCAAAAAAGGGTAGCTACAGTTTTTGCTTTGCATAGCGATATATATGATATATCCTGCACCTTATTTGATGAGGAAAGATCCGAGATCCCTTCAACGGGAGTGACCTCTTTAGCAAAACTGGCAGATGCTACAACACTCGGTTTGTCTTTTGATTGCTTTCAGAGTTTTGCTTTGCATAGTGATATATATGATATGTCATGCACCTTATTCGATGAGGAAAGAGCCAAGATCCCTTCACCGGGAGTGACCTCTTTAGCAAAACTAATGAAAGCCTCAAAATCACTCCATTTCAAAATTTCACATGATTCTACAACGATATCAAGTTCATTACGTAATAGGTTTTCAGAAAAACCTGTCGTAACCTTCCGTCATTTCAGATAAGTTGTATATAGTATTCGTGCTGCATTTGTTAGCTTTCGTCAAGGTGTAGTGTACGGTAGCTATATGCTGTTTATCTGCTGCATATGATGCGATTGGATTAGGGTAGTCGTACGGCTTTGTTGGCTTTCGTCAAGGGTCGTGCGGGTGGGTTTAATTCAGTCAAGAAATGTACGGGTTGAACTTGACTAGCGGGCTATGGTTTGTTGGCTTTCGTCAAGGTCATAGCACGTTAGGGGCAAAATATTATCGGGAATTTCAAGTGATGAAATTTGCAATGAGATTGCATACCTTCTATAAGATAGTTGGATCCCGATACCCACTGCGAGTAATTGTTACTCCTGGGAGAGTTTTACACAGGACAATTAGCCGATCAAGTAGGTGTCTAGAAAAGTGTCAACGGGGTTACGCCTCTGGGAAAACTAGGTTTACTTTAATTAGGTCCGTACGAAAGCACGGGGAACCTCCCTCAAAGTACCGACACTGGCCTGGCTGAAAAATTGGCGAAATTGTAGGGTGTAATTAATCCCGGCTAGTCTTTCCTTTTAGGGTTTGAAGGAAGATTTGATAAAAACAGTGGGAGCCATCCTGATTAGATAAAATAATAACCAATCTGATCTTGCAAGAGCATACGCTAAAGTGTTTTCTTCTCTCTCTCTCCAGGTAGCGACCATATCATGCCTTAATAAAGATAATAATATGGATGTATTGACCGAACCCGCATGTTATACTGTGCTGGGAAACGTTGGTTCCGTTCTTTCTTATAAGAGTTGTAGGACTGAACAGGATATAGGGGAATACCAGGATTCCCATGCCACCCGTGTGAAGAAAGTACATGTTGATGCATTTTCTTCGGGTGTGTTCGTTACAGAGAACTGTTTCTCTATTTGCTCTACGTCCTGGGTATTAGATACCGGGTCAGGATCCCATATATGTAATCAGTTACATGGGCTTAGGAAAGGTAGAGAACTTAGAGAAGGTGATAAAGACATAAGGGTTGGAAATGGTGCAATTGTTGCAGCTAAAACCATCGGGGAATATCACCTTGTATTGCCAACTGGTAATACATTGATTCTGAACGAATGCTATTACATGCCGAGCCTGATATGCAACATTATATCGGTTTCTTTGTTAAGTAAAGAGGGATATAATTTTGTATTACAGGATAATGTTATGAACATTTTCCTTAACCAAAAGTTGGTTGGATCAGGCACGTTGTGCAATGGCATTTATGTTCTAAATCAATCAACAGTTCTGAGCATAACAAACACACACAAGAGGAAGAGTTCAAAACTGAACGAATCCTTCTTGTGGCATTGTAGACTCGGTCATATAAATGCGACACGGCTAGCTAAGTTGCATAAAGAAGGATATTTGAAACCGTTCAAATTTTCATCTTATGACACTTGCCAGTCATGTCTCAAAGGCAAGATGACCAAAACTCCATTTACGGGACACGGAGAAAGAGTTACTGAACTCTTAGTACTGATACATAGCGATGTTTGCGGTCCCATGTCTACACATGCCAGGGATGGTTCTTCGTACTTCATTACATTCACTGACGATCTCTCAAGATACGGACATGTGTTCTTGATAAAACACAAGTCTGAAGCTTTTGAGAAATTTAGAAAATATAAACAAGAAGTCAAGAACAAAACCGGGAAAAGTATTAAAATCCTTCGATCTGATTGAGGAGGTGAATACTTGAGCAATGAATTCCTGGACTTCCTAAAAGAGAATGGGATTCTCTCTCAGCTGACTCCTCCATATACACCACATCACAACGTTGTATCAGAACGGAGGAACCGCACCCTATTAGATATGGTGCGCTCTATGATGAGCACAGCTGAGTTACCTATTTCCTTCTGGGGGTATGCGCTAGAGACAGCCATACATCTATTGAATATGGCCCCCACCAAATCTGTGCCTACCCCTCCATAAGAGATATGGAAAGGGAA
The DNA here is from genome assembly GCA_030015575.1 of Agapanthus africanus. Taxonomy (NCBI): domain Eukaryota; kingdom Viridiplantae; phylum Streptophyta; class Magnoliopsida; order Asparagales; family Amaryllidaceae; genus Agapanthus; species Agapanthus africanus. Next base: position 371,332,065 of record JASDDO010000018.1, on the reverse strand, counting down.
GAGACCATGTCTTAACTATGTAAAGATATGGGGTTGTCCAGCCTATGTCAAACGAAAAAATCCGGACAAACTCGAGGCACGGTATGTTCTATGCAAATTTGTAAGATATCCGAAGAATTCACAAGGGTATATCTTCTACCACACTGAGGAACAAAGGGTGTTTGTTTCTCGGCATGCCACCTTTTTAGAAAAGGAATTTCTTGCAAAAGAGATTAGTGGTCATGAGGTAGAACTGGAAGAGGTTCCAGCTACAAAAGCTGCAATAGAAGATCTGATGGAACCAGAGGATTCGGTAGTTCCCGATGAGCCCCATCCACTCCGCCAATCTAGTAGGGTTCCTCACCAACCTGAGAGATACTACGGTTTTCTCATGGATCGTGGGAGCGAGGATTGCATCATGGAGGATGATGACCCAACTAGCTTCGAGCAGGCCATCACGAGTGGGGACTCAGCGAAATGGCTGGATGCAATGCGGTCCGAGATGGAATCCATGTACACCAACAAAGTATGGACTTTGGAAGATACTCCTGAAAGGGTAAAACCCATTGGGAGCATGTGGATCTTCAAGAAAAAACTTGGTGTAGATGGGAAAGTGGAGACTTTCAAAGTTAGACTTGTTGCAAAGGATTTTCGTCAAAGACCAGGTGTGGACTATGACGAAACCTTTTCTCCAGTGTCTATGCTTAAATCCATCCGGATCATGCTTGCCATCGCTGCATATCATGACTATGAAATCTGGCAAATGGATGTTAAGACCGCCTTTCTAAACGGTGATTTAGAAGAGTGCGTGTACATGACTAAGCCAGAGGGCTTCGTAGATAGTGGGAGCAGCGGGAAGGTGTGCAAGCTGCTTAAATCCATTTATGGATTAAAGCAAGTATCGCGGAGTTGTAACATCTGCTTTGACGTCGTTATCAAAGAGTTTGATTTCGTCAAAAACGTAGATGAACCTTGTATCTACAAGAAGGTGGCAGATAGTAAGGTTGTCTTCCTCGTATTGTACGTGGACGAAATACTCTTGATAGGAAATGACATTCCTATGCTGCAATCGGTCAAGCTCTTCTTATCACAAAGATTCTCAATGAAAGATCTAGGTGATGCCTCCTGCATATTGGGAATTATGATCTATAGAGATAGATCTAAAAGGATATTGGGATTGTCCCAATCTAGGTACATTGACACCATACTAAAGAGGTTTAGTATGAAAGAATTCAAGCATGGGAACTTACCCACGATCTCTGGACCCACTCTCTCCAAAGAGATGTCTCCCAAGACTGATTTGGAGAGAGCTCGCATGCAAGGGATACCCTATGCTTTGGCTGTAGGCTCTATCATGTACGCGATGCTATGTACCAGACCCGATGTAGCATACTCACTAAGTGTAGTGAGTAGGTATCAAGCTGATCCTGGAGAGAGTCACTGGATAGCTGTGAAGAGCATTCTCAAGTACTTGCGAAGGACTAAAGAGATGCTCTTGGTGTATGGTAACGGAAAACTCCAAGTGGAGTCCTTTACCGATTCGAGCTTCCAGAGTGATAAGGATGACTCTAAGTCGCTCTCGGGATTTGTCTTTACCCTTTACGGAGGGGCGGTTAGCTGGAAGAGTTCCAAGCAGGAAACCGTGGCAGACTCGACGATGGAGGCTGAATACATCGCTGCCAATGATGCTGCCAAAGAGGCTGTCTAGATCAAGAAGTTCATTACTGAACTTGGAGTGGTTCCATCCATTAAGCATCCAATACCTTTGTATTGTGATAACAATGGAGAGGTGGCTTTGGCCAAGGAAACCAAGTCCCATCAGCGATCCAGACATATTCTGAGGCGGTATCACCTGATCCGGGAGATAGTTGATCGTCGGGAGATCGAGGTCAGGAGGGTTGACACGAAGAACAACACTGCAGATACACTCACGAAGGCCATTCCCCAGATACAGTTTGAGAGACTCTTCGGGATGCTAGGTATGCGATACTACAGCAGCTGGCCTTAGTGCAAGTGGGAGATTGTTAGTTGTATGTATGCTCTAGAGGCCAGTATTGTACAGATGATGTATATTATATTGGATGCTTGGACATATATAGAGAGGAATTTCTTGCTCGATATGATAGTATGCTATCTGGTTGCTCTTTATCTTAACATGTATACTTGTCTCTTGATACTGTCTTATAGCTACATGTTGGTAAAGCCCTTAGGATGTGTACTTGACAACCAGGACTATGATGAGATCATACTAGTGGGGCTAAGGTAGTCCATAAGTACATCCTTTAATGTCCCTAGTTGTGGGTATATCGAGACGGGGCATCGATATACCAGAGTAGACTAGCGTATACGCTTCTCGACCCATGAGATGGGCGATGGATGATCCCATATCCATTGGTGTTTGACATCAGAAATGGTATACGGGTGCTCAGTGTAGACTGGGTACACTGGACGGACTCGCCGAGAACTCCCGGATGGTATTATACCTCACGTCAAATGGCAGTTCTCTGGTGACACTTGTGCAAGTTAGTCTGTAGAACCGAGATCGTCATAGATCTTGTGTGATTCCCACTATACTTTGATTTCCACCTTACCACGTCTAAGAGGGCGTGCAAAACGGTGGCTTTTGGGTGCAGTCGCGAGTCACATGGAGGCAATGAGCGATAGGAGGGGTTTCGTCTCTCCCGGTATTGGGGGTTGATGTTGCGCTATGCTCGATTGGCCATAACAGGGAAGTCCTTGGCCAGGGCTGATTTAGAGATTTGCTGGTAAGTGTTACCAGTAGTTTCTCGACCCGTTATGAGCCTCACATCGGCATGACTTATCGGTTATTGGGGTCTGACGTTTACCACCCCTAGACTTGATATGCGACATATCAGATGAGGAGACCGGACTGTACGGGAAGTGTTACCGGCAGGCTTTTACAGGAGTTGGAGCAAGCTTGCTTGCTGATCTTCTGATCGCTCAATACCCGGTGGCCGTTACGTCTAGCTAGTACCGCTGACGGCTTGTGGGTGCTTGATGTGATCATCACCTACTGCCGGCGTATTGACGAGTCTTTAAAGTCCTACATAGAGGTTTTACTGGCTCAGGCAGAACGAAATAGGAGCACGTATGTGATATGTGTGGGACCGAGAATAATGCGTGTATGTGATACCGTATTCTATTCTCGTGACTTTTTGTATCGGTCGGTTATATATGATATAGCCGGGTTATCGAATCAAGTGTTGATTCGATAAGTCGATACAATGGATGTTAGTCGGTTATATGATATATGACCGGATTATTAAGTCAAGTGTTGATTTAATAATTTAGTGTATAATTGTATATTAGATATACTAGTTTACATTAACTAACACTTGTTCACTTAAGGATTTTTCTCACATGTGCACAACTTTAATATATATGTGATATATATTAAAATGTGTTTTCTTTTTGTATCATGGTTGATGATACATCATACATAGGTGTGCAAGACATACACCATTCTATTTAAATGGTGGTTAATAATTATATAAGATAATTACAAATTAGTGGAGCTTTTGTCACAAGCATGAAGCTTGTAGAAGCTTGTGGATGTTTTGACAAAGTCCACTAACTTTGTTTTACTTTAGATTTTTATTAACCTAACCATTTAGGATTAACCATGGTAATGTATCTACATGAGTTAGTATATGATACTCACTCACTATGGTTAGCTCACTCGCTTGATCACAATCCTCATCCTTTTTCTTTTGTTCATCTTCTTCTTCTTTGAGCAAAAAGAAAAAGCTTGCTAGGGTTTTAAAAAGAGAGTGAAAGATTGTGAGAAATAAAATTCTAAAGAGAACCCACTTCCTATTTCTCCATCCTCTACTAGACTAGCACTTTAGTTTAGGGTGTTTACTTCACCAATTCTCTAGTTAGTGAAGTAGTAGCTTGAGTTGGTATTCTCTCGACGTAGATCATCTTCGGCCTCGAAGACTTCAAGCAAGGACGCTTCTTTCGCCTCGTGAAGCCATACAAGAGTCCGGGAGAACCACGATCGCAGCGAAGGGACTTCAACAAGGAGCTAATAAAGGGAAGGACCGATCTACAAAGGTTGTATTTCGTATTCACTTAGTCGTAAATGCTATTTACTTGCATGTGAAACCCTAATTTTCTAGCAAAGATCTTGTTTAGGGTTGTTAGGCACGGCTAAAATTTTAATCGGGCATGGTTGATGCTTTCTTAACCCTTGTTAGAGTGCCTAGTAACCCTACAACATACACACTGGGAATGGGAAAATCATAACTAATAGAAGGTGTAAGGACTATTCTGTTGTTGTGGGTGGACGGGAGTTAATTGCTGATTCCTTGGTGATTGTTACCGGCAGTTGTGAAGTCGTCTTGGGAATGGATTTCTCGGCACTTTCCACGTTCACATTGAGTGTAGAGTAAAGAAAGAGAATTTCCAGATTCCTGGACATCTAGAGGTTGTCTAGAGGAAGCAGTTCTATCGGGCCAGTCGAGTTTAGGGCTAAGCCGACAACTAATGTTCTTTCGTCGATGAAGGTTGTTAAAAAGGAAGCGCAAGCTGTAGTTAGAGAGTTCATGGACGTGTTCAAGGACATCTCGGGTTTACCACCAAAGCGAGAAGTGGAGTTCGCAATTGATCTTTTCCTGGCGCAGCGCCAGTCTCTAAAGCATATATCCGATGGCAGAAGTCAAGAAGCATGTTACTGAATTACTTGAGAAGGGTTGGATTCACAGCAGTAACTCACCTTGGGGAGCCCCAGTTCTTCTAGCAAAGAAGATGATGTCAGAAGGAAAATGTGCATCGATTATCGAGAATTAAACCGGGTGACTATTAAGAACAAGTACCCGATCCCTCGCATTGGCGAATTATTTGAACAGCTTAGTGGCGCGAGGGTATTCTCGAAGATGGATTTGCGATCCGGATGTCATCAGGTCCGAGTTAAACCAGAGAATATTTTCAAGACTGTGTTCCGAACTCGGTATGGACATTACGAGTATTTAGCGATGCCCTTCGGAGTAACGAATGCACCGGCGATATTCATGGACTTGATGAACCGAATCTTTTCACCATTCTTAGACCAGTTTATAGTGGTATTTATTGATAATATTCTGGTCTACTCCAAGAGAAGTGGAGAGCATGCAGAATATTTAGTGATCGCACTGCGGACAGGGAGGCAAGAAAGATTGTATGCAAAGATGGGCATGTGCGAGTTTTGGCTTGAAGAAGTGAAGTTTGGGGCATATTGTAGATGGAGATGGAATCACCGTTGATCCCGAAAGAAATTGCAACAGCTCGAGATTGGCCAATTCCGAAGTGTAGGGTTGCTAGGCACGCTCACAAGGTTCTACAAGGCATCAACCATACCCGATTAAAATTTTAGCCGTGCCGAACAACCCGAAGCCGGATCTTTAAACTAGGGTTTAGGCGAAAACAAGCATGTTAAACTCTTTAACACTAAGTGAGAGAGATTACAACCTTTGTAGATCTGGTCCTTCACTTCTTAAGCTCCGTGTTGAAGTCCCTTCGCTGCGATCATCGTGTTCCGGACTCTCGAGAGGCTCCGCGAAGAGAAAGATACAAACTTGCTTCCGATCTTCGATAACAAAGATGATCTACCTTGAAGTTTCATTAACACAAGCTAACACTCATAAAATGATGTGAACACCCTCATCTAAATGGTAAGGGTAGATGAGGATGATGAAGTAGGATTTTTTCTCTCTTTTATTTTCATTTACTCACTCATTTTTCATCACCTTGAAAAAGCTAGAAAGCTTTTTCTATGAAAGAAAGAAGGAAGAAGATGAACAATCAACATGAAACCTTTTGTGATGAATAATGAAAGGATAAATATGATGATTAATGAAACCATGGTCAAATAAACCTTTGTAGAGAATTAACCAAGGCTAGGGTTTGGGTTAGGTTAAGAATGAGTCACTTGAAAATATCTTTGCACAAAACAAAACTAAACCTTCTAGAATCATCTAGAAAAACATAACCCAAATCAAACCCTAACCATGTTTAATCTCCACTAATCATGTTGCATTAGTTATCATATCATGTTACAATATTATATATCACATATATAATATTTATTGTAACAAAATAAAATAATACAATTAACATATATCAATGTATTACCCGAGTGAGAAAAAGAATCTTTTAGTAAGCTAATATTAGTTAATGTAATTTAATATATCTTATATATTATTATACATTAAATTATCGAATCAACACTTGATCCGACAATCCGGCTATATCGCATATAACCGACTAATATTTATCCGTACCGATTCATCGAATCAACACTTGATCCGATGACCCGGCTGATATCAAATATCGCGAGAATAGAATACGGTATCACATATCGCATTATCCTCGGTCCCGCACATATCACATATGTGCTCCTACTCCGTTTTTCCTGAGCTAAGAAACTTCTGTATAGGACTCTAAAGAATCGTCAATACGCCGGCAGTAGGTGATGATCATATCAAACACCCACAAGCTGCGAGCAGTCAGCTAAACGTAACAGCCACCCAGGTATTGAGCGCTCAGAAGATCAACAAGCAAGCATGTACATTCTCCTGTGAATCCAATCAGTAACACTCCCGTACAGTCCGGTCTCGTCGTCTGATATGTCGCATATCTCGTCTAGGGGTGGTAAACGTCAGACCCCAGTAGCTCGATAAGTCGTGTCGATTTGAGGTCTATAACAGTTCGAGAAACAACTGATAACACTTACCAGTAAATCTCGGCAACCCTGGCCAGGGATTTCTAGTTATAGCCAATCGAACACAGCACAACATCAACTCCCTATACCGGGAGAGACGAATCCCCTCCTAACGCTCATTGCCTCCATGTGATTCGGGAATGTACCCAAAAGCCACCTTTTTGCATGCCCTCTTGGACGTGGTATGATGGAAATCAAAGCACAGTGGGAATCACACAAGACTCTATGACGATCTCGGGTCAACAGACTACTCTGTACCAGTGTCACCGGAGAACTGCCATCTGACGTGAGGTATAATACCATCTGGGAGTTCTCGGCGAGTCCGTCCAGTGTACCAGTCTACACTGAGCACCCGTACACCATCCTTGATGTCAAACACCGATGGATATGGGATCATCCATCGCCCATCATATGGGTCAAGATGCGTATACGCTAGTCTACTCTGGTGCATCGATGCCCTGTCTCGATACACCCTCGACTAGGAACAGTTATAGGATGTACTCGTCGACTACCGTGGCCCCACTAGTATAATCTCATCATAGTCCCAGTAGTCGAGTACATATCCTAAGGGCTTTATCAACATGTAATATAGAGACAATCAGAGTACATGTTAAGATAAAGTGCAACCAGATAGCATACTATCATGTCGAGCAAGAAAGTCCTCCCTATATATGTCCTAGCATCCACTACAATATACATCGTATGTACAGTAATAGCCTCTAGGGCCTACATATAACTAACAATCTCCCACTTGCACTAAGGCCATCTGTTGTGGTATCGCATACTCAACAATTAGCTGTGATTGAAGTATCTCATACTCAACCATCCCATAAAAGTCTCTACTGGGAAAAAGGCCTTTGTGAGTGGATCCGCGCTGTTGTCCTCTGTGTCTACTCTCCTAACCTCGATCTCCCTGGAGGTCAACCTTCTCCATGATCAGGTGATACAGCCTAAGAATTATATCTGGATTTCAGATGGGACGGGGGGTTCCTTGGCAAAAGCCACAACTCCATTGTCACACAATGGTAGGAAAGAAGTTCATCTCATGAACTTATATATATCCAGACTGCCTCTTCGGTAGCATCCTTGGTAACGATGTATCTTGCCTTTAATCGTCTAGTAAGTCACGGTATCTAGCTTGGAACTCTTCCAACTTACCGTCTCTCTACTGAGGGTAAAGATAATGCCTGCGACTGACATTCAGTCGTCCGTATCACACTGGAACCATTCCAGTGATTCTCCTTAGGATCGATTGATACCATCTCACTACAACTAGTGAGTATCCTAACATCCAATTAGATCTATCTCATAGATCCAAAAACCCAGGATTTAGGAGGTATCACTTTGATCCTATATGGAGAATCCTTGTGATAAGCGGAGATTAACCGAGCGTAGCATAGGAAACTCCTTCCCTATCAAGAGTATGTCATCCACGTACTCTACGAGGATCATCACCATACTCCCTACTACCTTTTTTTATATACAAGGTTCATCTACCATTTTGATGAAGTCAAACTCTTTGACTACCACATCAAAATAGAAGTTTCAACTCCGCGATGCCTGCTTTATCCTATAAAGTATCTTGCACACGTTTCCGCTGCTCCTACTATCTACGAAGCCCTTTGGTTGTGTACTTATAGACGCTTTCTTCTAAAACATCATTTAGAAAAGTTGTCATGACACCCAACCACCAGATATCGTAGTCATGGTATGTAGCCCTGGCAAGTAGGATCTGGATGGACTTAAGCATAGCTTTGAAAGTCTCAACTCTTCCATGTACACCAAGTAATCTTCTCAAGATATACTTGCTCCTGATGGGGATTTAACCCTTCAGATAAAGCAACCAAAGTCCATACTTTGTTGGTGTATAAGGATTCCATCTCAGATCGCTAAGCATCCAGCCATTCTTACAGAGTCTCACTTCTGATGGCCGGCTCGAAACTAGTTGGGTCATCATCTCATGATGCAATCCTCGCTCCCACTGTCATAGAGAAACCGAAGTATCTCTCAGGTGGGTGAGGAACCCTGCTAGATCGGCGGAGAGGCTGAGGTTCGTTGGAAACTATTGAATCCACATTCAATAGGTATGCAGCTTCTCAAGTGCACAACTCCCAAAAGGAAATAGGAAACTCAGTAGTACTCATCATAGAGCACACCATATCACATAGGGTGCTATTGCTCCGCCCCGATATACCATCGTGCTATGGTGTATACGGAGGAGTAATGCTGAGAGAGAATCTCATTCTCCTTTAGAATAGTCCAGGAATTCTGTGCTCAAGTATTCTCCTCCCTGATCTCGTCAAAGGACATAATACTTATACCCGTTTTTGGTTCTCTACTTCTAACTCATATTCATTGAATATCTCAAAAGCTTCGGATTTGTGTTTCAACAGGAACATATGTCTGAATCTTGAGAGATCATCAGTGAATCTAATCAAGTACAAAGAACCGGTCTTGGCATGTGTAGACAGGGGACCTTCATACATCAGCATGTATCAATCCCAAGAGTTCACTAACTCTTTCTCTGTTTCTAATAAACGGAACTATGGTCATCTTATCTCTGTGACATGACCGGCAAGTTTCACAAGATGTAAATTCAAACTAATTTAAATATGCATCTATGTGTAACTTTAGTTAGTCGGGTCGCATTGATATGACCTAGTCTACAATGCCTCAAGAAGGATTCATTCATTTCTGAACTCTTCCTCTTGTGTGTGTTCTGTATACTAAGAACTGTAGTTTGATTTAGAACGTCAATGCTTTTAGATAACGTGCCTGAACCGATCAACTCTTGATATAGGAAATGTTCAAAACATTATCCAACAATACAAAATTATATCCTTCTTTACTAATAAAGAGATTGATATGATGTTGTATATCAGGTTCGGTATCCAATAACATTCATTCAGAATCAATGTATTCTAGTAATACAGGGTGATAGTGACCAACAGACTTGGCTGCAACACTTGCACCGTTTCTATCTCATGAAACTTATCACCCGTTCTCAGTTCTCTACCATCTGTAGCCCATGTAACAAATTACATATGTGGGATTCTGATCCGGTATCAAATACCCAGGACGTAAAGGATACTGAGAAACAGTTCTCTGTAATGAACATATCCGAAGAAGATGCATCAGCATGCACTTTCTTCTTTTGGGCGGCACGGGAATTCTGGTAATCCCCTATTTCCTGCTCTGTCTTATAACAATTATAAGTTGGAGCGGGACCAACGTTCCCCAGCTCAGTATAACAAGCGGGTTCGGTCAATACATCCGTATTATTATCTTGATTAAGGCGTGATATGGTCGCTACCAGGAGAGAGAGAGAAGAAAACACTCAGCGTATGCTCTTGCAAGATTAGATTGGTTATCTAATATATCTAATCAGGATGTCTCTCACTGTTTTAGTCAAATCTTCCTTCAAACCCTAAAAGGAAAGACTAGCCGGGATTAATTACACGCTACAAGTTCGCCAATCTTTCAGCTAGGCCAGTGCTGGTACTTTGAGGGAGGTGCCCCGTGCTTTCGCACGGACCTAATTAAAGTAAACCTCGTTTTCCCAGGGGCGTAACCCCGTTGACACCTTTCTAGACACCTACTTGATCGACTAATTGTAATGTGTAAAACTCTCCCAGGAGTAACTCTTACTCGCAGCGGGTATTGGGATCCAACTATCTCATAGTAGGTATGCAATCTCATTGAAAATTTCAACACTTGAAATTCCCAATAATATTTTACCCCTAGCACTTATGACCTTAACTAAGGTCAACATATCATAAGCACTAGTCAAGTTCTACCCGTCATTTCATGATTAATCAGACCCACCCTATATGACCCTCAACTATGGTCGACATAATCACATGAATATCCAAACTAATCGCATCATATGCTGTGTAGGAAAACATCACTTAGCTACCGTACACTACGCCTCAACTAAAGTCGATATACACAACACGAATACTAAATACTCTATTTCCTAAAATGACGGAGGGCTACGACAGGTTTTAAGAAAACTTTTTGCGTAATGAACTTGATATCGTTGTAGAATCGAGTGATTTTAAATGGAATGGTTTTTAGGCCTTTTCTAGTTTTGCTAAAGAGATCACTCCCGGTGAAGGGATCGTCGGCTCTTTCCTCATCGAATAAGGTGCAGGATATTTCACAAATATCACTATGCAAAGCAAAAACTATAGAAGCAATCAAAAGATAAACCGAGTTTGTAGCATCTGCTAGTTTCACTAAAGAGGTCACTCCCGGTGAAGGGATCTCGGCTCTTTCCTTATCGAATAAGGTGCTGGATGTTCTACAAGGAACACTGCTATGCAAAGCAAGAACTAGAGCTACCAGTTTTTAAACAAGTTTCTACAACATCTTTAGGTTTCTTTTAGTTTCATTAATCTCATTAATGAAGTCCTATTTTATTATGCTTCACAAGCATCACATTTAAAACAAAATTTTCAATACAACATATATCTCATATATATAATATAAACATTCGTCTCAGGCAGTAATATGATCTCATCACAGAACATTGCAGCAGAAGAACACATATGAAATATTGGATATACTAGGACGTCCGTGTTTTAATACGAGCCTGTATAAAACACGGATTCCACGGTCGCGATGAATAGCCAAACCCACATCCCTAGACCCCTACGAGAGCGGCAAATAACACTGCCAATTCTGGGGTTAGGAGACCCGGTCTCGACTCCTCGAGATGGTCTCCCACTGGACCCCAGAACCCGGTTACTTGTGCTCCCCGCCTTGGGTCTACATAATGCGGAAAAGTAAATAATATACAATGGTGACATCATCCTCAGCCCAGAAGTGCCCCAATAAAAGAATATTACATACAAATGAATTTTACATGAATGAAAAAGAAAAACTCTCATCTCACATAAAAACCCCGGCTATTCAGAACGCGACGATCCAATATAACATATCACAGCAACACATAATATCTCATATCATAAACGTAAGCAAGTATGCGTATCCCGATTGTCGTTGATGTATAGCAACGAAGCCGGCGATACACCACATACTACGCTTACGGTCACAGAAAAGAAAGTGTAAAACTACAACAGTTGGAATCCGCAACCTCTTTAGACATCGCATGCCTAACCAAATGAATTCCTTAGACATCGCATGCCTAACAATTATAATCCCCGCATTTTAGTCTCATTATCGAAAACTCTTTTCAATATCAAGTCGGGCAATTCAACAAGATTCCCGACAACCTGATCGAATACTCGTCGCAAACTTTAGTAGAAGGCCGCACCCCCAGATACCGTCGACGAAGTGCACTAAGTCGGAACACCGCTGCCGCGAGCACCCGAGCGGATGCTTTTGGCGATGGGGTTCTCCTACAGTCACTTAGTTGGGGCTTTGGGGCATGGCTGTTTATTAAGTTTAGCCGGCGAGTATCCGCGTACGCTACGTGATTGCGATGGACTTTTGATCACATCAAAATTCCGTGGCAACCGATCATCTGAGACTAAACTGCTAGATTTATAACATTCAAATTAGTTATCTCATAACTACTTGTCGATTCCAAATATTGTATCACATTCCAGATAAAAAGACATTGTTAAACTTTCCGATCGAATAATCAAACACCCAAGATTTTCCTAATATATCTCAACACTTGAAATCAGTTTAAAAACATCCATCACATGCCACGGTACCAATGGTCCAGCCGTAGAAAGGTCAAGCCAACGCCTCACATGTGGCACGCCGTACTGCCCCAAACCCTAAGGTTTGGAGGCAGTTCAAGACGGTCACATAATCGAGTTAAGGTTTGTTGTCTTCTAGAGGGTCTACCACGTTACTTGCATGAATTTACGAAAGTTTCAAACTCGAGAAAAAATCCAACTTTTGAAAATTTTCCGACAGTGGAAAATGTGAGTTATTGATATCCGTTCGAACTTTTTAACAGTTTCTAAAATTATCCGGAAAAAACTTAAATGAAGTTAAATTATCCGATCGAATCAACGAGTCCCCAATACAACCCTAGAAAACTCAACACTTGAGTGGAATGAAAAAATTCCCAGAAAAAAATAACAAGAAAGGACTTAAGAATAAATATATGAAATATGAGGGACTAAGTCTAAATTTTGACCGCGGTTCCACGGTCAAATAAGTGATTTAGTGGACCGTACTTCACAGTAATTCTTAGTTTTTCCTGCTTGTTTTTCTGAGCATTTTTAATTAATAAAAAATCACATTTTTGAAAAATGTCCAGAGAGGGGTAAACATCGGGGTTTCCGGGTTCGATCGGACTTTAAACTTCGTTCAGACTTCACCTAAAGCTCTAACTTGGCTCTGATACCACTGTAGGATTGCTAGGCACGCTCACAAGGTTCTACAAGGCATCAACCATGCCCGATTAAAATTTTAGCCGTGCCGAACAACCCGAAGCCGGATCTTTAAACTAGGGTTTAGGCGAAAACAAGCATGTTAAACTCTTTAACACTAAGTGTGAGAGATTACAACCTTTGTAGATCTGGTCCTTCACTTCTTAAGCTCCGTGTTGAATTCCCTTCGCTGCGATCATCGTGTTCCGGACTCTCGAGAGGCTCCGCGAAGAGAAAGATGCAAACTTTCTTCCGATCTTCGATAACAAAGATGATCTACCTTGAAATTTCATTAACACAAGCTAACACTCATAAAATGATGTGAACACCCTCATCTAAATGGAAAGGGTAGATGAGGATGATGAACTAGGATTTTTGCTCTCTTTTATTTTCATTTACTCACTCATTTTTCATCACCTTGAAAAAGCTAGAAAGCTTTTTCTATGAAAGAAAGAAGGAAGAAGATGAACAATCAACATGAAACCTTTTGTGATGAATAATGAAAGGATAAATATGATGATTAATGCAACCATGGTCAAATAAACCTTTGTAGAGAATTAACCAAGGCTAGGGTTTGGGTTAGGTTAAGAATGAGTCACTTGAAAATATCTTTGCACAAAACAAAACTAAACCTTCTAGAATCATCTAGAAAAACTTAACCCAAATCAAACCCTAACCATGTTTAATCTCCACTAATCATGTTGCATTAGTTATCATATCATGTTACAATATTATATATCACATATATAATATTTATTGTAACAAAATAAAATAATACAATTAACATATATCGCATATATATCAATGTATTACCCGAGTGAGAAAAAGAATCTTTTAGTGAGCTAATATTAGTTAATGTAATTTAATATATCATATATATTATTATACATTAAATTATCGAATCAACACTTGATCCGACAATCCGTCTATATCGCATATAACCGACTAATATTTATCCATACTGATTCATCGAATCAACACTTGATCCGATGACCCGGCTGATATTAAATAGCGCGAGAATAGAATACGGTATCTCATATCATATTATCCTCGGTCCTGCACATATCACATATATGTGTTCCTACTCCGTTTTGCCTGAGCCAAGAAACTTCTGTTTAGGACTCTAAAGAATCGTCAATACGCCGGCAGTAGGTGATGATCATATCAAACACCCACAAGTTGCAAGCGGTCAGCTAAACGTAACAGCCACCCAGGTATTGAGCGCTCAGAAGATCAACAAGCAAGCATGTACATTCTCCTGTGAATCCAATCAGTAACACTCCCGTACAGTCCGGTCTCGTCGTCTGATATGTCGCATATCTCGCCTAGGGGTGGTAAACGTCAAACCCAGTAGCTCGATAAGTCGTGTCGATTTGAGGTCTATAGCAGTTCGAGAAATAACTGATAACACTTACCAGTAAATCTCGGCAACCCTGGCCAGGGATTTCCAGTTATAGCCAATCAAACACAGCACAACATCAACTCCCTATACCGCGAGAGACGAATCCCCTCCTATCGCTCATTGCCTCCATGTGATTCGGGACTGTACCCAAAAGCCACCTTTTTGCACGCCCTCTTGGACGTGGTATGATGGAAATCAAAGCACAGTGGGAATCACACAAGACTCTATGAAGATCTCGGGTCAACAGACTACTCTGTACCAGTGTCACCGGAGAACTGCCATCTGACGTGAGTTATAATACCATCTGGGAGTTCTCGGCGAGTCCGTCCAGTATACCCAGTCTACACTGAGCACCCATACACCATCCTTGATGTCAAACACCGATGGATATGGGATCATCCATCGCCCATCATATGGGTCAAGATGCGTATACGCTAGTCTACTCTGGTGCATCGATGCCCTGTCTCGATACACCCTCGACTAGGAACAGTTATAGGATGCACTCGTCGACTACCATGGCCCCACTAGTATGATCTTATCATAGTCCCAGTAGTCGAGTACATATCCTAAGGGCTTTATCAATATGTAATATAGAGACAATCAGAGTACATGTTAAGATAAAGTGCAACCAGATAGCATACTATCATGTCGAGCAAGAAAGTACTCCCTATATATGTCCTAGCATCCACTACAGTATACATCTTATGTATAGTAATGGCCTCTAGGGCATACATATAACTAACACGAAGAACGTTGTAGAGATCAGAAGCTTTCTTGGATTTGCCGGGTAGTACGGATATTCATGAGGAACTCATGAAGGAGGCGCACAGTTTAGTATGTTCCGTACGTCTAGGAGGCATGAGGATGTACCGAGATCTACGACAACATTTCTGGTAGGAAGGAATGAAACGGGAGATTGCTCGTTTTGTAGCAGAGTATTTGGTGTGTCAGCAAGTTGAGGCTAAACATCAAAGGGTTGCTGGTTTAATGCAACCACTTCCGATTCCTCAGTGGAAGTGGGAGCATGTGACCATGGATTTCGTGACGACTTTACCGCGGGGTCCAAAGGCAGCAATGAAGGTTGGGTGATTGTTGATCGTTTGACCAAGGCAGCTCATTTCATACTTTTTCGAGTTGGTCAATCAACAGAAACTTTGGCAGAGCGATACATGCAGGGAATTGTAAGACTGCATGGAGTACCGGCGAGCATCGTGTCCGACAGTGACAACCGTTTCTTAACACACTTCTGGAGGAGCTTACGGGAAGGCTTGGGGACTCAATTGAAGTTTATCACAGCTTATCATCTTCAAACAGTTGGCCAGTCGGAGAGAACGATCCAAACTCTTGAAGATATGTTGAGAACTTGCATGTTGGACTTCAATGGTTCATGGGAGGATCATCTACATTTAGTGGAGTTTTCTTACAACTACAGTTTTTAGGCAACTATTCAGATGGCTCCATTCGAAGCTCTATATGGTCGCAAGTGTCGTTCATCTGTTTGTTGGGACGATATTGATGAACGAAGTTTGTTGGGACCAGTTTGGTTGGACAGACCGTTGAGGAAATTAACACTATCCGGAATCATATGAAAACAGCACAAGACAGACAGAAGAGTTGGGCGGATACGTCGAGAAGACTTCTAGAGTTCGTCGTGGGTGATATGGTATTCTTAAAGATATCACCGACTAGAGGGGTGATTCATTTCGGAGGTCGAGGAAAATTCAGTCCTCGATAGATCGGACCCTTTGAGATTTTGGGGTGTGTTAGTAAGGTAGCGTATCGATTGGCGTTACCACAATCCTTGACGAGTGTGCATGACGTGTTTCACGTATCTCAACTCCGTAAGTATGTTCGAGATAAAACTCAAGTGTTGGATCATTTGGAACTGACTGTACGAGAAGACTTGACTTTTGAGGAGCGACCGATTGCGATTGTGGATCGGAGGGAAAGAGTTCTTAAGAATAAGGTTATCCCTCTCATACCTATTTCTTGGAGAAATCGCTCACATGGATAGTCAGCTGGGGAACGAGAAGCTGAAGTCCGACGGAAGTTTCCCCATCTATTCCTGTAGTATCTTGATTGTTTATCCTTTCTTGTTCTTGGAATTTCGAGGACGAAATTCTTTTGTAGTTGGGTATAATATAACACCCGAGTTCGTTTATACCAATTCCAGTTTCCATATTTACCTATCCTTGGTCTTTCTTGATTTAGCGTGTTTGGGTACGAATGGTATTTTACATATTACTCGGCATTCGACCCGACCCGCTTACTTGAATCTGGTTAACTTTTATTTATAGATTACCTTAACTTGTTGCATGGAATAGTGCATCTCATAATTGAGTATATACTGGCATTTTATCTATTATCGCATCTGTTGCAAATAACAATTTAAATCATGTAAAGTAAATTAAAATTTCATTTCATGGCCTGCCTGATACCCCAATCCCTGTGGTAGCGTCCTTGCATCGTGTTCTCATCCTGTTCACTGAAACGGACGTGTTTGGATGGCTACGCACACGTACGTGCGTCCGTTCTTGGGGGTGTGATTTTCTGTCACAAAATCCTTCATTTCAATTTTTGGAACTTGCTAATAATTTTCACATTTCAAATTCAAATTTTTGGACCCGACCCGGGCGCAATTCTGAAATATTTGTATTCCGCCAAATCCTATTTATTTTTAAAATTATTTGATCAGTTTTAAATATTTTTATCAGAAGAAAATTTTATGTTGGAAATCTTTTCTGTACTCAGCCAATTTCCTTAAAGTGTTAAAAATATTTTATAAATCTTTTATCAAAACTTCTCTCAACCAATCAATCTTAATCACCGGGCCCCACCGTAAAATTTCTCCTTCTCTTTTCAGCGAATCAAAATCCCCTTCTGTTTTTCCCTAGGCCCCACCATCTCTCTCTTTCTTTCTCCTTTTCTTCTCTCTCCCTCGAGCGCACTTTCTCTCTCTCTCTCCCTTCTCTTTCTCTCTCCTCTCGCGCCCACTCTCTCACCTCTCGCGAACACTATTCATTCCTCGACTCTGGTCACCGCTCGCGCGGTCGCGTCACCTCCCTCCTATTTCTTCTCCTCTCTTTTCTTTTAAACCCCGAGAACCCATGCACCCTCTTCTTTCCTCAAACCCTAACCCTAGAAACCCTTCACCTCATCACCAATCCCCTTCAACCAAGCCTCCTCCCCCTCCTCGCCATATTCTTCTTCTTCTTCTTTCTTCTCCCCGAGTCTTCCCCATGCACAGCCCCTGCACACACCCAACTCGACCCCAGGACCCACCTTCCCATCGCCGCCAACCATCTCTTGTCGCCATCTCTCCTTTCTCTTCTCTCTCTCCTCTGTTCCTCTCCCTTTCTCATGAACCCTGCACACTCCTGTACCCAAAACCCTAGTTTAACCCAACCAAACCTAGCAGCAAAACCCCATTGCCGGAGCTCCGTTCACCGCCGTTGACCCCTTCGCATCACCCCTCTGCAACCACAGGACACGTCTACAGTAAGCTCTCTCATGTTTCCTTTCTTCCAATCCTTTTCTCCATTCTTTCTCTTCTTCTTTATGTCTTGCGTCTTGTATTAACTGTTCATCTGTGGCCGGAATCCGGTCGTACCGACGACGATCCCGACGACCCAGCAAGCATCCCTGACCTGCATGATCCACTTATACGTTGTTTGGATTCGTTCCGTACATCGTGCGCGCGTCGCGACTTTTCCCGCCGACGTATGACGTTCCGTATACCCATTTCTTGATCCGTCGAGGCAAGTGAAACTTGCTACATGCTATTAAAATTACTATACACTAATTTGAATGCATCTTAAACCCGTAGTTTAACTTTAATACCAAATTTCCATTTTTTACTTTTCGATGTCCCGTTATATCAATTTAGATTCAAAGCTGGAAACCGACCCGTTGCATTTACTTTACTAAACATGACAACCACATTTATAGGTTTTAATCACATTTTAACTTTTGACATAGCCGATGGTATTCTTTCTATAGTTTTACTCCATCGGACACCCGTGTGCATTTTAACATGTTTTAGTTATGATTTCATCCATTGAATATATTATATCATTGCATCCCTAAAATTACCTAATACTTGTTAACATGATTTTAACATCCATAATTGTCATACTGTATGTATGTAATGTTGAAACCATCTCTTAAACTCAAACTGATAACCGTACATCTAATAATTTAACCTGTACCTATTTGCATGTCATATTACGTGTGCCAGTTTATTGTTCTGATAATACCCATGCTTGTTTATTTATGACCATGATGATGCTAGTTGATTATGAGCACCCACATGATGTCTTGTATACCCTGACATGACTTGCTACACATATTACCTGACCTGACATGGTACCGTACACTCTTGACATGGCATGACACCTTTATACATTACCTGGCTTGACCTGATGTACCTTGGTATTACCTGTTACCTGATCCTGCGTCTAATGTCAACAAACCTGTCCTGTAGTCCTCACGGACCATTCCTGTTGTCTATCCAGACAAACCTGTACTTGCCTGATCATGTGTTGGCATTAGTGCTAGATTATTTAATACTTGACTTGAACATATATAACTTGAGTGTATGGGGAAATCAGTATTGTAACCGAACGTAACTCAAAGGGCCATCCTATTGTTTGCCGTATTTCCGGGCGTTACGGAATACCTATTGTTTGCCGTCTTTCCGGGCGTTACGGAATACCCATTGTTTGCCGTTTTTCCGGGCGTTACGGAATACCCATTGTTTGTCGTTTTTCCGGGCGTTACGGAATACCCACTGTTTGCCGTTTTTCCGGGCGTTACGGAATACCCATTGTTTGCTGTTTTTCCGGGCGTTACGGAATACCCATTGTTTGCCGTTTTTCCGGGCGTTACGGAATACCTATTGTTTTCCGTCTTTCCGGGCGTTACGGAATAACCACCGACGAGTTACGATGAGGATTACCTTACTTGGTTTCGAAGACTTTAGAATAGATGACCCCGTAGCACAGTTTAGATACCTCTGCACTTCACTTATACTGACACATTCACTGTTAAATATTCTCATTATAATCTTGTGCATACTCATACCTGCATGCCTTACTACCCCTATTAATATTATTGGTTGATATCATGACGCGCTGACGTCTGGGTTTTGTCTGGCTCAGATTCCATACCTTTGCTGCAGTCCAAGCAGGAGTACTTCCGCCAACAGGCTGAGCAGTGAGGACTCATTTGTAGTTAGTTTGTTTACTTTTTCAGTATTTTTTTCCTGATGTGAGCTCGCATTATGGGACATACATTCCAGTTACTCTTGTATTGGATCTTTTGCTTCCGTATTATTTATTCGTGACTCATTTTGTTTTGGCTTATGGACCTGTGCTAGATAGTTTTATTTTTGTTTTTGATATCTCTACAGCCGTAATGTGATTGTGGAAGGATAATTCCTATCCACAGGTAGCATGGTTGGCTATGTCACGTGCCCATCTTAGCGTACTCTGGGAAGCGGGGCGTGACATTGTTCTTTTGGTATCAGAGCCATAGGTTAATCGGGTTGGTTCTTTTGTAGTTGGGTATTGTACCCAATACTTGAATCAGAATACTCGTGATTAGGAAACATGTCCTGCCACCTTGACGTTTTACCGTTCTTGAATCTTAACCTCCTCCTGAATATACTTTTACGGTATGCAAACTTCCTTTGCATATCGACTCGAAACCTGATTCCTTGTTTATCTCTAGAACTTAGGCGACTTGGGTGGAGTTATGTAATTGTAGCTATGATACCGCGGCATAGTTACAATACGGTACTCTATTTAAGTAACTCGGAGTTCTAGACTTGATCTACATTTTGAATCTGTTATCATGCTAATCCATGGGTGTTTTGATTTCAGGAATATAGCAGACAAGAATCTGAAGACGTACCAAAGGCGTGTTGACGAAGCCGCTATGCTTTGGGTAATCCGTGGAATGTTGGAAAACCAGAAGCGACAGACCGAGTTGATCCAGCAGCAAGCTGAATCATTTTAGGAAGGTTTGCGGACCATTCAGCAGTCCGTGAGCAATGTTGGGGCCAGACCGGTGGATCGTGTGGGGACCGTAACAGATTTCAGGAAACTGGGTCCGTCTGTCTTTACTGGCCTGGAGGAGCCGTTGCCAGCGGAGCAGTGGCTAGTTGACACGGAGAACTTACTCATTGCGGTACAGATCCCAGATGATAAGAGGGTGGATGTAGTACGTATCCAGTTGGTGGACTACGCCCGTGAATGGTGGCTTGTAGAAGAGACCCGCATACCCAAGCCGATCAGTTGGGCGGATTTCTCGAAGAGTTTCTTGGAGAAGTTCTTCCCCGGACTCCACGGGAGGAAATGGAGGAAAAATTCGTCAGCTTGAAACAGAATGGCGCACATGTAGATGTACATGCAGCTGAGTAGACGCAGCTCAGTAGATTCACGGGACCTTTGGTTGCCAGCAATGCTGATAGGGCAAGAAGGTTCATGCGCAGTTTGGATGTGGACATCCAGAGGCAGATTGTCTCCCTGGGTTTGACCACTTTCTCACAAGTACTTACAGCAGCTCGAGAGCAGCAGAGTCTATCTATGAAGACCGGGTGTACACTGCAGCCAGCAGTTACAACACGGAAGCCAACATTTGCACCGAACCGAGCACATGGACGCAAAGGTATTCCGGTGGACAGGCGTGGCGTTGTACTAATGAAGAAGCCAGTTTTGCCCGAGCAAAAGGGAAGGGCGTTGTGCGATTACTGCCAACGACCGGGCCATTATCGAAGAGATTGTCAAAAGTGCCTTGGACTTTGTCTTATTTATGGATCAGCGGATCACACCATTGATACTTGTCCGTCGAAGCTACGGTTGAAGGAGGATACTCAGAAGCCACCGCAGAGACGGTTTCAGGAGCAGAAGCTGATAACTCAGGGACCCAATCAAGCTCGAGCCTTTACCCTGACAGCTGAAGAGGCTAAAGCTCCAGAGGAAGTCGTTTCAGGTAACCTACTTGTTCATGGTTTTCTCGCATTAGCATTTTTCAATTCTAGTGCATCCCATTGATTTATGTCGTCCAAGTTTATTACTATACACTCGAAGACTTGCATGACCCTGTTTAGTTTTTTTGGGACATACACACTGGGAATGGGAAAATCATAACTATTAGAAGGTGTAAGGACTATTTTGTTGTTGCGGGCGGACGGGAGTTAATTGCAGATTCCTTGTTGATTGTTACCGACAGTTGTGAAGTCGTCTTGGGAATGGATTTCTCGGCACTTTCCACGCTTGATTGATCTCAAAAACTATCTATTACCGCAATCAAGAACGGCGTCACTTTGCAGCTAGCCGGTGAGTACGGGTCGGTCCACAGGGATGTTGTGAATTTCCTAGTCGCTCAAACGAGTTAATTCCGATGGGAGCCGGATTGATTTAAATCTAAAAACTAAATTAATCTAAAGTAATTGAATTAAAAATCTAACTACCTAACTAGGGCAAGGAATTAAATTTAATCTAGGGCAGAGAATGAAAAATTACCTAGGGCAAGAATTGAAATCTAAACTAGGGCAATTAAATAAATCTACTTACTTTATAGATGGCTCTCTCCAAACATTTACACAGGGTTGTCAGATCTGAATAGATGATATGAAAAGAGGCATCGATGCTCTTCAAAAGATTTCTAAATTTTATTCATAAAAAGAGGCATGAAGGAGGCATAGCCTTTATAATGATTTAGAGTTCCTATTTATACAGGATAAGAAACCCTAGGTTACAATTGATTCGCACGTCTATATTTACCAAAATATCCTTAAGAAGACCTAGTCAAAGTAGACTCCAAGCTTTGGTAAAATTTTATTTCTGGAAATTTTAGAACTGATTCTGGGCTTCTTGGGCTTTTTATTTTTTTGGATCTTTATTCAATTTGGCTTCTCTATTTCTTCCAGATCTCTAGTGAACAATTGCAGTGGACTTTTAACCGTTTGCTTTGTAATCTTGGACCTTACATTGCCTTGTACTGATCTTTTGTGTAGGCTTGATTAAGATCCTTCTATTTGTTGGTCAAAGTCCCTTTTTTGTGTCGTCTTTTGTCTTTTTCACTGTTTTCGCTCCAAGAACCTGTAACCTGTAATATGTAGCAGGCATGCGTCAAAAGCACCTGTTTATTTATAAAAGAATAAGAATGGGGAATATAATGATACAATATTATGATATGAACAAATACCCCCAAACTTATCTTTTGCTCGTCCTCGAGCAAACTTATTTTTTTATTCTCTACAAAAAGCTAACCGCACTTTCGCAGGGAAACGCGATTGCACTGAGCTCGTGCAACAAGCCGTTAAACCTCTAAGTGTCCCTAGTAGGAGGAGTGTTGTCTCCTGAGGGTTTTCAGCGGATACTACCCACAAAATCCTATCAATTAGGCTTTTCGACTTTAATTCTCCAATCAGGTTTTCTAACAAGGAATTCTATTATCGTCGACTCGTAAATTATCCACCCATATTCTTCACACTTCCTCATCATTTAACTTAAGATTATATATGTTCTGCAGACCTACTTAGCTTTCGGCATCTCTTAAGTTTTCTTTCTAGGGTTCTATCTCCACTTAGGAATTTTTATCAACTCTACTAAAGATAGAAGTTCTATTCTTCATTCATCTCTCTTATCTAAATCCCAATCATATATCTCTACGTGTGTGTATATATCACCCCTACACTCGGAAATTCAAATCAAGCAATCATACCCTTGTCTGTTGTCTAAAGTACTCATTAGTTGGTGAATTTAACTGAATTTTGCTCACACATCCTTCATGCGACTGTTAATACTTCTTGAGGTACCAACAACCGATTACAAGAGGCGTTTGCACTTTAAAGCGTACTTCCTAGTCTTGTAACACCCAAGGCTTTAGCAGTGACTCCCAAACCAGTTGGTCTAAGGCACTAGGTGATGAAGCACCCTCGCCAAATATTTTTCTATTTTTGCAGCCTTGAGTAATCACAAAAACCAGTGTTCATTTTTTTCTTTATTCACTTTTTTTCCTTTTATTTTCATTGTAGTAAGGACTTAAGATAAGAGCATTTCAAGGTCTCTTCTACTATTCCAAGTTTCAAGGTGCGTGATTGTGCAAATTTATAGGGTATACATTTTCAGAATCTAGACTTAAGTTAGGAACTATTTTTCAAACTTATACTCTAATAAAAATATCAATACTTTTCCTTTGTTTCGACTTATCCCAAGAAGCGGACTCAAAATTTGCCTATTTCTAAATAAACTGCAAGGACATATACTTTCTACCGTTAAACTTTAAGGAATGTTATTTTTAGGGTTTTTAATTTACTAAGTCTAAGATCTAGTTTTTTCCTAACTAGTTGACCTATCTGTCAAACTTAAGTCAAATAAAGCCAAAATTGAATACATTAATTTTTATAATTTTTCAAAAATTTTCAATTTTTATTGGTTTTCAAATAAATATGCAAATGCAAAAAATGTACACATGAATGCGAAGGAAGAAGACGTACCGAGCATACCCCCAAACTTAAACTTGACAGAGTCCTCACTGTCTGCTACACTAAGAGGGTCAAAATACCGGCACTCCCCTGTTTATTTATTTATACAATTTTTTAAATATTTTTTTAATGTTTTGAAAAAAATATTATTATTTTTTTATAGAAAAAGAAAACAAAAATATATATACATATATACAACAAGGTTCCCCCCAAACTTAAGCTTGGCCTTACACAAGCCAAAGGTTAGCACCAACCATTCAAAAATCTTATCGTGGTAATGGTAGAGTTGGTGAAAAAATGGAGTGGAAAGAAAAGAGATGAGAAGCACACGAGACCGTGTGGAGGTAGAAACGGGATACGGTCTCGGTGGGGGAGAAGAATGGCGGAAAAGAGAAAGAAGGGTAGCACGATCTTGAGGGTGTAAATCGAGTGAATAAATTAGCACAATTTGTGATGACCGATGTGTTAAAAGCGATTGTGCTAACCTATCAACCCGTCGAGAAATGGGGTCACATCCCTCAAGATTCGCAAGAAAGCATGGGTACGCCGAACTTGGTATTGGAGATAAAAGCGTAACGGTCTCTTGTACGGTCGGAACGATAGGAAGGACGAAAGGGAGTGAATTAGGGATAGTCTCATTCTCACCGTAGTAAACTGTCTCGAACTTGAAAGATTCCATCAATGGTTCGAAACGACTGTAAGCATCCGAGTCTGATGGTTCAACTAACTCATCTGAAATTTCAAAGGACTCAAACTCGGGCGGTGAGTCATCAACATCGTCCGAAAAAGTGAAACACTCGTAAGTGTTATCGGCTGTGAGAACTGTGTCAGATTCAAAGAGAAATTTTTCAAGCTCACAGTCTTCAAGCGTGATATTTTGCGTGGTCGGAACGATGGAAAGGAGGGAGGGTGAGATAACAGTTAAAGGTTCAGGAGGATGGATTGGAAAATCAGATACATCAAACAAAAATGGTTCAACCTCAATATTATCCTCAATACTCTCTTCAATACTATTCTCATAAGTCTCCTCAAAATTTAGCTTATCCATGCCATTATCATCAAAATCAAGACGCATATGAAATTCGGGAGAAACATTTAATGACTCAGGATGATGACTTGGACATAAAATTTCAATCAAATTTACTGGTTCATCATCCAAAATATTCCTGGCGTCTATATCCTCAATCAAGTGAAAATCAATATTTTCTGACACCTCATCAAAAGTATGGATATTTATCGATTTAGGTTTTAGAGTGAAGGTGTAAAGATCGAAAGGATTAAGTGTGGTTTCACTCGAAAGGGGTTCTTCACAATCTGGCAAATCAAGCACTATAAAGTCGCACAACTCATCATTTTGGATACATGTTTAAAAATTGGAGTTGTTGGATTCAATTGGGTATGGGTAGGTTTGATTTGGAAATCCTCTCACATTCTCACTTTGTCCAACCGCCTCCTTATACATTGAAAAATTTGGAACTAGCGGGAAACTAGCTACCGGTTCACTAGATTGCATAAAGGCGGAAATGGACGCTTCCACATTCCTAGTCATTTTGTTTGTTGCGGCAATATAAGCTTCCAACGAATGTTCCAAACTAGACTTGGGTGGTCAAGGGGTTTCGGGAAAAGATTCGAAATTGTTTGGATACGTGAAACTTCCAAAAGGCTGTGTAGAAACAGGGTCTAGTGAAGGTGGGAAAGTCGGGTAGGACTGGTAGGAAGTGGATGGTTGGACAGGATTAGGGTCAACATGTGGATAAAAAGGTGAATGGACTTGTTGATCCCTAGAACTAGATGTATGGAGAGGGGTGAAAGATCGGCTACGAGATTGAGCGATATGCTCAGCAATGGACATCGGTTTAGGAGTTACAGCAGGACTTGAAAAAGTGGTATCAACATATGAAGGTGGTAAAGGTTGACTCGGTTGACACAAAGTGGGTTGCCAAGTCGATCTGTTTCTCCTAGACGCTTCTATTTGATCTTTCAAAGATATTTTTGGCATGGAGGGATCTTCTTTAAAACGACCGAAACAATTAACGTACGAAGCAAAGTTAGCTTCGGGATACCAAAGTTTGGCAATAGATTTGTGATGTGGGGTACCCATGATAGAAGAAAGAGAAAAGAAAGAAGATTGGGGTGCACGGATTTCTTCGCGACAAAAGTTGCAAGTCTTTTTATAAAAATTTTCCTCTTATTTTTTTTTATTTGTTTTGCAAAAATTTTCGATAAAGGGCTTAGACACAAATGCAATCAACCAGAAATGCACAATCAGACCTAGATCTAGGGTCACCTAGGTCAGCTAGACAGCTCCTAACTGTTCCAAAGGAATAGGACCTCAAACCGCCTTTTCACCGGCAATTGCGGCCAGGTAAGTGCCAGGTAAGTGGGAGGCTCCCTGCTACAAGTAACGGTCCTAATTAAGTAACCACTTGCCTTGACACACTTGCCTAGACACCGCAAAGTCAGGTTAGGATTAACGGCTGATGCGTATAACTAGTCCTCTGTCCTATTGAGCTCGAAGTCCTTAGGGCTGAGTCTAGTATTTTTTAATTAAGATTTGGTCAATGCAAATGCCTTATGTGATTTCTGGGGTCGTGGGAAGGGTAATGAAATCCCCACCCAATCTGAGTTTGGTCAATAGCCCCTTAAAGTCCGATTAAAATATGCAAAACAGTAAATTCACTTGCAATTAATTATTTTTATTTTATGCGCGGCGCAAAGAATCCAGCACAAAATCAATTATTGGAAGGGAGAAGATTTTTAGCGCAAAGAATTCTGCAGGAGATTTGACAAAAGATATATTTTAAGTTGCAGAGGGGGGAAAAAGGAAACAAACAGTGAAAATTTCACGCGATGACGTCATCATGACGCGGCGGTTCAGCGGCGGGAGCGCGCTTACGCGGCGGAATTGCGGCGGTACGGGGGCTTCAGGTCTCCAAAAAAATTGTGCTGTTCTGATTTTCCAACTTATTTCTGTTCTGATATATCTTTTTCTGTTTCGAACTCTGGATTTTTCCAGATCCGTCTCAATTGTAGATCCTGCGAAATTCAAACAAAAAATACCCTTCACAAAATACAAAGATGATAAATTTTTATATTTTTTGATTTTTCAGTTTTTATGATTTTTTAATTTTATATTAACCCAAAATTGCAAAAAGAAAATGGCACGCCATCCCCGGCAACGACGCCATTTGATTGATCTCAAAAACTATTTATTACAGCAATCAAGAACGGCGTCGCTATGCAGCTAGCCGGTGAGTACGGGTCGGTCCATAGGGATGTTGTGAATTTCCTAGTCGCTCAAACGAGTTAATTCCGATGGGAGCCGGATTGATTTAAATCTAAAAACTAAATTAATCTAGGGCAATTGAATTAAAAATCTAACTATCTAACTAGGGCAAGGAATTAAATTTAATCTAGGGCAGAGAATGAAAAATTACCTAGGGCAAGAATTGAAATCTAAACTAGGGCAATTAAATAAATCTACTTACTTTACAGATGGCTCTCTCCAAACATTTACACAGGGTTGTCAGATCTGAATAGATGATATGAAAAGAGGCATCGATGCTCTTCAAAAGATTTCTAAATTTTATTCATAAAAAGAGGCATGAAGGAGGCATAGCCTTTACAATGATTTAGAGTTCCTATTTATAGAGGATAGGAAACCCTAGGTTACAATTGATTCGCACGTCTACATTTACCAAAATATCCTTAGGAAGACCTAGTCAAAGTAGACTCCAAGC
The DNA here is from genome assembly GCA_030015575.1 of Agapanthus africanus. NCBI lineage: Eukaryota > Viridiplantae > Streptophyta > Magnoliopsida > Asparagales > Amaryllidaceae > Agapanthus > Agapanthus africanus. Next base: position 371,304,377 of record JASDDO010000018.1, on the reverse strand, counting down.
TTTGGTAAAATTTTATGTCTGGAAATTTTAGAACTGATTCTGGGCTTCTTGGGCTTTTTATTTCTTTGGATCGTTATTCAATTTGGCTTCTCTATTTCTTCCAGATCTCTAGGGAACAATTGCAGTGGACTTTTAACCGTTTGCTTTGTAATCTTGGACCTTGCATTGCCTTGTACTGATCTTTTATGTAGGCTTGATTAAGATCCTTCTATTTGTTGGTCGAAGTCCCTTTTTTGTGTCGTCTTTTGTCTTTTTCACTGTTTTCGCTCCAAGAACCTGTAACCTGTAATATGTAGCAGACATGCGTCAAAAGCACCTGTTTATTTATAAAAAGAATAAGAATGGGGAATATAATAATACAATATTATGATATGAACAACGCTCACATTGAGTGTAGAGTAAAGAAAGAGAATTTCCAGATTCCTGGACATCCAGAGGTTGTCTAGAGGAAGCAGTTCTGTTGGGCCAGTCGAGTTTAGGGCTAGGCCGACAACTAATGTTCTTTCGTCGATGAAGGTTGTTAAAGAGGAAGCGCCAGCTGTAGTTGGAGAGTTCATGGACGTGTTCAAAGACATCTCGGGTTTACCACCAAAGCGAGAAGTGGAGTTCGCAATTGATCTTTTCCTAGCGCAGCGCCAGTCTCTAAAGCATATTATCCAATGGTAGAAGTCAAGAAGCAGGTTACTGAATTACTTGAGAAGGGTTGAATTCGCAGTAGTAACTCACCTTGGGGAGCCCCAGTTCTTCTAGCAAAGAAAATGATGTCACAAGGAAGATGTGCATCGATTATCGAGAATTAAACCGGGTGACTATTAAGAACAAGTACCCGATCCCTTGCATTGGCGAATTATTTGAACAGCTTAGTGGCGCGAGGGTATTCTCGAAACTGGATTTGCGATCCGGATGTCATCAGGTCCGAGTTAAACCAGAGAATATTTGCAAGACTGTGTTCCGAACTCGGTATGGACATTACGAGTATTTAGTGATGCCCTTCGGAGTAACGAATGCACCGGCGATATTCATGGACTTGATGAACCGAATCTTTTCACTATTCTTAGACCAGTTTATAGTGGTATTTATGTTAGGTCCACGTTACCCACCCCGGTCCTTTCGGGGAGGCGGAATAGGTAAAACGAAAATTTTTCCTAACCAGGTAACATGGACCGTACAAGAAGGATCGTTGCTAAACAAGAACTAACAAATATTCTACAAGTTCTAACTACTATGTAGAATGGTTATACCTTGGTCTTCAACTCCTTCTCTTCTTGTTGTGGTTCTTCCTCTTGCTTGCTCCTTATAGTTGCTTGAACGGATCCTTCTCGTCGTCTCTTCTTTCCCATAGATGGATCCACCCGAGAGCCTCGAACTTGAGCTCCTATCTCAATCTAGAGATCACTAAGGTGCTTGGTTTGCCAAACCTAGTACCTTAAAGTGAGTAGAGAAGATTTGTGGTGGTTTTGTCTCAAAGGTTCTTGATTTCCAACTCATGGAACACTTGAACCTTGAGAGAGGAAGAGGAAGAGGGAGAGCTTTTCTTTCTAGGAGAGAGAAAGAGAATGATAGAATGAGCTCTCATAATCCAACCTCTCTCACAAAAGTGAGAATAATGATAATAATAATAATAATTAAGTATATGGTGATGGTTAGTTTCAATGACCATTATCATTTCATGCTATAATTGCATTATGTAAACAGCAAGCAAGCAAAAGTCATACCCATGACATGATAGCCATGAAATGATGATGGTCAACAAGTCCAAAATGGTCAACCGGTCAACAAAGTCAACAAGTCAACAAAAGTCAAACTTTCAACTCAACCATGGCACAATAATACTTAATTAATATTATTAATCATATATCATATTCTCATTAGGGTTAAGAGAAAAGTCAACGGTCAACAAGTCAACCAAAGTCAAATGGTCAACAACCCTAATGAGAATCCTCTACCTCTGCCTCTGTCAACTGTGCACACACACCCGTATCCGTGCTCCAAGGAACACGAATACACTGAGACAAAACCAATCCCAAAACAATTACTAGGATCTGGCTTAAACCAAAGCCCGCTAGTAATTTCTGTCCGGACAACAAACGTGCACAAGTGCGCGGATGTGAATGAACCCCGTCGCAAAACCATGCAACCTCTACTCTGTTTTGCCAAATGGCGAGTAACCCTCTGTGTGGGACTCTAAAGGCTCGACACTACGCTGGCAGTGGGTTTAACCACAGGCCGCAAGCGGTACTAGCTGTACGTAACGGTCCCCAGGTAGATGCCGATAAGAAGACTGATGAGGTGAACCCATCGAACTCCTACTGAGCCTGAATGTGACAATCTCCGTACAATCCGGTCTGTTCGTCTGAGAATATCGCATGGCGGGCCTAGGGGGTGGTAAACGTCAGTCCCCTAATTGCGATACAAGTCGTGTCGGAGTGTAGCCCAAAACACCCTGAGAATCTACTGGAAAACCTACCAGCAATTCTCACTTGCCCTGGCCAGGGACGACAATGTGCAATGGCTCTCCTAGACACAGCGCGATATCAACTCCCAATACCGGGAGAGACGAATCCTGTCTAACTATCACTGCCTCTAAGTGCTTCGGGCTGCACCCAACTGCTACCTGTTTGCACGACTCAGTAAAGCCGTGGTAGGGTAGTAATCTAAGAACAGTGGGAACACACTCAAGGCGAAGCGACGGTGTCAAGTCAGCGGACTAAGCTGTACTCATGTCACCTGGGAACTATTAACTGACGATAGGTATAATACCAACCAACAGTTCCCGACGAGTCCTGTCCAGTGTACTCGTAACCCAACGAGCACCTGCATGCTATCTCCAGTACGACGTACTGATGGCTGTGGGACAGACCATCTCCCCTGCTGGGAAGAGAAGCGTATGCACCAGTCTACTTTGGAGTATCGATGCCCTGTCTCGATAATCCTACGACCAGGGACAAAAATAAGGATGTGCTTATAGACCACCCAGCCCCCACTAGTGTGATCGCTATCACAACGCTGGTAGTCAAGAAAAAATCCTAAGGGCTCTACCAATATGTTAAAAGAAACATATACACATATTAAGATAGAAACAAACCAAGTAGCATACTACTATATCGAGCAAGACTGTCGTAAAACCCATATATATATCCCAAGCCTCCAAAATGTATTATACAAACTAGTACTATACAATAATGGCCTCTATGGCATACATATCTAACAATCTCCCACTTGCACTAAAGGCCAGTAATTGGTGTACCGCATACCCAACGTCTGCACTTAGGCCAGCTGCTGGCGTACCGCATACCCAATAGCTCAAAAAGTCGCTCGAACTATGTTTGAGGGAGGGCCTTTGTGAATGGATCCGCCGTGTTGTCTTTTATATCCACTCTCCGTACCTCGATCTCCTGGCGATCAATGATCTCCCTGATCAGGTGATACCGCCTTAAGATATGTCTGGATTTCTGATGGGACCTTGGTTCCTTTGCTAAAGCTATAGCCCCATTGTTATCGCAATACAAAGGTATTAGGTCAACAATGGACGGAACCACCTGAAGTTCACTAATGAACTTCTTCATCTAGATCGCCGCTTTTGCGGCATCGCTTGCAGCAATGTATTCAGCCTCCATCGTCGAGTTTGCGATGGTATCCTGTTTGGAACTCCTCCAACATACCGCCCCTCCGTTGAGGGTAAACACAAAACCCGAGACAGACTTGCTGTCATCTTTGTCACTCTGGAAGCTTGAATCGGTAACGGACTCGACCCTGAGATCTCCATTACCGTAAACCAGGAACATCTCCTTAGTCCTTCTTAGGTACTTGAGAATGTTCTTCACTGCCGTCCAGTGATCCTCACCTGGGTCTGACTGATACCGGCTCACCACGCTCAGCGCGTAAGCTACATCTGGTCTTGTACATTGCATCGCATACATTATAGATCCTGCCGCTAAAGCGTAGAGTATAGTGCTCATGCGAACCCTCTCCTCGTCAGTCTTAGGAGACATCTTCTTGGAGAGGGTAATTCCGTGCAATGCGGGTATGTTACCGCGCTTGGAATCCTCCATACTAAATCTCTTTAGTACGGTCTCTATGTACCTGGACTGCGAAAGTCCCTGTAGTCTCTTGGATCTATCTCTGTAGATTTTGATCCCCAGAATGTATGAGGCATCACCCAGGTCCTTCATAGAGAACCGTTGTGACAAAAATAACTTAACCGATTGTAGCATAGGAATATCATTTCCTATCAAAAGAATGTCGTCCAGGTACAAGACTAGGGACACGACAGTTCGTCCTACAATCTTCTTATATACACAAGGTTCATCTTCGCTCTTGATGAAATCAAATTCCTTTATTGCCTCATCAAAACAGATGTTCCAGCTCCGCAATGCCTGCTTTAATCCATAAATGGATTTAAGCAACTTGTACACCTTCCCACTGCTCCCACTGTCTACGAAACCTTCTGGCTGATCCATGTAAACGCACTCTTCCAAACAGCCGTTTAGAAAAGCCGTTTTAACGTCCATCTACCAGATTTCATAGTCATGGAAGGCAGCAATAGCAAGTAGGATCCGAATGGATTTGAGCATAGCCACCGGAGAAAAAGTTTCGTCATAGTCCACACCAGGTCTTTGACAAAAACCTTTTACAACGAGTCTAACCTTATAGGTTTCCACCTGCTCATCTACACCAAGTTTCCTTTTGTAGATCCATTTGCATCTAACGGGTTTTACCCCAGGTGGAGCAATATCTAAGGTCCACACTTTATTGGTGTACATGGACTCCATTTCGGATTGCATTGCTTCTAGCCACTTATCAGAGTTCCTACTGATAATGGCCTGCCTGAAACTGGTAGGGTCATCTTCTTCCAAGATGCAATCCTCTCAATCCCCGTCTAAGAGAAAACCGTAGTATCTCTCGGGTGGATGAGAAATCCTACCAGATCTGCGGAGTGGCTGAGGTTCGTTTGGGGTTATTGAATCCTGAGGTTCTGTCAAATCTTCAGTTTCAGTTTGTGGTCGCTGAATTTCTTCCAATTCTACCATGCTCCCACTAATTTCTTTTGCAAGAAACTCCGTTTCTAAGAAAACGGCATGCTGAGCAACAAACACCTTCTGTTCCTCGGTGTGGTAGAATAGATATCCATAACCATTCTTTGGATATCCCATAAACTTACATAAAACTGACTGTGTCTCTAGTTTATCTGGTTTATGTGTTTTAACATAAGCCGGACAACCCCATATCTTAAATCTTTTAAGATATGGCCTCTTTCCATTCCATATCTCGAATGGAGTCTTAGGCACTGATTTAGACGGAACATCATTCAATAGATATGCCGCTGTTAAAAGAGCATGTCCCCAAAATGAAAGAGGTAACTCGGCACTACTCATCATGGAGCGAACCATATCCAATAGGGTACGATTCCTCCGTTCCGAAACACCGTTGTGCTGTGGTGTATAAGGAGGAGTAAGCTGAGAGAGAATACCATTCTCTTTTAAGTAATCCAGGAATTCCGTGCTTAAGTACTCCCCTCCCCTATCCGATCGGAGGATCTTGATACTTTTGCCAGTCTAGTTCTCTACTTCGTTTCTGAATTCCTTGAATTTCTCAAAAGCTTCAGATTTGTTTTTCATCAGATACACATATCCGAACCTAGAGAGATCGTCAGTGAATGTGATGAAGTACGAGAACCCACCCCTTGCATGTATAGATATTGGACCACATACATCACTGTGTATGAGTCCCAAGAGCTCTGCTGCCCTTTCTCCATGTCCGGTGAACGAGATTTGGTCATCTTTCCTTTGAGACAAGACTGACAAGTTTCATAAGATGAAAACTCGAACGTATCCAAGAGTCCATCTTTATACAACTTACTTAGTCTTTTCTCTCCGATATGACCAAGTCTACAATGCCATAAGTAGGATTTGTTCGTATCTGAACTCTTCCTCTTGCGTGTGTTTTGTACATTGAGAACTATATTCTGATTTAGAATGTAGATACCATTACACAGTGTACCATCTGCAACCAGTACTGTTAGTTGTATGTATGCCCTAGAGGCCAGTATTGTACAGATGATGTATATTATATTGGATGCTTGGACATATATAGAGATGACTTTCTTGCTCGATATGATAGTATGCTATCTGGTTACTCTTTATCTTAACATGTACACTTGTCTCTTTATACTGTCTTATAGTTACATGTTGGTAAAGCCCTTAGGATGTGTACTTGACTACCTGGACTATGATGCAGATCATACTAGTGGAGACATGGTAGTCCATAAGTACATCCTTCAAGGTCCCTAGTCGTGGGTGTATCGAGACAGGGCATCGATATACTAGTGTAGACTAGCGTATACGCTTCTCGACCCATGAGATGGGCGATGGATGATCCCATATCCATTGGTGTTTGACATCAGAGATGGTATACGGGTGCTCAGTGGAGACTGGGTCCACTGGACGGACTCGTCGAGAATTCCCAGATGGTATTATACCTCACATCTGATGGCAGTTCTCAGGTGACACTTGTACAGGTTAGTCTGTAGACCCGAGATCGTCATAGAGTCTTGTGTGATTCCCACTGTGCTTTGATCTCCACCTTACCACGTCCATGAGGGCGTGCAAAACGGTGGTCTTTGGGTACAGTCCCGAGTCACATGGAGGCAATGAGCGATAGGAGGGGTTTCGTCTCTCCCGGTATTGGGGGTTGAAGTTGCGCAGTGCTCGATTGGCCGTAACAGGGAAGTCCCTGGCCAGGGCTGATCAGAGATTTGCTGGTAAGTGTTACCAGTAGTTTCTCGACCCGTTATGAGCCTCACATCGGTATGACTTATCGGTTATTGGGGTCTGACGTTTACCACCCCTAGACTTGATATGCGACATATCAGACGAACAGACCGGACTGTACGGTAAGTGTTACTGGTTGGATTCACAGGAGTGTGAGCGGGCTAGCTCGTCGATCTTCTGATCGATCAATACCCGGATGGCCGTTACGTTTAGCAGACCGCTTGCGTCTTGTGGGTGCTTGATATGATCATCATCTGCTACCGGCGTATTGATGAGTCTTTAGAGTCCTACACAGAGGTTTCCTGGCTCAAGCGAAACGAAATAGGAGCGCATATGAGATATGTGCAGGACCGAGAATAATGCGTGTATGTGATACCGTATTTCATTCTCGCGATGGATGTATCGAATGGTTATATTCGATATAACCTAGATATCGAATCAAGGATTGATTCGATAAGCCGATACATAGGATACTAGTCGGTTATATGCGATATGACCGGATCGTTAAATCAAGTGTTGATTTAATGATTTAATGTATAATTATATATTTTATATATTATTTTGCATTAACTAGTATTGGTTCACTTTAAATGGATTTTCTCACTTGATGTGCAAGAAGTATATGTGATATACTTTTGTGCACATATATGTATCATGTTTGATGATACTTGATCATATAGTTAAGTGTATAGAATTAAACCATGGTTAATTTGATGATTAGGGTTTTGCATATTCATTTATTTATTTATTTGTTCATTTATTTATTTGGAAATGATTTAGATAAGAATGGTGGCTTTATTTGTTTCTAGTTGAAGCTTCATGAAGTTTTGACTTCTTAACCATTCTTGTCTTCATGCTTAACCCTAACCCATCCAAGTAACCATGGTCTATTCTCTACACTCTACCCTAGTTAGTATATGATAAGTATTCATTTACTTTTCAATTTTTAATTAAAACTTATCATATTCTAGCTTCATTCTCTCCTTCTTCTTCAAGAAAGAAAGCTTGATGCCATCAATGGCAACTTGAGTTCTAAAGTGAGAAATCCAATTCTAAAGTGAACCCACCTCCTATTTCTTCACCCTCTACCTCTTGCCAAGTTGTTTTGGGTGTTTTCTTCATAAGTTTCACAAATTTGTGAAGTCGGAGCTTGAACTTGTGATGCCTCGACGTAGATCATCTTCAGCACGAAGCCGACGACCTAGTCCGCCCATTTCTCCGATCAAGCCGACGATTGAGTCCAGGATTCGAGATGGACAGCGAGAGGATGCCTACGTGGAGCCAAGGAAGTGGATATCCGGATCTACAAAGGTTGTAGCTTCTTATCTTTAGTTAAGTTGTTAACTAGATTCGTATATCGCCTAATTTTCTAGTCAACGATCTAGTCTAGGGTTTCTCGGCACCGTAAAATTTGAAATTGGCATGGTTGATGCCTTGTGAGACTTCATTAGCGTGCCTAGGAACCCTACAGTGGTATCAGAGCCTAGCTAGAGCCTTAGGCGAAGTGTAGACGACGTTTGAAACCCGAATACACATCGAAACCCTAACACATCATGCTCTCTGGACTTTTTCTAAAAACTGGGATTTTTCTAGATTAAAAATGCTTAAAAAATTCAGCAGGGAATTCTAAGAATTACGGTGCAAATTTTTTCCAATGAACAGTATAGTGTGCGGCGGAACCGCGGCAGAAGCATGGCTTCTGCGGCGGTTCCGCGGCCTAATGATGACGTCAGCCCTCCTCCTTTGCACAGTAATTCATCATTTCAGCAGCTGAGTTTTATGGGTATTTTTAATATTTATTCAAGAGTTGAATTTTCTGGGGTGTTTTAGAGCTTCGATGTTTCGATCGGATTATCAAATTTCTTCTTTGTGTATTTCCGGATGACTTTAGAATATGTTAAAAAGTTCGACCGGATATAAATACCCAACTTTTCCCCTGCCGGAAAATATCCAAGTGTTGGATTTTTGTGTGGTTTAAGGACGTTCTGAGTAGTGCAAGTAACGCGATGGCCCCTCTAGAAGACAACAAACCTTAACTCGATTATGTGACCGTCTTGAACTGCCCTTTGAACCTTCGGGTTTGGGGCAGTACTGCGTGCCACATGTGAGGCGTTGGCTTGACCCTTCTACGGCTGGACCGTTGGTACTGAGGCATGAAGTGAATGTCTTTGAACCTATTTCATGTGTTGGACGGTTTCGGGAAAACTTGGGTGTTCGAATGTTCGATCGGAAAGTTTAATATTTTCTATTTATCCGGAATGGGATACAATAATTGGAATTCACAAACAGTTATGAGATAACTGAATGAATGATATAAATCTAGCGGTTTAGTTTCGTTTGATATTGAAAAGAGTTTTCGATAATGAGATTAAAATGCGGGGTTTATAACTGATTAGGTATGTGATGTCTAAAGAGGTTGCGGATTCCAACTGTTGTAGTTTTACACTTTCTTTTCTGTGACCGTAAGTGTAATATGTGATATCGCCGGTTTCGTTGCTATATGTCAACGACAATTGGGATGCGCATATTTACTTACGTTGATGACATGTGATGTTATGTGTTGCTGGATATGTTATATTGGATCGTCGTGTTTGAATAGCCGAGGGTTTTTATGTGAGATGAGTGTTTTTCATTTTCATTCATGTAAAAACTTGTATGTAATATTCTTTTATTGGGGCACTTCCAGGTTGCGGAAGTTGTCACCTTTTGTATATTATTTACTTTTCCGCATTAGGATAGACCCAAGGAGGGGAGCACAAGTAACCGGGTTCTGGGGTCCAGTGGGAGACCAACTCGAGGAGTCGAGTCCGGGTCTCCTAACCCTAGAATTGGTAGGGTTGCTTGCTGCTCTCGTAGGGGTCTAGGGGTGTGGGATTGGATATTCATCACGACCGTGGAATCCGTGTTTTATACTGGCTCGTATTGAAAACACGAACGTCCTAGTATATCCAATGTTTCATATGTTTCTTCTGCTGCGTTATCTGTTATGTGATCATGTGATGTTCTGTCATAGATACAGTATATAGTATATATGATATATTATATAGACGTTACTTATGTTTTGCACCCGCGCTAGCCCTGCCCCGCTCTGCCGTTAGTTACCTAACCTAACGGTGCACGAGGGGACATCGAGGCGAATGCGGATGGCATAAGTGTACGTCGTATTTATCTGTGATGTTTAGGTACTTAAATGATGGGACTTCATTAATGTGATTAATGAAAGAAAAGAAACCTAAGATGTTGTAGAATCAAATTTTAAACAAAACAGGTAGCTACAGTTCTTGCTTTGCATAGCGGTATATATGATATACCCTGCACCTTATTCGATGAGGAAAGGACCGAGATCCCTTCACCGGGAGTGACTCCTTTAGCAATAACTGGCAGATGCTACACACTCGGTTTGTTTTTGATAGCTTCTATAGTTTCTGCTTTGCACAGTGATATATATGATATATCCCGCACCTCATTCGACGAGGAAAGGACCGACGATCCCTTCACCGGGAGTGACTCCTTTAGCAAAACTAGAAAAGCCTCAAAATCACTCCATTTCAAAACTTCATTTGATTCTACAACGATATCAAGTTCATTACGCAATAGGTTTTCAGAAAAACCTGTTGTAGCCCTCCGTCATTTCAGATAAGTCCTATTTAGTATTCGTGCTGCGTTTGTTGACCTTGTCAAGGCGTAGTGTGCGGTAGCTAACCAGTATTTATCTGCTTATGCATATGATGCAGATTGAGTTAGGATAGTCGTACGGCCTTGTTGACCTTGTCAAGGGTCGTGCGGGTGGGTTTAATTCAATCAAGAAATGACGGGTTGAACTTGACTTGCGGTCTATGGTTTGTTGACCTTGTCAAGGTCATAGATCGTTTGGGGCAAAAGCATTATCGGGAATTTCAAGTGTTGAAATTTGCAATGAGATTGCATACCTTCTATGAGATAGTTGGATCCCGATACCCACTGCGAGTAAGAGTTACTCCTGGGAGAGTTTTACACATTACAATTAGCCGATCAAGTAGGTGTCTAGAAAGGTGTCAACGGGGTTACGCCTCTGGGAAAACGAGGTTTACATTAATTAGGTTCGTGCGAAAGCACGGGGGACCTCCCTCAAAGTACCGACACTGGCCTGGCTGAAAGATTGGCGAACTTGTAGTGTGTAATTAATCCCGGCTAGTCTTTCCTTTTAGGGTTTGAAGGAAGATTTAATAAAAACCAGTGGGAGCCATCCTGATTAGATAAAATAATAACCAATCTGATCTTGCACGAGCATACGCTAAAGTGTTTTCTTCTCTCTCTCTCCAGGTAGCGACCATTTCATGCCTTAATCAAGATAATAATATGGATGTATTGACCGAACCCGCATGTTATACTGTGCTGGGGAACGTTGGTTCCGTTCTTTCTTATAAGAGTTATAAGAATGAACAGGATATAGGGGAATACCAGGATTCCCATGCCACCCGATTGAAGAAAGTACATGATGATGCATTTTCTTCGGGTGTGTTCTTTACTGAGAACTGTTTCTCCATTTCCTCTACGTCCTGGGTATTAGATACCGGGTCAGGATCCCATATATGTAATCAGTTACATGGGCTAAGGAAAGGTAGAGAACTTGGAGAAGGTGATAAAGACATTAGAGTTGGAAATGGTGCAATTGTTGCAGCTAAGACTGTCGGGGAATATCACCTTGAATTACCTACTGGTAATACATTGGTTCTGAACGAATGATATTACATGCCGAACCTGATATGCAACATTATATCGGTTTCTTTATTAAGTAAAGAGGGATATAATTTTGTATTACAGGATAATGTTATGAACATTTTCCGTAACCAAAAGTTGGTTGGATCAGGCACGTTGTGCAATGGCATTTATGTTCTAAATCAATCAACAGTTCTGAGCATAACAAACACACACAAGAGGAAGAGTTCACAACTGAACGAATCCTTCTTGTTGCATTGTAGACTGGGTCACATCAATGCGACACGACTAGCTAAGTTGCATAAGGATGGATATTTGAAACCATTCGAATTTTCATCTTATGACACTTGCCAGTCATGTCTTAAAGGCAAGATGACCAAAACTCCGTTTACGGGACACGGAGAAAGAGTTACCGAACTCTTAGGACTGATACATAGTGATGTATGCGGTCCTATGTCTACACATGCCAGGGATGGTTCTTCATACTTCATTACATTCACTGACGATCTCTCTAGGTTCGGATATGTGTTCCTGATGAAACACAAATCAGAAGCTTTTGAGAAATTTAGAGAATATAAACAAGAAGTTGAGAACCAAACCGGAAAAAGTATTAAAATCCTTCGATCTGATCGAGGAGGTGAATACTTGAGCAATGAATTCCTGGACTTCCTAAAAGAGAATGGGATTCTCTCTCAGCTGACTCTTCCATATACACCACAGCACAACGGTGTATCAGAACGGAGGAACCGCACCCTATTAGATATGGTGCGCTCTATGATGAGCACAGCTGAGTTACCTATTTCCTTTTGGGGATATGCGCTGGAAACAGCAGCATACCTATTGAATCAAGTTCCATCTAAATCTGTACCTACCACACCATATGAGATATGGAGTGGGAAGAGGCCATATCTTAAACGAGTTAAGATATAAGGTTGTCCAGCCTATGTCAAAAGACAAAATCCGGACAAGCTCGAGGCACGGTCAGTTCTTTGCAAGTTTGTGGGATATCCAAAGAACTCATATGGGTATTTTTTCTACCACAGCGAGGAACAAAAAGTGTTTGTTGCTCAACATGCCACCTTTTTAGAAAAGGAATTCCTTAAAAAAGAAATTAGTGGCAAAATGGTAGAGCTGGAAGAAATTCCAGATACACAAACCGTAACTGAAGATTTAGTGGAACCAGAAGATTCAGAAGCTCCCAATGAACCTCAGCCTCTCCGCCGATCTAGTAGGGTTCATCGCCAACCTGAGAGATACTACGGTTTTCTCATGGATGGTGGGAGCGAGGATTGCATCATGGAGGATGATGACCCAACTAGCTTCGAGCAGGCCATCACGAGTAGGGACTCAGTGAAATGGCTGGATGCAATGTGGTCCGAGATGGAATCCATGTACACCAACAAAGTATGGACTTTGGAAGTTGCTCCTGAAGGGGTAAAACCCATTGGGAGCAAGTGGATCTTCAAGAAAAAACTTGGTGTAGATGGGAAAGTGGAGACTTTCAAAGCTAGACTTGTAACAAAGGGTTTTCGTCAAAGACAAGGTGTGGACTATGACGAAACCTTTTCTCCAGTATCTATGCTTAAATCCATCCGGATCATGCTTGCCATCGCTGCATATCATGATTACGAAATCTGGCAAATGGATATTAAGACCGCCTTTCTAAATGGTGATTTAGAAGAGTGCGTGTACATGACTCAGCCAGAGGGCTTCGTAGACAGTGGGAGCAGCGGGAAGGTGTGCAAGCTGCTTAAATCCATTTATGGATTAAAGCAAGCATCGCGGAGTTGGAACATCTGCTTTGACGTCGTTATCAAAGAGTTTGATTTCGTCAAAAACCCAGATGAACCTTGTATCTACAAGAAGGTAGCAGAGAGTAAGGTAGTCTTCCTCGTATTGTACGTGGACGACATACTCTTGATAGGAAATGATATTCCTATGCTGCAATCGGTCAAGCTCTTCTTATCACAAAGATTCTCAATGAAAGATCTTGGTGATGCCTCCTGCATATTGGGAATAAGGATCTATAGAGATAGATCCAAACGGATATTGGGATTGTCCCAATCCAGGTACATTGACACCATACTAAAGAGGTTTAGTATGGAAGAATCCAAGCGTGGGAACTTGCCCACGATCTCTGGAGTCACTCTCTCCAAAGAGATGTCTCCCAAGACTGATTTGGAGAGAGCTCGCATGCAAGGGATACCCTATGCTTCGGCTGTAGGCTCTATCATTTATGCGATGCTATGTACCAGACCCGATGTAGCATACTCACTAAGTATAGTGAGCAGGTATCAAGCTGATCCTGGAGAGAGTCACTGGACAGCTGTGAAGAGCATTCTCAAGTACTTACGAAGGACTAAAGAGATGCTCTTGGTGTATGGTAACGGAGAACTCCAAGTGGAGTCCTTTACCGATTCGAGCTTCCAGAGTGATAAGGACGACTCTAAGTCGCAGTCGGGATTTGTCTTTACCCTTTATGGAGGGGCGGTTAGCTGGAAGAGTTCCAAGCAGGAAACCGTGGCAGACTCGACGATGGAGGCTGAATACATCGCTGCCAACGATGCTGATAAAGAGGCTGTCTGGATCAAGAAGTTCATTACTGAACTTGGAGTGGTTCCATCCATTGAGCATCCAATACCTTTGTATTGCGACAACAATGGAGCGGTGGCTTTGGCCAAGGAACCCAGGTCCCATCAGCGATCCAGGCATATTCTGAGGCGGTATCACCTGATCCGGGAGATAGTTGATCGCCGGGAGATCGAGGTCAGGAGGGTTGACTCACGAAGGCCATTCCCCAGATACAGTTTGAGAGACTCTTCGGGATGCTCGGTATGCAATACTACAGCAGCTGGCCCTAGTGCAAGTGGGAGATTGTTAGTTGTATGTATGCCCTAGAGGCCAGTATTGTACAGATGATGTATATTATATTGGATGCTTGGACATATATAGAGATGACTTTCTTTCTCGATATGATAGTATGCTATCTGGTTACTCTTTATCTTAACATGTACACTAGTCTCTTTATACTGTCTTATAGTTACATGTTGGTAAAGCCCTTAGGATGTGTACTTGACTACCTGGACTATGATGCAGATCATACTAGTGGAGACATGGTAGTCCATAAGTACATCCTTCAAGGTCCCTAGTCATGGGTGTATCGAGACAGGGCATCGATATACCAGTGTAGACTAGCGTATACGCTTCTCGACCCATGAGATGGGCGATGGATGATCCCATATCCATTGGTGTTTGACATCAGAGATGGTACACGGGTGCTCAGTGGAGACTGGGTACACTGGACGGACTCGTCGAGAACTCCCAGATGGTATTATACCTCACATCAGATGGCAGTTCTCAGGTGACACTTGTACAGGTTAGTCTGTAGACCCGAGATCGTCATAGAGTCTTGTGTGATTCCCACTGTGCTTTGATCTCCACCTTACCACGTCCATGAGGGCGTGCAAAACGGTGGTCTTTGGGTACAGTCCCGAGTCACATGGAGGCAATGAGCGATAGGAGGGGTTTCATCTCTCCCGGTATTGGGGGTTGATGTTGCGCAGTGCTCGATTGGCCGTAACAGGGAAGTCCCTAGCCAGGGCTGATCAGAGATTTGCTGGTAAGTGTTACCAGTAGTTTCTCGACCCGTTATGAGCCTCACATCGGCACGACTTATCGGTTATTGGGGTCTGACGTTTACCACCCCTAGACTTGATATGCGACATATCAGACGAACAGACCGGACTGTACGGTAAGTGTTACTGGTTGGATTCACAGGAGTGTGAGCGGGCTAGCTCGTCGATCTTCTGATCGATCAATACCCGGATGGCTGTTACATTTAGCAGACCGCTTGCGGCTTGTGGGTGCTTGATATGATCATCATCTGCTACCGGCGTATTGACGAGTCTTTAGAGTCCTACACAGAGGTTTCCTGGCTCAAGCGAAACGAAATAGGAGCGCATATGAGATATGTGCAGGACCAAGAATAATGCGTGTATGTGATACCGTATTTCATTCTCACGATGGATGTATCGAATGGTTATATTCGATATAACCTAGATATCGAATCAAGGATTGATTCGATAAGCCGATACATAGGATACTAGTCGGTTATATGTGATATGACCGGATCGTTAAATCAAGTGTTGATTTAATGATTTAATGTATAATTATATATTTGATATATTATTTTGCATTAACTAGTATTGGTTCACTTTAAATGGATTTTCTCACTTGATGTGCAAGAAGTATATGTGATATACTTTTGTGCACATATATGTATCATGTTTGATGATACTTGATCATATAGTTAAGTGTATAGAATTAAACCATGGTTAATTTGATGATTAGGGTTTTGCATATTCATTTATTTATTTATTTGTTCATTTATTTATTTGGAAATGATTTAGATAAGAATGGTGGCTTTATTTGTTTCTAGTTGAAGCTTCATGAAATTTTGACTTCTTAACCATTCTCGTCTTCATGCTTAACCCTAACCCATCCAAGTAACCATGGTCTATTCTCTACACTCTACCCTAGTTAGTATATGATAAGTATTCATTTACTTTTCAATTTTTAATTAACACTTATCATATTCTAGCTTCATTCTCTCCTTCTTCTTCAAGAAAGAAAGCTTGATACCATCAATGGCAACTTGAGTTCTAAAGTGAGAAATCCAATTCTAAAGTGAACCCACCTCCTATTTCTTCACCCTCTACCTCTTGCCAAGTTGTTTTGGGTGTTTTCTTTACAAGTTTCACAAATTTGTGAAGTCGGAGCTTGAACTTGTGATGCCTCGACGTAGATCATCTTCGGCACGAAGCCGACGACCTAGTCCGCCCATTTCTCCGATCAAGCCGACGATTGAGTCCAGGATTCGAGATGGACAGCGAGAGGATGCCTACGTGGAGCCAAGGAAGTGGATATCCAGATCTACAAAGGTTGTAGCTTCTTATCTTTAGTTAAGTTGTTAACTAGATTCGTATATCGCCTAATTTTCTAGTCAACGATTAGTCTAGGGTTTCTCGGCACCGTAAAATTTGAAATTGGCATGGTTGATGCCTTGTGAGACTTCATTAGCGTGCTTAGGAACCCTACAAGTACCTTATGAAGGTAGATGCTCATGATATTTCTATCAAGAACAAAGTTATATCCATCTTTATCGAGTAAAGAAACTGATATGATGTTGCAAACCATGGAAGGTATTTAGTAGCAATCGTTCAAAATCATAGTTTTGCCATTTGGCAACACTAGGTGATATTCACCGACGGCTGCAGCATTAACTTGTGCTCCGTTCGCTACTCTGAGCGACACATCACCCGGTGCAACTTTCCTACTTTTTCTCAGTCCTTCTAATAAATTACAGATGTGAGATCCTGATCCGGTATCAAGTACCCAGGAGGTAGGGCTGACCGGAAAGCAGTTCTCAATTACAAGAACACCTGAAGTAGATACAAAACTATGCTTCTCCTTCAACTGGGTATCCTTGGAATCCATACAATCCTCTTTCCCTTACTCATACTTATGACTGTTGTCACAAGTTAGAGCCCAATCGACGTTCCCCAGCCCCGAATAAGAATTCGGATCGGTCAAGCGATACATTTTATTATCTTGATTAGGGCGTTAAATGGTTGCTACCTGGTGAG
The DNA here is from genome assembly GCA_030015575.1 of Agapanthus africanus. NCBI lineage: Eukaryota > Viridiplantae > Streptophyta > Magnoliopsida > Asparagales > Amaryllidaceae > Agapanthus > Agapanthus africanus. The sequence continues at coordinate 371,287,264 of JASDDO010000018.1, read as the reverse complement.
AGAGAAAAGAAACACTCAGCGTGCGCTCTTGCAAGATTAGATTGGTTTATTAGTTTATCTAATCAGGATGGCTCCCACTGTTTCCTCAAATTCTTCTTCAAACCTTTAAAAGAAGAACTAGTCGGGATTAATTGCATGTCACAATACTTGCTTAATCTTTCAGCCAGGCTAGTGTTGGTACTTCGAGGGAGGTTTTCCAACACTTTCGCGAAGTTCCTTAATTAAGTAACCTCTTTTCCCTGGAGGCGTAGCCCCGCTAACACCGTTCTAGACACCTACTTGGTTTATAGCATTGATTGTTAAGTGAAATAATCTCCCGAGAGTAATCTAACTCATCAGTGGGATCGGGATCCAACTATCATTGTGTGATGACCTAGATGGAATCCACTCTTGTCATCACATTCCAGAAGGTATGCTAAATCTGCAAGTTTCAGTTTCTTTAGAAACTCCCGATGTGGTTTTTGCCCCTAACGGTTTATGACCTTGACTAAGTCAACAAACCATAAACCGTTAGTCAAGTTCTACCCGTCATTATCCTGATTGCATTAGACCCACCCGTACGTGCCCTTGACTAGGTCAACAAGGTCGCACGACTGTCCTAACCAATCCCATTTGCAATGCACAGAAAAATATCATCTAGCTACCGTTCACTACGCCTTGACTAGGTCAACAGACGTAGCACGAATACTAAATAATACCAATCCGAAATGACGGAGGGCTACGGCTGGGTTTTTGGCGAAAAACCCGTTAACGTAATGAACTTGATATTGTTGAAGGAACATGATTGCCCTTTTGAAAATATAGTGGCGAAAACTATTGCTAAAGAGGTCACTCCCTGTGAAGGGATCTTGGCTCTTTCCTCGTCGAATGAGGTGCAGGATATTCTAAGCTGAATACCTCGATGCAAAGCAAGAATAATCGACTATAGTGAAGTTATTACCCTGACGCAAAATTTTGTCCAAGGAGTCACTCCCGATGAAGGGATCTCGGCCCTTGCCTCGTCGAATGAGGTGCTGGGCATTCATAACCGAATACCTCTATGCAAAACAAAAGAGAGCGTCCTTGCAATAACAGCTTTTTTGAAAATTTGTTCCAACAACGTTTTATTAGGTTTGTTTTCTTGCATTAAATTAATGCGTCCCATCAATTAATCCTACCATTGTAGAAAACAACGAAAATATGACGTACGCTTATGCCATCCGCATTCGCCACGGGGCCCCATCATTACCCGTTAGGTTACTTAACTAACGACAGAGCGGGGGCTGGACTAGCGCGGATGCAAAACATAAGCAACGCCTAAATAGATATCATATAGATATATACACATTCGTCAGATTCAATGATAGCCATTCCAGATCACAGATGAACACATTGGATATACTAGGAATCCGCGTTTCGTTCGAGCCTGCAACGAAAGACGGATTACACAGTCGCGATGAATGGCCAAAAACCCCACCCTAACCCCTACGGGTGCGGCAAACTACCCGCCAAGTACCCGAAGCGAAGCAACCTCCCTCAACACAGTGAGTAGGCCACTCGGCACTTCGAGATACCCGGTAGTTTGTGCACCCCGCCTTGGGTCTATCCTTGAAGCAAAAACAGTAAAAAGAAATTATACAATGGCGGCTACAAGCTCATCCCGGATGTGCGTCCATACAAATAATATTACATCAATTACATATTACATGAATTGAAAGATAAAGAAAACTCTCATCTCACAACCCCCCGGATATTCATCCGCGACAATCCAACGAATTCATATACACAAACCATCAACATTACAGATCACAGATATGCACAACCCTCACTAATCGACGTATAGCGATTAGTCGACGTTCAGTGCATATATCACATTACAGATATAACCATTTAGCCAAAATTTGTACAACTCCGATCAAAATACAAATTTGCAAATGCCCCCAAAAATAATATTTTTCTCTGTATAATCTGGGCAGAAACAACATATCTCAAAATTCCCAAAACACAAAACTAAGAATTTTGCAACAAATTTGAGCCGCGGCGGAACGCATGGTTCCGCCGCGGTTCCGCGGCGAGTTGGCCGAGTCGTGGTCTCAGATTTCTTGGTTATTCCTATAAAACCCTGCATGTATTTTTCAGATGTGTGAAATAATTTTTAGAGCAGGTTTTAAAAACGGCAGAAAGCTAGGGTTTCGGACATCTTTTGGGATTTTAGCCGGATAGAAGTTCTAAAACCTTGCTAACTGTTAGTTGTTGTTTAGTTAGGCTCTGATACCACTGTTAGGTCCACGTTACCTACCCCGGTCCTTTCGGGGAGGCGGAATAGGTAAAACGAAAATTTTTCCTAACTAGGTAACATGGACCGTACAAGAAGGATCGTTGCTAAACAAGAACTAACAAATATTCAACAAGTTCTAACTACTATGTAGAATGGTTATACCCTAGTCTTGAACTCCTTCTCTTCTTGTTGTGGTTCTTTCTCATGCTTGCTCCTTGTAGTTGCTTCAATGGATCCTCCTCGTCGTCTCCTCTTTCCCATAGATGGATCCACCCGAGGGCCTCGAACTTGAGCTCCTATCTCAATCTAGAGATCACTAAGGTGCTTGGTTTGCCAAACCTAGTACCTTAGAGTGAGTAGAGAAGATTTGTGGTGGTTTTGTCTCATAGGTTCATGATTTCCAACTCATGGAACACTTGAACCTTGAGAGAGGAAGAGGAAGAGGAAGAGGAAGAGGGAGGGCTTTTCTTTCTAGGAGAGAGAAAGAGAATGATAGAATGAGCTCTCATAATCCAACCTCTCTCACAAAAGTGAGAATAATGACAACAATAATAATAATTAAGTATATGGTGATGGTTAGTTTCAATGACCATTATCATTTCATGCTATAATTGCATTATGTAAACAACAAGGAAGTAAAAGTCATACCCATAACATGATAGCCATGAAATAATGATGGTCAACAAGTCCAAAATGGTCAACCGCTCAACAAAGTCAACAAGTCAACAAAAGTCAAACTTTCAACTCAACCATGGCACAATAATACTTAATTAATATTATTAATCATATATCATATTCTCATTAGGGTTAAGAGAAAAGTCAACGGTCAACAAGTCAACCAAAGTCAAATGGTCAACAACCCTAATGAGAATTCTGTTCCTCTGCCTCTGTCAGCTGTGCATACACACCCGTATCCGTGCTCCAAGGACACGAATACACGGAGACAAAACCAATCCCAAAACAATTACTAGGATCTGTCTTAAACCAAAAACCCGCTCGTAATTACTTTCCAGACACCAAACGTGCACAAGTACGCGGATGTGAACGAACCCCGTCGCAAAACCATGCAACCTCTACTCTGTTTTGCCCAAAGGCGAGTAACCCTCTGTGTGGGACTCTAAAGGCTCGACACTACGCTGGCAGTGGGTTTAACCACAGGCCGCAAGCGGTACTAGCCGTACGTAACGGTCCCCAGGTAAATGCCGATAAGAAGGCTGATGAGGTGAACCCATCGAACTCTTACTAAGCCTGAATGTGACAATCTCCGTACAGTCCGGTCTGTTCGTCTGAGAATATCGCATGGCGGGCCTAGGGGGCAGTAAACGTCTGTCCCCTAATAGCGGTACAAGTCGTGTCGGAGTGTAGCCCAAAACACCCTGAGAATCTACTGGAAAACCTACCAGCAATTCTCGCTTGCCTTGGCCAGGGACGACAATGTGTAATGGCTCTCCTAGACACAGCGCGATATCAACTCCCAATACCGGGAGAGACGAATCCTGTCTAACTGTCACTGCCTCCAAGTGCTTCGGGACTGCACCCAACTGCTACCTGTTTGCACGACTCAGTAGAGCCGTGGTAGGGTAGTAATCTAAGAACAGTGGGAACACACTCGAGGCGAAGCGACAGTGTCAAGTCAGCGGACTAAGCTGTACTCATGTCACCTGGGAACTGTTAACTGACGATAGGTATAATACCAACCAACAGTTCCCGACGAGTCCTATCCAGTGTACTCATAACCCAACGAGCACCTGCATACTATCTCCAGTACGACGTACTGATGGCTGTGGGACAGACCATCTCCCCTGCTGGGAAGAGAAGCGTATGCACCAGTCTACTCTGGAGTATCGATGCCCTGTCTCGATAATCCTACGACCAGGGACAAAAATAAGGATGTGCTTATAGACCACCCAACCCCCTAGTGTGATCGCCATCACAATGCTGGTAGTCAAGCAAAAATCCTAAGGGCTCTACCAATATGTTTTTAGCGATATGTTAAAAGAAACATATATACATATTAAGATAGAAACAAACTAAGTAGCATACTACTATATCGAGCAAGACTGTCGTAAAACCCATATATATATCCCAAGCATCCAAAATGTATTATACAAACTAGTACTATACAATAATGGCCTCTAGGGCATACATATCTAACAATTTATTGATAATATTCTGGTCTACTCCAAGAGCAGTGGAGAGCATGCAGAATATTTGGTGATCGCACTGCCGAAAGTGAGGTAAGAAAGATTGTATGCAAAGATGAGCAAGTACGAGTTTTGGCTTGAAGAAGTGAAGTTTGGGGCATATCGTAGGTGGAGATGGAATCACCGTTGATCCCGAAAGAAATTGCAACAGTTCGAGATTGGCCGATTCCGAAGAACGTTGTAGAGATCAGAAGCTTTCTTGGATTCGCTGGGTAGTACGGATATTCGTGAGGAACTCATGAAGGAGGCGCACAGTTCAGCATGTTCCGTACATCTAGGAGGCATGTGGATGTACCGAGATCTACGACAACATTTCTGGTAGGAAGGCATGAAACGGGAGATTTCTCGTTTTGTAGCAGAGTACTTGGTGTGTCGGCAAGTTGAGGCTGAACATCAAAGGGTTGCTGGTTTAATGCAACCACTTGCGATTCCTCAGTGGAAGTGGGAGCATATGACCATGGATTTCGTGACGACTTTACCGCGGGGTCCAAAAGTAGCAATGAAGGTTGGGTGATTGTTGATCGTTTGACCAAGGCAACTCATTTCATACATTTTCGAGTTGGTCAATCAACAGGAACTTTGGCAGAGCGATACATGCAGGGGATTGTAAGACTGCATGGAGTACCGGCGAGCATCGTGTCCGACAGTGACAACCGTTTCTTAACACACTTCTGGAGGAGCTTACAGGAAGGCTTGGGGACTCGATTGAAGTTTAGCACAGCTTATCATCCTCAAACAGATGGCCAGTCGGAGAGAATGATCCAAACTCTTGAAGATATGTTGAGAGCTTGCATGTTGGACTTCAAGGGTTCATGGGAGGATCATCTACATTTAGTGGAGTTTTCTTACAACAATAGTTTTCAGGCAACTATTCAGATGGCTCCATTCGAAGCTCTATATGGTCGCAAGTGTCGTTCATCTGTTTGTTGGGACGATGTTGATGAACGAAGTTTGTTGGGACCAGTTTGGTTGGGCAGACCGTTGAGGAAGTTAACACTGTCCGGAATCATATGAAAACAACACAAGACAGACAGAAGAGTTGGGCGGATACGTCAAGAAGACCTCTAGAGTTCGCCGTGGGTGATATGGTATTCTTGAAGATATCACCGACTAGAGGGGTGATTCGTTTCGGAGGTCGAGGAAAATTCAGTCCTCGATTCGTCGGACCCTTTGAGATTTTGGGACGTGTTGGTAAGGTAGCGTATCGATTGGCGTTACCGCAATCCTTGACGAGTGTGCATGAGGTGTTTCACGTATCTCAACTCTGTAAGTATGTTCGAGATGAAACTCATGTGTTGGATCATTTGGAACTGACTGTACGAGAAGACTTGACTTTTGAGGAGCGACCGATTGCAATTGTGGATCGGAGGGAAAGGGTTCTTAAGAATAAGGTTATCCCTCTCATACCTATTTCTTGGAGAAATCGCTCACATGGATAGTCAGCTGGGGAACGAGAAGCTGAAGTCCGACAGAAGTTTCTCCATCTATTCCTGTAGTATCTTGATTGTTTATCCTTTCTTGTTCTTGGAATTTCGAGGACGAAATTTTTTTGTAGTTGGGTATAATGTAACACCCGAGTTCGTTTATACCAATTCCAGTTTCCATATTTACCTATCCCTGGTCTTTCTTGATTTAGCGTGCTTGGGTGCGAATGGTATTTTACATATTACTCGGCATTCGACCCGACCCGCTTACTTGAACCTGGTTAACTTTTATTTATAGATTACCTTAACTTGTTGCATGGACTAGTGCATCTCATAATTTAGTATATAATGGCATTTTATCTAGTATTGCATCTGCTGCAAATAACAATTTAAATCATGTAAAGTAAATTAAAATTTCATTTCATGGCCTGCCTGATACCCCTAACCCTGTGGTAGCGTCCTTGCATCGTGTTCTCATCCCGTTCACTGAAACGGACGTGTTTGAACGGCTACGCGCACGTACGTGCGTCCATTCTTGGGGGTGTGCTTTTCTCTTACAAAATCCTTCATTTCAATTTTTGGAACTTGCTAATAATTTTCACATTTCAAATTCAAATTTTTGGACCCGACCCGGGCGCAATTCTGAAATATTTGTATTCCGCCAAATTCTATTTATTTTTAAAATTCTTTGATCAGTTTTAAATATTTTTATCAGAAGAAAATTTTAAGTTGGAAATCTTTTCTGTACTCAGCCAATTTCCTTAAAGTGTTAAAAATATTTTGTAAATCTTTTATCAAAACTTCTCTCAACCAATCAATCTTAATCACCGGGCCCCACCATAAAATTTCTCCTTCTCTTTTCAGCGAATCAAAATCCCCTTCTGTTTTCCCTAGGCCCCACCATCTCTCTCTTTCTTTCTCCTTTTCTTCTCTCTCCCCCGAGCGCACTTTCTCTCTCTCCCTATTCTCTTTCTCTCTCCTCTCGTGCCCACTCTCTCACCTCTCGCGAATACTATTCATTCCTCGACTCTGGTCACTGCTCGCGCGGTCGCGTCACCTCCCTCCTATTTCTTCTCCTCTCTTTTCGTTTAAACCTCGAGCCACGAGAACCCATGCACCCTCTTCTTTCCTCGAACCCTAACCTTAGAAACCCTTCACCTCATCACCAATCCCCTTCAACCAAGCCTCCTCCCCCTCCTCGCCATATTCTTCTTCTTCTTCTTTCTTCTCCCCGAGTCTTCCCCCTGCACGGCCCCTGTACACACCCAACTCGACCCCAGGACCCACCTTCCCATCGCCACCAACCATCTTTTGTCGCCGTCTCTCCTTTCTCTTCTCTCTCTCCTCTGTTCCTCTCCCTTTCTCGTGAACCCTGCACACTCCTGTACCCGAAACCCTAGTTTAACCCAACCAAACCTAGTAGCAAAATCCCATTGCCGGAGCTCCGTTCACCGCCGTTGACCCCTTCGCATCACCCCTCTGCAACCACAGGACACGTCTACGGCAAGCTCTCTCATGTTCCCCTTCTTCCAATCCTTTTCTCCATTCTTTCTCTTCTTCTTTATGTCTTGCTTCTTGTATTAACTGTTCATCTGTGGCCGGAATCCGGTCGTACCGACGACGATCCCGACGACCCAGCAAGCATCCCTGACCTGCGTGATCCACTTGTACGTTGTTTGGATTCGTTACGTATATCGTGCGCGCGTCGCGACTTTTCCCGCCGACGTGTGACGTTCCGTATACCCATTTCTTGATCCGTCGAGGCAAGTGAAACTTGCTACATGCTATTAAAATTACTATACACTTATTTGAATGCATCTTAAACCTGTAGTTTAACTTTAATACCAAATTTCCATTTTTTACTTTTCGATGTCCCGTTATATCAATTTAGATTCAAAGATGGAAACCGACCCGTTGCATTTACTTTACTAAACATGACAACCACATTTATAGGTTTTAATCACATTTTAACTTTTGACATAGCCGATGGTATTCTTTCGATAGTTTTACTCCATCGGACACCCGTGTGCATTTTAACCTGTTTTAGTTATGATTTCATCCATTGAATATATTATATCATTGCATCCCTAAAATTACCTAATACTTGTTAACATGATTTTAACATCCATAATTGTCATACTGTATGTATGTAATGTTGAAACCATCTCTTAAACTCAAACTGATAACCGTGCATCTAATAATTTAACCTGTACCTATTTGCATGTCATATTACGTGTGCCAGTTTATTGTTCTGATAATACCCATGCTTGTTTATTTATGACCATGATGATGCTAGTTGATTATGAGCACCCACATGATATCTTGTATACCCTGACATTACTTGCTACATATATTACCTGACCTGATATGGTACCGTACACTCTTGACATGACATGACACCTTTATACATTACCTGGCTTGACCTGATGTACCATGGTATTACCTGTTACCTGATCCTGCGTCTAATGTCAACAAACCTGTCCTGTAGTCCTCACGGACCGTTCCTGTTGTCTATCCAGACAAACCTGTACTTGCCTGATTATGTGTTGGTATTAGTGCTAGATTATTTAATACTTGACTTGAACATATATAACTTGGGGGTATGGGGAAATCAGTATTGTAACCGAACGTAACTCAAAGGGCCATCCTATTGTTTGCCGTTTTTCCGGGCGTTATGGAATACCTATTGTTTGCCGTCTTTCCGGACGTTACGGAATACCCACTGTTTGCCGTCTTTCCGGGCGTTACGGAATACCCACTGTTTGCCGTCTTTCCGGGCGTTACGGAATACCCACTGTTTGCCGTTTTTCCGGGCGTTACGGAATACCTATTGTTTGACGTTTTTCCGGGCGTTACGGAATACCCATTGTTTGCCGTTTTTCCGGGTGTTAAGGAATACCCATTGTTTGCCGTTTTTCCGGGCGTTACGGAATACCTATTGTTTGCCGTCTTTCCAGGCGTTACGGAATAGCCACCGACGAGTTACGATGAGGATTACCTTACTTGGTTTCGTAGACTTTAGAATAGATGACCCCGTAGCACAGTTTAGATACCTCTGCACTTCACTTATACTGACACATTCACTGTTAAATATTCTCATTATATTCTTGTTCATACTCATACCTGCATGCCTTACTACCCCTATTAATATTATTGCTTGATATCATGACGCGCTGACGTCTGGGTTTTGCATGGCCCAGATTCCGTACCTTTGCTGCAGTCCGAGCAGGAGTACTTCCGCCAGCAGGCTGAGCAGTGAGGAATCATTTGTAGTTAGTTCGTTTACTTTTTCAGTATTTTATTCCTGATATGAGCCCGCATTATGGGACATACATTCCAGTTATTCTTGTATTGGATCTTTTGCTTCCGCATTATTTATTCGTGACTCATTTTGTTTTGGCTTATGGACATGTGCTAGATAGTTTTATTTTTGTTCTTGATATCTCTACAGCCATAATATGACTGTGGAAGGATAATTCCTATCCACAGGTAGCATGGTTGGCTATGTCACGTGTCCATCTTAGTGTACTCTGGGAAGCGGGGCGTGACATATATAGATAAATAATATTAGTCGGTTATATGTGATATAACCGGATTATTAAATCAAGTGTTGATTTAATAATATGATATATATTTATATTTGATATAATTATATATTAACTAATATTATTAGCTCACTAATTATTTTCTTCATAATATATATATAAATATATATATATATATATATATATATATATATATTATATATGAAGCATGGTTGGATTTTTCTATTTCTTGAAAAAAGAAAATGAAGTGAAAAATAGGGAGACTTTTGAGGGATGGGCAATGCATGGCTTTTATTATTTCTATATTGGTCTTGCAACACTATCGAAGCATAGTTGAATAAATTTATTGGAAATTTATCCATTCTTCAATAAGTGAGTAAATGTTGAGCCATTTTTTGTGTTGGTTCATTTTTGCCTTAGGCATTTTTTCTTGAGCTCATATGATGAGTTCTCATCTCTAGCTCTCTCCATCTTCTTCCTCACCTCCTCCAAGCTCAATCATTCACATGAGTTGTGAAAGCTTGAGCTTGTGAGAACCCTGGTGAGTAAACAAAACTCCTATTTCACCATCCTACACTTAATTAGCAATTAAGTGTAGGGTGTTTCCTTCACTAAAGAGTTTAATGAAGAGATAGATTGGATTAGCGGAGCTTCGGGTGGATCATCTTCGGCGCGAAGATCGCGAAAGGAAGCTTGTTCAATCTTCAAGTGGAGCCTTATGGAGTCGTAGGGACTAGAACCAGGAGCTTTTGAAGAGAAGGACTCAGTCTACAAAGGTTGTAGCATTCTTCTCTTAGTGTAAAGTTCTTTAGATATCATGTAAACCATAATATTCTAGTTTGATCCTTAGTTAGTCTAGCTTAGCACCCAGAAATTTTTAAAATTGCTTGCTTGATGCCGGTTTAAACTTTATGGTGGTGCTAAGCTAGACTTTCATGGTATCAGAGCCAGGTTAGAACATTAGGGAAGGTCTTCACGACGTTAAAGTGTTCGATCGGTTTTGTAAACCCGGTTTTTGCTAAGTTTCTATCCATTTTTCAAAAGTTAAAATTTTCGTGATTAAAAATATGCAGAAATTCATGCAGGGCATTATATGGAGCTTCAAGAAGTTCGATGACCTAATTCCTTCAAACCGTCGTGGAACCGCGGCCTAACCCCATGTTTGGCCGCGGTTCCGCCGCAAGTTTGTTGAATTGTTGCCACGTGTTTCTTATGCTGCTCCAGTGTAATATTTGGCACTTTCTGGTTGTTTTTAACGAGCCTCAAGTTGTTGAGGTCTCTGGATTTGTGGGTGTTTGTTAAATCGATCGAAATGTTTACCGTCGTATAGATTTGATGATATGTGATACAATATTTGGAATGCAAAACAATTAGTTTTGAGAAAACTAGTTTGTGTTTTATAAATCTAGCATTTTAGTCTTGGTTGATCGATTGCCATGGAGTTTCGATTCAAATCAAAACTCCATCGCAATCGCGTATTATAAGCAATCACTTAGTCGGGAGTCTTGTTGAATTATCCAACTACTTATTGAAAAGAGTTTTCAGTTTAAAACTAATATGTAAGGTTTATAGGTTAGGCATGAAATTCGGAATATGAGATATTCCAGGTTTATGATGTCTAAGGTGTTTGCGAATTTTAATTATTGTAGTTTTTCATTTCTTTTCTGCGACCGTAAGTGTAATATGTGGTGTATCCCCAATCTCGTTGCTATTTGTCAACGGAATTTGGGATACACATATTTACCTACATTGGTGACATTGTGTTGCTGTGATATGTTATATTGGATCGTCGTGACTGAATAGCCGGGGTTTTTTGCGTGAGATGAGAGTTTTTCTATTTTCATGCATGTAAAAATTTATATGTAATATTCTTTTATTAGGACACTTCCGGTTTGAGGATGATGTCACCATTGATGTATATTATTTACTTTTCCGCATTAGGATAGACCCAAGGCGGGGAGCACAAATAACTGGGTTCTAGAGTCCAGTGGGAGACTATCTCGAGGAGTCGAGACCGGGTCTCTTAACTATAGAATTTGCTGTTAGTGTTTATGCCCTAGAGGCCATTACTGTATCAAACTAATTTGTATATTACTTAATGGAAGCTTGGGATATTCACAGTTGTATTGACAGTCTTGCTAAAAATGGTAGTATGCTACTTGGTTTGTTTCTACTTTAATATGTGCATGTGTTTCTTCTAACATATCGCTTATACATATTAGTAGAGCCCTTTGGATCTTTGCTTGATTACCAGCGTTGTGATGGCAGTCACACTAGTGGGGGCTGGGTAGTCTACAAGCACACCCTTTTTCAGGTCCCTAGTCGTAGGATTATCGAGACAGGGCATCGATACTCCGGAGTAGACTAGTGTGTACGCTTCTCATCACAGCAGGAGAAATGGTCTGTCCCACAGCCATTAGTACGTTGTACTGGAGATAGTATTCAGGTGCTCGTTGGGTTACGGGTACACCGGACAGGACTCGCAGGGAACTGTTGGTTGGTATTATACCCATTGTCAGTTAACAGTTCTCAGGTGACATGAGTACAGCATAGTCCGCATACTTGACACTGCTACTTCGTCTCAAGTGTGTTCCCACTGTTCTTGGATTGCTACCCTACCACGGCTCAAAGGAGTCGTGCAAACAGGTAGCAGTTGGGTGCAGTCCCGAAGTACTTGGAGGCAGTGGCGGTTAGATAGGATTTGTCTCTCCCGGTATTGGGAGTTGATATCGCGCTGTGTTTGGAAAGCCATTACGCAAAGTCCTTGGCCAGGGTAAAGAGATTTACTGGTTGGATTTTCAGTAGCTTCTCAAGGTGTAATAGGCTTCACTCCGACACGACTTATACAACTTTTAGGGGACTGATGCTTGCCACCCCCTAGGCCTGATATGCGATAGTCTTAGACAAACAGACCGGACTGTACGGAGATTGTCACATCAGGCTCAGTAGGAGTTCGGATGAGTTTCCTCATCGTCCTTCTTTTCGACATCTACCTGGGGACCGTTACGTACAGCTAGTACCGCTTGCGGCCTGTGGTTAAACCCACTGCCAGCGTAGTGTCGAGTCTTTAGAGTCCCACACAGAGAGTTTCCCCGCTTCAGGCGAAACTATATAGAGGTCGTATGGTTTTACGACAGGGTTCAGACACATACGTGTTTTTAGGCATGTATGATGTTCGGACAGTTTATACTAGCAGGCTTTGGTTTAAGCCAGATTCTTGTATTGGATTAATTGATTTATACAGTCTCAGTATTTCCGTGTTTTCACAGATGGGTGGGGCATTCTCATAATTAGTCAAGAAGCTTCTAGAAGATTGATGAGTTGGAGGCTTAGGTGGAATTTGCATTAAATGGATTAGTGACTCATGATGTGATTCATCCAAATGAGTTAATGAAGCATTTATTGCTTAATGACTCATGAGATGATTCACCCAAAGAGAGTTAATGAAGCATGGTTGATATTATTATTATGTTATTCATTTAATAATTATCATGCTTCATATATTCTAAAATGAGACATAATTCATTATCATTCTCACTCACACCTTCTCTCTCCTCAAGCTCTCTCTCTTCAAAGAACTAACCCTAACCTCTCATGTGTTGAGATTCAAGGGTTAGCAAGACTAATAGATCCCTAATCCTCTTTTATATCCTCTAGGTTTCTTTGATTAGCACTCATAGTCACCTAGTTACCTCAAGTGAGAGGTTAAAACTTGGAGAAGTAGCTCTCGGGTGGATTTTCTATCACATCGAGGAGGACGAGGAGGAGGTGATCAACACGAACAATAAGGACTTGATTCATTAGGTATAATTATCTATCATAGTAGCTAATCACTTCTATATAGTTGTTAGTTAGGGTTTAGCAAAGATCCGTAAAGTTAGTCGATGTTAGTTTAAACAAAATTATTCTTTTACCTATTCCGCCTCCCCGTATCATGTGGGGTGTCTAACGTCGACTTACAGTTGTATCAGAGCCTAACTAAACCATAACTAACATGTTAGCAAAGTCGTTAGAAATTCGATCGCAAAACGAACCCGAAAATATGATGTTTTAACCAAGTTTCTGCCGTTTTTAAAACGGGGTCTAAAAATTTTTCAGGGACCCTTAAAAATACAAGCAGGGAATTTTAAGAATTATGAAGAAATTTGGGATTGTGATTCGACCATAGCGCCGCGGAACCACCGCCGATCCTAGCGATCCGCCGCGGATCCGCGGCCGAGTTGACTCGGAGTCAGCCCAAATTTGCTCAGTTATTCTTCTGTGTTGATGTTGTGTTTTCTGATATGTTTTGTTTCTGCTCAGGTTTCAGGTGCACAGAGAATTATTTGGAGTAGATTCATTTGTATTTGCTTGATCGAAATTCTAAGATGTTTGGCTAATTTGATTATATCTGTGTTGTGTTTAATGTGTTTGTAAACCTCCGCTAACTGCTAGTATGTCGGTTAGCGGGGGGTTGCACATTTCTGTAATGGTTTTTACTGGTTTGTGATTGTGGACTTGTTGGATTGTCGTGAATGGATAGCCGGGGATGTGAGACGAGTGTTTCTTTCATTCAAATGTAATTTGTAAATTGTTGTAATATTCTTTTGCGGGGTACATCCGGTTGAGGTTGTAACCACCGTTGTATTATTTCATTTACTGTTTTCTGCTCCTAGGATAGACCCAAGATAGGGTGCACAAACTACCAGGTACTTTGAAGTGTTTAGTGGCCTACTCACGTTGTTGAGGGAGACCGCTTCACTTCGGATACTTGACGGGTAGTTTGTCGTACCCGTAGGGGTCTAGGGTGGGGTTTTGGCTATTCATCGCGACTGTGTAATCCGTCTTTCTTTGCAGGCTCAAAAGGAATGCGGATTCGTAGAAAATCCAATATGTTCATCTGTGATATGGAATGCCTATTATTGCGTCTGACAAATGTACAATATATATATATATGATATCTAGTAGGTGTCACTTATGTTTTGCACCCGCGCTAGCCTAGCCCCCACTCTGTCGTTAGTTAAGTAACCTATGTAAGGTTTGCCTAGCACCCTATAATGAGTTTGGAAGCATCATATGTCACAAAGTTCAAGTTTTTATGGTGCTATACAAGCATGCAAAGGAATCGATTCTAGAAAATTAGGGTTTCGAAATATAAAGCGAACTAATCTAGGGTTTCGAGACTACAACCTTTGTAGCTCCCTTTCGCTGGACTCCTTGGTCTCTAGGGTGTTGAATGGAGGTCCTCTTGAAGTCCTCTTGTGTCCACGACGATCCACCACGGAGTTCTCCGTCCAAGCTCGCAACTTCGTAAAACCGAAGAGAACACTCTAAACAAGACGGCTAAGCTTGTGTAGAATGAAGTTGTGGTTAGGGTTCTCACTTCAAAAAACCTTTCTTTAAGTGGTATTTACTCACTAGAAAAAACTAGAGAGCAAATGAGAAAGAGGAAGAAGATGGTGGCAATATTTTCACAAGAGGTAGAATGAGATAAAAAGATAACCCCCTAGAAGAAAAAGAAATATATCAATATATATTTTATTTCTTCTTACTATGAACCATAGTTAAAGTGATGGAGACATTATTTAACTTGAGTTTTAAATGATAAAGAGAAGGATAACTCAAGTTAAGAGGTAGGTGAGCTAGGTTAGGTTAAAAGAAGAATGTAGAAACTAGTAAGAATTATCCTTTCTTTTTCAATTTGTTTTAAAACCAAAATTAAATAATAATCCATACTTTAATCCATGGTGTGAGTCTTATATTGCCACCATTTCCATATGCTAACAACCATGATGGATGGGTGTATGTATGTACGCATGTATGCACATCCACATGTGCATGAAACTAGAATGAAAGAAAGAAACACATGCATGCATGCATAGATCCATCAAACCCTAGAAAGGTTTCAAGTGAGAAAACTAATGGTTAGATGATAAATCAACACTTAATTTATCAATCCGGTCATATCTCATACGACCCCACCAAAAGCAGGCCACCCGATCAATGTTCGGTATCATATACGCACATTTTAATCGGGTTCATGCGCATATCGCATACGCGCACCACAACGTTTCGCCTGGACTGGGTAACTCCTTTGTGGGACTCTAAGACTCATCAATACGCCGGCAGAGGGTAATGATCATATCATGTCCCCCAAGCCGCAAGCGGTCAGCTAAACGTAACGGCTACCCGGGTATTGAGCGATCAGAAGAAAACAAGCGAACCTGCTACAACTCCCGTCGAGCCATCAGGCAACTCTACCGTACAGTCCGGTCTCTTCGTCAGATATGCTGCATATCGAGCCTAGGGATGGTCACGTCGACCCCAATAACTCAATAAGTCGTGCCGGTGAATGGTCTATAACAGATCGAGAAACTACTGATAACACTTATCAGTAAATCTCTGCAGCCCTGGCCAGGGACTTGCTGTTATAACCAGTCGGGCACAGCACAGCATCAACTCCCAATACCGGGAGAGACGAAACCCCTCCTATCGCTCATTGCCTTCGTGTGTCTCGGGACTGTACCCAACGGCCACCTGTTTGCACGACTCAGTAGAGCCGTGGTAGGGTGGCAATCAAAGTACAGTGGGAGAACACACAAGACTCCATGTCGATCTCGGGTCTACAGACTAACCTGTACCAGTGTCACCTGAGAACTGCTATCCGACGATAGATATAATTCCATATAGGAGTTCTCGGTGAGTCCATCTAGTGTACCCAGTCAGCACTGAGCACCCGTATATGATCTTGATGTCAAATATCGATGAATGTGGGAACATCCATCGCCCATCACATGGGTCTAGTATCATATACGCTAGTCTACTCTGGTATATCGATGCCCCATCTCGATACACCTCCGACTAGGGACATTTCAGGATATGCTTATAGACTACAAATGTCTCACTAGTATGATCTCTATCATAATCAGAGTAGTCAAGCAGATATCCTCAGGGCTTTATCAGCATGTATGAATGAATAAAAGCATGATCAAATCAACATGTCAGATAAAGAATAACCAGATAGCATACTATCATGTTGAGCAAGAATGCATACTGAATATATATACATGTATAGATACATCCACTATCATATAATGGCCTCTAGGGCATACATATATCCAACAATCTCCCACTTGCACTAAGGCCAGTTATTGGCATATCTCATACCCAACATCTCAAAAAGTCGCTCATGCTGCGGCTGAGGGAGGGCCTTGGTGAATGGATCCGCGGCGTTGTTCTTTGTGTCTACTCTCTTAATCTCGATCTCGCGGCGATCTACAATCTCCCGGATCAAATGAAAGCGCCTCAGGATGTGTCTGGACCGCTGATGGGATCTGGGCTCCTTGGCTAACGCCATCGCCCAATTATTGTCACAATACAAAGGTATTGGATCAATAATGGTTGGAACTACTCCTAGCTCCGAGACGAACTTCTTCATCCAGACGGCTTCCTTGGCGGCATCATTTGCAGCAATGTACTCAGCCTCCATCGTAGAGCCTGCAACGGTGTCCTGTTTGGAACTCTTCCAACTTACCGTCCCTCCATTGAGGGTAAATACAAACCCTGAGATAGATTTGCCGTCATCCTTATCGCTCTGGAAGCTCGAATCGGTAAATGCCTCCATTTGGAGATCTGTATTACCATACACCAAGAACAATTCTTTAGTCCTTCGTAAGTACTTAAGAATGTTCTTCACAGCTGTCCAGTGGTTCTCCCCTGGGTTGGATTGATACCTGCTTACAACACTGAGTGCATAAGCTACATCTGGGCGTGTACATAACATCGCATAAATTATAGATCCTACTGCCGAAGCATAGGGTATAATGCTCATGCGAGCTCTCTCTTCATCGGTCTTTGGATAAGAATTCTTGGAGAGAGTGACTCCATGGCAAGCGGGTAAGGTACCCCGCTTGGAGTCTTCCATACTAAACCTTTTTAGGATGGTGTCAATGTACCTGGTTTGGGACAATCCCAATAACCTTTTGGATCTATCCCTATAGATCCTTATGCCCAGAATGTACGTGGCATCACCCAGGTCCTTCATGGAGAACCTTAGTGATAAGAAAGATTTGACCGACTGAAGCATAGGAATATCATTTCCTATCAGAAGAATGTCGTCCACGTACAATACGAGGAATGTGACAGCTCTCCCTACAGCCTTCTTATAAACACAAGGTTCATCTGGATTTTTGATGAAATCAAACTCTTTGATGACATCATCGAAACAGATGTTCCAACTCCGTGATGCCTTCTTTAACCCATATATGGATTTAAGCAATTTACATACTTTCCCGCTGCTCCCACTGTCAATGAAACCCTCTGGCTGATCCATATAAACACATTCTTCTAAATTTCCATTTAGAAATGCGGTTTTAACGTCCATCTGCCAGATTTCATAGTCGTAGTGAGCAGCAATAGCAAGTAGGATCCGAATGGATTTAAGCATGGCTACGGGAGAAAAAGTCTCGTCATAGTCCAAGCCTGGTCTTTGACGAAAACCCTTTGCCACAAGTCTTGCCTTATAGGTCTCCACCTGCCCATCTACACCAATCTTTCTTTTAAAGATCCATTTGCACCCTACAGGTTTTACCCCAGGGGGTACAACGTCCAAAGTCCACACTTTGTTGGTGTACATAGACTCCATTTCGGATCTCATGGCATCCAGCCACTTCACAGAGTCTTTACTCGTGATAGCTTGCTGAAAACTGGTAGGATCATCATCATCCATGATGCAATCTTCTCCGTTACCATCAATGAGGAAACCGTAGTACCTCTCCGGTGGGCGAGAAGTCCTACCAGACCTACGGAGTGGCCGAGGTTCTTCACTTTCTGCTGCAACAGCCGGTTCAACCAAATCGTCATTTGTAGTTTGTGTCTCTAGAACCTCTTCTAGATCCACCACCTTGCCATCATCTTTGTCTGTGAAAAACTCTTTTTCTAAGAATGTGGCATGTTGAGAAACGAACACTTTTTGTTCCTCTTTGTGGTAGAATAGATATCCATAAGAATTCTTTGGATATCCCACAAAGTTACACATGACCGACCGTGTCTCGAGTTTGTCCGGATTCTGCTTTTTAACATAGGCCGAGCAACCCCAAATCTTAATTCTCTTAAGAGATGGTCTCTTCCCATGCCATATCTCATATGGTGTGGTGGACACGGCTTTGGTTGGAACCCTGTTCAGTAGAAACGCTGCAGTCTCTAATGCATGCCCCCAAAACGAGACGGGTAACTCAGCGTCACTCATCATGGACCGGACCATATCTAATAGGGTCCTATTCCTTCGTTCTGACACACCGTTGTGCTGTGGTGTGTAAGGAGGAGTGAGCTGAGAGAGAATCCCATTCTCTTTCAAGAAGTTTGCAAATTCTGCACTGAGATACTCACCACCTCGATCTGATCGAAGCATCTTGATACTCAAGCCGGTTTGTTTTTCTACTTCTTGTTTATATTCAATGAATTTCTCAAAAGCTTCGGACTTGTGTTTTAATAAAAATACATGACCGAATCTTGAGAAATCATCAGTGAATGTAATGAAGTATGAAAAACCGCCTCTAGCCTGTGTAGACATAGGCCCACATACATCACTATGTATGAGGCCCAGGAGCTGAGTAGCTCTTTCTCCCTGTCCGGTAAACGGAGTTTTGGTCATTTTACCCTTGATGCAAGACTGGCAAGTCGCATAAGATTTATATTCAAAAGAATTTAAATATCCATCTTTATGTAACTTGTTTAGTCTTGTTTCGTTAATATGACCAAGTCTACAGTGCCAAAGAAAAGCTTCATTTAATTCTGAAAGTTTTCTTTTATTAGTGTGTTGTATACTGAAAACTGTGTGTTGATTTAGGACATATATTCCATTGTTAAGTGTACCATACCCAACCAACATTTGATTCAGGTTAATGTTCATAACATTGTTCTGCAATACAAAATTATACCCTTCATTGTCCAACAAAGAAACGGATATTATATTACATAGCATACTTGGTACAAAATAACATGGATTTAAAACCAAAATACATCCAGATGGCAACCCCAAGTGATACTCTCCCACTGCGACTGTATGTACATTGGAACCATTTCTAACGCGGAGAGTATGGTCACCTGTCCTCAAAACCTTGCTATTTCTCAGCCCCTGCATAGAATTGCAAATGTGAGAACCTGAACCGGTATCCAATACCCAGGAAGCAGAGTTTATAGAAAAACAGTTTTCAGTCACAAACGCACCTGAAGCAGAAGCATCACCATGCTTCTTCTTGAGACTTAAGTACTCCGTGCAATTGCGCTTCCAATGTCCTGTCTTGTGGCAGTGAAAACATTCGCCCTTCCCTGAGTCTCCAGCCTTGGACTTTCCCTTTCCCTTCACCTTTTTAACTCCGCCCTTAGGATTAGTGGGTTTCTTCTTTTTCTTTCCCCTGGCCTTGGCTTTCGGGTGAGAAGAGGAAGACTGTCCAATAGTCATAACGGGGGTTTTTGCTAACTTCAAAGTGCTCTCTGCACTCCTTAACATATTAAGGAGTTCAGGGAGGTCCTTCTCCATGCCATGCATGTTGAAGTTCACTATAAACTGAGCAAAGGTGGAGGGGAGGGACTGCAGAATAATATCTATATATTGTTCATTGTCCATCGTCCATCCAAGGTCCTCAAGCTCTTCTATAAGAGCTATCATCTTCAGAACATGGTCTCCTACTGGTGTGCCAGGGGCCATTCGCATCTGAAACAATTTCTTTGACGCTTCGTATCGTAATACGCGGGACTGCTCCCCATACAACTCCTTTGTATGGAGCAATATACCGTGAATGTCCATGTCCTCGTGCTGCTTTTGATGTGTGTTATCCATCGATGCAAGCGCGAGGCATGTGGCCATGGCACAGTCAGCGTCCCATGTCTTGCAGACTTCAATGTCCGCAACTGAGGATTTTAGATCAGGGACGGGCGGGGCTGAAGCCGTGAGGACATATGATACTTTATCATAAGTCAAGGCGATTTTCAGATTCCTCAGCCAGTCTTTATAGTTGGTCCCATTCAGTTTGTTTTTATCTAGTAGAAGTTTAAGTCCAGTCATTGGTATCTGCCATTAAGAGAGAGAAAAGAATACACTCAGCGAAAGCTCTTGCATAGATTAGATTGGTTATTATCTTGTCTAATCGATGTTTCCCACTGCTTTTATCGAGTTTTTCTTTCAAACCTGAAAAAGAAAAACTAGCCAGGATTAATTACAGTCTACAACTTCGCTAACCGTTCAGCCAGGCCAGTGTCGGTACTTGAGGGAGGTTCCCCGTGCTTTCGCACGGACCTAATTAGAGTAAACCTCGTTTTCCCAGAGGCGGAGCCCCGTTAACACCTTTCTAGACACCTAATGAGTTAGCTAATTGTAAACTGTAAAACTCTCCTAGGAGCAACTATTGCCCACAGTGGGATCGGGATCCAACCATCATATGGAAGGTATGCAATCTCATTGCAAATTTCAACTATTGAAATTCCCGATGTGGTTTTTACCCCTAATACTCGTGACCTTGGCTAAGGTCAACAAATCACGAGCACTAGTCAAGCTCAACCCGTCATTTCTTGATTAATTAGACCCGTTCACATGACCCTTGGCTAAGGTCAACAAAGTCATATGCCCGTCCTAATTAATCTGCATCATATGCGTTTGTAGGAAGACATCACTTAGCTACCGTACACTACGCCTTGGCTAAGGTCAACAAACGTAGCACGAATACTAAGTACTCTACTTCCTAAAATGACGGAGGGTTGCGAATGATTTTTAAGAAAATCTTTAACGCTTTGAACTTGATATCGTTGTAGAATCAAATGGTTTTCAAAAAGGAGTGGCTTAAGCTCCGTAGTTTTGAAATATAGCTTTTTCATAAATAGCCGAGTGGTTTTCAAATCCGATTCTACAACATATTTTTAGGTTTATTTTCTTTACATTAATCATATTAATGTAATCCCATCATTTAAGTCCTTAAGCCAGTCACAGAAAAGAAACGAAAATAACACGTACGCTTATGCCATCCGCATTCGCCGCAATGTTCCGTTATGCACCGTTAGGTTACTTAACTAACGGCATACCGGGATGGGACTAGCGCGGGTGTAAAACATAAGCAACGTCTACTATATATCATATATATAATATGTCATTCGTCTCAGATATCACAGAACACAGGAAGCAGAAACATAGATATAACGTGGGATATCCTAGGACGTCCGTATTTAGTATTTAGCCAGAATAGAAAATACGGATTCCACAGTCGCGATGAATAGCCAAGCCCACACCCTGGACCCCTACAAGAGCAGCAAGTGACCCTACCAATCCTGGAGTTTAGGAGACCCGGTCTCGACTCCTCGAGATGGCCTCCCACTGAACCCCAGAACCCGGTCACCTGTGCTCCCCTCCTTGGGTCCATCCTAATGCGGAAAAGTAAATAATATACAACACTGGCAACACAACCTCAACCCGGAAGTGCCCCAAATAAAAGAATATTACATTACATTTGGATTTACATGAATGAAAATATAAAACTCTCATCTCACAAAAAACCCCCCGGCTATTCGATCGCGACAATCCTGCACATCATATCTCAGCAACACATAATATCTCATATCATCAACGTAAGTAAGTATGCATACCCCAATTGTCGTTGATGTATAGCAACAAAACCGGCGATATCGTACATACTACACTTACGGTCACAGAAAAGAAAGTGTAAAACTGCAATATCTGGAATCCACATTCTCTTTAGACATCTCAAATGCAAAATATCACATATTCCGTATTTCATGTCTAGTAATATGAATTCCACACATTGCATCACATTCCGGATAAACAGACAGTATCGAAGTTTTCGAACGAACGATCAAATATCGAGGATTCACTAAAGCCCAACACTTGAGCAGAGTTCAAACACCTGGAGTGTGACACAGTAGTAGCGGTCCAGCCGTAGAAGGGTCAAGCCAACGCCTCACATGTGGCACGCCGTACTGCCCCAAACCCTAAGGTTCAAAGGGCAGTTCAAGACGGTCACATAATCGAGTTAAGGTTTGTTGTCTTCTAGAGGGACCACCACAAAAAGACTTGCACGTATCTCCAAAGTATTTAAACCCCGTGAATAATGAGCAAATGATACTCGTTCAAACACTTCAATACTTTCTAATTTACCCGGAAAATTAACGAAATGAAAATACCGATCGAATCTATGCGTCCAAAACCATCTCCAGAAGATACAGAACTATATTCAGATTAAACATACCTAAAACAGTATACTAGCAGACCTAGGAATTATGGTGGAAATTTCATAGCATGACGTCACTGTATGGCCGCGGATCCGCGGCCTAAGCAAGGAATTGCCGCGGTTCCGCGGTCATATGAACAGTACACTTCATCGTGTTTCACCATTATTCTTAGTTTTCCCTGCTGTATTTTTTAAGTATTTTTAATTCTGAAAAATGTCAGGGTTTAAAAAATGTCCAGAGAGGGTCCAAAAAATCGTATTTTTTGTCCGATCGGAATTTTTACTCCGTAAAAGCGTCGCCTAATGTTCTAGGTCGGCTCTGATACCAATGTAAGGTTTGCCTAGCACACTATAATAAGTTTGGAAGCATCATATGTCACAAAGTTCAAGTTTTTATGGTGCTAGACAAGCATGCAAAGGAATCGATTCTAGAAAATTAGGGTTTCGAAATATAAAGCGAACTAATCTAGGGTTTCGAGACTACAACCTTTGTAGCTCCCTTTCGCTGGACTCCTTGGTCTCTAGGGTGTTGAATGGAGGTCCTCTTGAAGTCCTCTTGTGTCCACGACGATCCACCACGGAGTTCTCCGTCCAAGCTCGCAACTTCGTAAAACCGAAGAGAACACTCTAAACAAGACGGCTAAGCTTGTGTAGAATGAAGTTGTGGTTAGGGTTCTCACTTCAAAAAACCTTTCTTTAAGTGGTATTTACTCACTAGAAAAAACTAGAGAGCAAATGAGAAAGAGGAAGAAGATGGTGGCAATATGTTCACAAGAGGTAGAATGAGATAAAAAGATAACCCCCTAGAAGAAAAAGAAATATATCAATATATATTTTATTTCTTCTTACTATGAACCATGGTTAAAGTGATGGAGACATTATTTAACTTGAGTTTTAAATGATAAAGAGAAGGATAACTCAAGTTAAGAGGTAGGTGAGCTAGGTTAGGTTAAAAGAAGAATGTAGAAACTAGTAAGAATTATCCTTTCTTTTCAATTTGTTTTAAAACCAAAATTAAATAATAATCCATACTTTAATCCATGGTGTGAGTCTTATATTGCCACCATTTCCATATGCTAACAACCATGATGGATGGGTGTATATATGTATGCATGTATGCACATCCACATGTGCATGAAACTAGAATGAAAGAAAGAAACACATGCATGCATGCATAGATCCATCAAACCCTAGAAAGGTTTCAAGTGAGAAAACTAATGGTTAGATGATAAATCAACACTTAATTTATCAATCCGGTCATATCTCATACGACCCCACCAAAAGCAGGCCACCCGATCAATGTTCGGTATCA
This sequence comes from Agapanthus africanus, assembly GCA_030015575.1. Lineage (NCBI taxonomy): Eukaryota > Viridiplantae > Streptophyta > Magnoliopsida > Asparagales > Amaryllidaceae > Agapanthus > Agapanthus africanus. Next base: position 371,263,308 of record JASDDO010000018.1, on the reverse strand, counting down.
TATACGCACATTTTAATCGGGTGCATGCGCATATCGCATACGCGCACCACAACGTTTCGCCTGGACTGGGTAACTCCTTTGTGGGACTCTAAGACTCGTCAATACGCCGGCAGAGGGTAATGATCATATCAAGTCCCCCAAGCCGCAAGCGGTCAGCTAAACGTAACGGCTACCCGGGTATTGAGCGATCAGAAGAAAACAAGCAAACCTGCTACAACTCCCGTCGAGCCATCCGGCAACACTACCGTACAGTCCGGTCTCTTCGTCAGATATGCTGCATATCGAGCCTAGGGATGGTCACGTCGACCCCAATAACTTAATAAGTCATGCCGGTGAATGGTCTATAACAGATCGAGAAACTACTGATAACACTTATCAGTAAATCTCTGCAGCCCTGGCCAGGGAATTGCTGTTATAACCAGTCGGGCACAGCACAGCATCAACTCCCAATATCGGGAGAGACGAAACCCCTCCTATCGCTCATTGCCTTCGTGTGTCTCGGGACTGTACCCAACGGCCACCTGTTTGCACGACTCAATAGAGCCATGGTAGGGTGGCAATCAAAGTACAGTGGGAGAACACACAAGACTCCATGACGATCTCGGGTCTACAGACTAACCTGTACCAGTGTCACCTGAGAACTGCTATCCGACGATAGATATAATTCCATATAGGAGTTCTCGGTGAGTCCGTCCAGTGTACCCAGTCAGCACTGAGCACCCGTATATGATCTTGATGTCAAACATCGATGAATGTGGGAACATCCATCGCCCATCACATGGGTCTACTATCATATACGCTAGTCTACTCTGGTATATCGATGCCCCATCTCGATACACCTCCGACTTGGGACATTTCAGGATATGCTTATAGAATACAAATGTCCCACTTGTATGATCTCTATCATAATCAGAGTAGTTAAGCAGATATCCTCAGGGCTTTATCAGCATGTATGAATGAATAAAAGCATAATCAAATCAACATGTCAGATAAAGAATAACCAGATAGCATACTATCATGTCGAGCAAGAATGCATACTGAATATATATACATGTATAGATACATCCACTATCATATAATGGCCCTTAGGGCATACATATATCCAACAACCTAACGGGTGAATGACGGGACCTAGTGGCGAATGCGGATGGCATAAGAGGACGTTGTATTTTCATTGTTTTCTGCAATGATAGGTTAATTGATGGGACGCATTATCTTAATGCAAAGAAAATAAACCAAAGTTGAATCGTTGGAACAATTTAAAAGAAACCACTCGGTTATTTTAAAACAGAAGATAATTTTTTAATTGCGGAGCTTTAACCACTCCTTTTAAAAAGCTATCAGGTTCCTTCGGTTATATCAAGTTCACTACGTTCACGGTTTCGCCAAAACCAGTCGTAGCCCTCCGTCATTTCATATGAATGGTCAGTAGTATTCAAGCTATGTTTGTTTGGCCCTTAGTCAAGACATAGTGATTGGTAGCTGCTGGGGTGTTCACATATAGCATAGATAGATGCGTTGGTTTGGGACAGTCGTATTACTTTGTTTGGCCCTTAGTCAAGAGTATATACGGGTGGGTTCAAATTAACAAGATAATGATGGGTAGAACTTGACATGTGACTTATGATTTGTTGGCCCTTAGTCAAGGTCATAAGAACATGGGGCAAAAATCCACATCGGGAGTTTCTAAAGAAACTGAAACTTGCTAGTATTGCATACCATTTGGAGTATGATAATTTTGGTAGGATTCCTTCAGCTTTATCACACGATGATATTTGGATCCCGATCCTACTGTGAGTATCCGCTACTCATCAGGAGATTCGTCACTTAACGATCAATGTTATAAACCAAGTAGGTGTCGAGAAAGGTGTCAGCGGGGCTACGCCCCTAGAGAAAAGAGGTTATTTAATTAAGGAACTTCGCGAAAGCGTCATAAAACCTCCCTCGAAGTACCGACACCGGCCTGGCTGAACGGTTAAGCAAGTATTGTACGGTGAGAAAAGTTCTGACTAGTTCTTCCTTTTTGGTTTGAGGAAAGATTCGAGAAACAGTGGGAGCCATCCTGTTTAGATAAACTAAAAATCACTCTAAACTTGCAAGAGCATCATGCTAAAGTATTCCCTCTCTCTCTCTTTGCAGCGACCTTGTGACCATGACTAGGTTACATTTAGATAACAAGTTGACTGAATCTGACTTTTATGACTGGCAAAGGTCCGTCCAGATGTACATTGCCTATGACAAGCTGAACCACCCTATTACTACTCAAGCCCCCCATCCCAGGTCCAGTTCCCACCGTCGCGGATATGAATATCCGTCAGACAAGGGAAAAGGACAGTGCGAGTGCCAAGTGCCTCGTGTTGGCTTCAGTTGATGGTGTATACCAGAAGCAGCACGAGAAGATGGACTTAGTTTCCATCTTCCTCCATAACAATGATTTATATGGAGAGCAATCTCATATCGCAAGATATGAGACCTCGAACGAATTTCTTCAAGCGAGGTTGGCTGTCGGGTCATCTGTAGGGGATGGCGTCCTTACGATGACTAGCTATATTGATGAGCTCACGAACCTGAAGACCACGTTGAGAAACAGGTCATATGATGACCTATTTCCACAGTCCCTACCCTCTACTTACACCCTGAAAGAAACGAGGGAGACACCCGCTCTGCTTAATGGGGGACCTTTTTCTTCTACATCTAGGGTGAAAGCAAAGGGTGAAAAGAAGAAGACCTCCACAAAGTCGATATATGGTGTCAGTAAAGTAGAAGGAAAGGGAAGAGCAAAAGTTTCGGGACTTGGTGTAGGGAAGGAGGGATATTCCTATTGTTATGGGAACGGACATTGGCAGAAAGATTGCAGGGCTTTGGAAGCCAGTAGCCAAGATTCGAAGCATGTTGTAGTTTCGGGCTCGGGTGTGTTTGTTATTGAGAACTGTTTTTCAATTAACTCTACTTCCTGGGTACTAGATACCGGAGCAGGATCTCATATCTGTAATTCATTACATGCTTTGAGAAACCGTAGAGTTATTAGGGTAGGTGATTTGTCTCTCAGAGTTGCGAACGGAATGAGCGTGGACGCTGAATCCGTGGGAGAATATCGCCTAGGTTTGACAAGTGGGTAGATATTGATTCTACGTAACTGTTTGTATGTACCTAGTTTGACTTGTAATATTATATCAGTGTCCTCACTTTCGAGAAAGGGATATGATTTTACATTCGTAAGCGATGTAGTAAACATCTACCTAAATCAAGTTCTGATTGGTTCCGGTACATTAGATGACGGTATATACGTATTAAATCAAGCTCAGGTTTTCAATATCCAGAACACATTTAAAAGAAAGTCTCCAGAAATAAATCAGGCTTTCTTATGGCATTGTAGACTAGGTCACATCAATGAAACACGATTAACTAAGTTACATAAAGAAGGATATTTGAATCCGTTCGAATATCATTCTTATGCTACTTGTGAATCTTGTCTCATGGGAAAGATAACAAAGACTCCGTTTACTGGACACGGAGTAAGAGCGAGCGAGCTCTTGGGACTCGTACACAGTGATGTGTGCGGTCCAATGTCTACACATGCAAGAGGTGGTTATTCCTACTTCATTACTTTTATGGATGATTTCTCTAGGTATGGACATATCTTCTTGATGAAGCATAAATCCGAGGCCTTTGAGAAATTCCGAGAATACAAGAATGAAGTGGAAAAACAGATAGCCAAAAGTATCAAGACACTGAGATCTGATCGAGGTGGTGAATACTTAAGTGCTGAGTTCCTGGGATACTTAAAAGAGAATGGAATTCTCTCTCAGCTTACTCTTCCATACACACCACAACACAATGGTGTATCGGAAAGGCGGAATCGAACCCTACTGGATATGGTTCGTTCCATGATGAGTAAGGCTGAGTTACCGCGATCTTTCTGGGGTTATGCACTAGAATCAGCTGAATATCTTTTGAACCATGTTCCAACCAAGACTGTGCCTACCACACCATATCAGATGTGGAGTCGGAAGAAACCCTGTCTTAAACACTTTAGGACATGGGGATGTCCAGCTTTTGTTAAAAAACAGCATGCGGACAAGCTCGAGGCATGCTCAGTACAGTGTAAGTTTGTGGGATATCCAAAAAACTCCAAAGGGTATTATTTCTATTACGCAGAGGAACAAAAGGTTTTTGTTTCTCGTCATGCCCACTTCTTGGAAGCTGAATTTTTAGAAAATCAGAAGAGTGGGAGCGCAATGGAACTGGAAGAAATTCCAGATTCACAAGTTGTTAATGAAAGTATGGTAGAACCAGAAGTTTCAGAAGAAAGGGACATCCCAGCGCCTATCCGCAGAAGTAGTAGGCAGTCTCATCCGCCCGAGAGATACTACGGTTTTCTCATAGACGGGGATCGAGAGGATTGCATCATTGATAATGATGAACCTACTAGCTTTCAACAGGCCATCCAGAGCGGCGACTCGGTAAGATGGCTGGATGCAATGTGGACCGAAATGGAGTCCATGTACACTAACAAAGTATGGACTTTGGACATTGCTCCAGATGGGGTAAAACCCGTAGGATGCAAATGGATCTTCAAAAAGAAGATTGGTGTAGATGGACAGGTTGAAACCTATAAGGCTAGACTTGTTGCAAAGGGTTTTCGTCAAAGACCTGGTTTGGACTATGATGAAACCTTTTCTCCAGTGGCTATGCTCAAATCCATTTGGGTCCTTCTTGCCATTGCTGCCTTCCACGATTATGAGATCTGGCAGATGGACATAAAGACGGTTTTTCTAAATGTAAATTTGGAAGAGTGCGTCTATATGGATCAGCCAGAGGGATTCATTCAGAGTGGGAGCAGCGGTAAAGTGTGCAAGTTGCTTAAGTCTATTTATTGACTAAAGCAGGCATCGCGGAGTTGGAACATCTGTTTTGATGATACTGTTAAAGAATTCGACTTTATCAAGAATCCATATGAACCATGCATATATAGTAAGATTGTAGGGAGAGCTGTAATATTCCTCGTCTTGTACGTGGATGACATTCTTCTAATAGGAAATGATATTCCTATACGACAGTCATTCGAAGGATTCTTGTCACAGAAGTTCTCCATGAAGGACCTGGGTGATGCCACCTACATTCTGGGGATCCAGATCTATCGTGATAGATCAAAAAGGATGTTGGGACTTTCACAGTCCAGGTACATAGACATCATATTGAAAAGATTCAGTATGGATGATTCTAAGCGCGGTAACCTACCGGCTTGTCACGGAATCACCCTCTCCAAAGAGATGTCTTCCAAGACTGATATGGAAAGGGCTCGCATGTCAATTATACCCTATGCTTCTGCAGTAGGCTCTAAAATGTATGCGATGTTATGTACCAGACCAGATGTAGCATACGCATTAAGCGTTGTAAGCCGGTATCAGGAAAACCCAGGGGAGAAGCACTGGCTAGCAGTAAAGAACATTCTCAAGTACCTGAGAAGGACTAAGGAGATGTTCTTAGTGTATGGCGAAAAAGACCTCCAGATCGAGGCCTTTGCAGACTCCAGCTTCCAGAGTGATATGGATGACTCTAAGTCCATGTCGGGTTATGTCTTTACCCTCAATGGAGGGACGGTCTGTTGGAAGAGTTCCAAGCAGGACACCGTTGCTGACTCAACAATAGAAGCGGAGTACATAGCTGCTTGCGATGCCACAAAAGCAGCTGTCTGGATGAAGAAGTTCCTAACAGAACTTCAGGTGGTTCCTACCAGTGTTGATCCAATACCTCTGTATTGCGACAACAACGGCGCTATAGCTTTAGCGAAGGAACCCAGGTCCCATCAGAAGTCCAGACATATCTTAAGGCGGTATCACCTGATCTGGGAGATCGTAGATCGCCGGAAGATCAAGGTCAAGAGAGTAGATACGGAGAATAACACTGCTGATCCATTCACTAAGGCCATTCCTCAGACGCAGTTCGAGAGGCTATTCGAGATAATAGGTCTGCGATATGCCAATACATGGCCCTAGTGCAAGTGGGAGATTGTTAGTGTTTATGTCCTAGAGGCCATTACTGTATCATACTAGTTTGTATATTATTTAATGGAAGCTTGCTATATTCACAGTTGTATTGACAATCTTGCTAAAAATGGTAGTATGCTACTTGGTTTGTTTCTATTTTAATATGTGCATGTGTTTTTTTTAACATATCGCTTATACATATTAGTAGAGCCCTTTGGATCTTTGCTTGATTACCAGCATTATGATGGCAGTCACACTAGTGGGGGCTGGGTAGTCTACAAGCACATCTTTTTTGTCACGACCCGAAAGTACAGAATATGACCGGCATTTAGACTACGAAACGTCTCGAGGCGTACGTAATCTAAGTAAGCCGAAAACCCAGAAATCCAAACCAAGAAAAGTAGTGGAGTGAAGGAAAACCAACTAAAAGCAAGTAGTTTTAATAGCATAAGCCGAATTATGCGTTTTAAAAAAAAACATCAAGTATTTTCTGAAAATTTCGGCAGAATCTCCTTTGTAAATAGTGGCCCCCACACGGGATGCAACATGAATAGTATACGAAATAAATAAAAAGGCATCCCCAAGCGGGAGCTAGCTCTTCGTCAATCGGCGGTCACAACCACGCAAGCAATATAAATTATACAACGCTAAGGACGAGGGTCAAAACTCAAAAGGAAACTCAAAACAGCAAGAAATCCATAGAAATACAACGCGCGACTCTAAGGTCGAAAGAATAAACATCACTGGTCTCTATCTCTGAAATAAATACATGTTTGGTTGATGGAACTTCTACATACAACTAAATAATAATATACAAGGTAAAATGATGGGTACGATACAAATAAACCCACCTACTAGCAAATCACCCGGAAATGGAAGTAGTGCCAGCAAAGCCGTAATGAAACCTATACGGTAAAACCTGCAAGAAACTGTGGCACAACGGGGGTGAGTTGCCAACTCGTAAGTAGAAAAACATCTACAAACAGGAATAGCATGAACAACGCAATCCTAGGTCAATGATCATAATATATAATCCTCAAATATATAACCAGCAGCCTATAACAACGGCTAGGATAAATATCTAACCCAAGTGTAATCCCATGTGCCCGTGTCAGTGCCTCAGGTAGCAATCTATCATATGGATGATGTATGAATGCATGAAACATAATGCATGTACTGAAGAAAAACTGCTTTCATAAGTTAGTGAGATTTTTGTATATTTAAAATGAGATATCATAATGAAATCAGCAAAAACTGTGTCTAGCATTGACACAAAACATAAATCCAAATATCTCGATGTCTCAGTGTTGCAATCTCAGTATCTCAATATCTCAATATCTCTGTATGTCAATCTCACTATATAGGGTGCCGTCAGTCCAGACCGGCCCCTAACATCCATCTCAAGACCACGACGGTATCCTCCGGATATTCGACGCGTCGGGTAAAATCACCGGTCGGTAGTGCTCCCCTGCCAGGCTCAACGCCATCATCTGCGATCCTCTTGCCTCGAGGTACCGCACGGGGTCCACCATGTACCCGAAACGGTTCCTCCACTCCTCGAACTCGGGTCTCGAAATCCATCAGCAAACTCATGGTGGACGACTCATACATCATGGGAAAACCACACTTTTTATTTAAAAGAGAGAAAAGAAGTTTATATAAGTTTTGCGGTTTTCCCCCAAATCCAGAAAATCTCATGGAAATCCGAATCCAAAACCTCAATAGCACGTAAAATAGTGAATATATGCATGAGAATCCATGAATGCGGCATAATAATGAATAATAACATGCATGAAGTAGCAAGTAATAACTATAATGTCTAAACTAGCATATAAGGCAAGCATACTAATATCTTGTCTAAACTATTAGCTAACAACCTATGTCAAATGAAATAGTATTTTCTAAAGTGTTCGTGACATGGCAATTACCGATGAAGATGTGTGTGAGCCGGCAAGTAAGTGTACGTGGTACATACGTGTCATCGGTAATGATGCTGGTGTCCTAGCAGCATGATATCAATAACGGTATATGAATGACAAAAATAAGTATGCGATGCGGAGCGAACAACAATAATGTGCGGGAGCTGAATACTAAACACAATGATAACTAATCTGCATTTAATGAAATATGAGTCATACAATAGTGCCATTTGAAATAACACGAATCGCGGGGTTTTGAAAATAGGGGCTACGGTGTTTTTAAGAAAGGATACGTCTTTTAAAATATCCGTAGATCTCTTGACCTGTCCTTTAAAATACCCACGATCCGTTAGCTTTTGAAATAGATAGGAGTCGAATCTAATCTAACAACTACACTAAACTAAAGGGCTAAGCTAACTGGCTAACTGAAGATAAGGGAAACCGCTTAACATCTGAGTCGATACATACATACATATATATATATATATATATTTAGTCGGTGATCCCGCCTCGATAATATTATATCCGATACCATATCTATAATCAATTATTCCCAAGTCAAGAGTGCGGATCAAACATCAATATATAGCTCGTACGTAAATCCGTCGTACGACATCCCAAATCTGTGTACGGGTCAATATCACATTCATCATACTATTCATCTGGTATCCTCTTTATCAAATATCATGATCGGGGTACTGATCTACGTCTAGTACAATACTGATACCAATCTAAGTAAATACATGCGTGTATATGAGAACACCATGTTAAAGGACCCGCTAAAACATCATGTCGTACCTCAAATACGAACCCTGTCATATCACCGATCTCACGGCCTCAAATCCAATCTCATCGACTCATCTCCAATCCCTAGTACTATTCTTATAATCCAGTATATGTACACATAGTCCCATACCCATATGAATACATATACATATATCCCTATATACGTACATGTAAAGGAATGAATGTAAGCAAGTGTGTGCGCGTGTGTGGGTGCAACAACTACTCTAGGGTTTCGCGAGTAACACTACAATCCATGAACACATAACCATATCCTGAATATCATCCACGTATCATAAACCACATATATATATCCATTATATAAGCTATATTACAAACTGCGGGGGTGCTATACGCCATCCACCCGACTTCTCCCCGTAGATATAAATCTACCCACCTGGTCCTCACTCGCCGGTGCCGACGTCGCCACGCGCTTACTTGTCATCTCGAAGTCCACCTGGGGTACCTACATATCACCACGTATCGTAACGCATAAAAACCAAATCCGAAGTCGAAACGGTATACGAAAACCAATTCGGCACGCGTATCACGCATAGGTCAAAACCAATCGTCTACGCATGCAAGAATATGCAAACCAACCCTCGATGTCGATGTACCAACGTCAAACCATCGAGAAAACCCAAACACATAAATCATGATTTCAAAAATCACTAATTATATAAGAAATAGGGTTTAATTCATCAAAACCATAAAATTAAACAAATCGTTTTATTTTCTAAAAACCTAGTTAGCACAAATTCCCATTTCGGTTCAAAACTTGATGTTTTACCCAAACTAAATATTTTAACGATTCTAATAGCCAAAATGCTCACTTAATATCATAATTAGGTCATACAAATCACCTCCATATTTTTAATCTCACTAATTATCATTAACTCAAAATTCAAGTTTGCAACAAATATCGATTTTAACACTTTTTGAAGCAAAATTCACGATTTTACAATTAAGCTTGGTTTTGCATATACTAATGTATTAAACCACAAATTATAATGTTAATAAAGCCATGAAACCCTAATTACAATTTTATCTCACCAAAATATATATATTTCTAAAACCTAGTTTGCTATTTATATAATTATCACAAATTTAAATTAACAAAAATGCAACTAGCAACTAGATTTGATTTAGCATAACATTAATATGTCAAAAACATTACACAACCATAATCTCACAATATAAAACCCTAACTTACTCTCAATTATCTTTTCTTTAAATTTCAAACTTGAAATTTAGAACCCTAATTAAACACATAATAGCTAGATTCAAGTAATTGAACAATAACTTAAGTAAAATGCTAAGATTATACCTCACTTAATTAGAGATCTAGCATGAAAATCTTGGCCTCCAATTTGCTCTCTTTTCACCACAATCCATGCTAGAATAGGCCAAAAAGAAATGGGTAGAGATTGGATTTTGATTTTGTAAGGTTATACTTTGATTTTTGATGAATTTGTGAGGATTTTTTTGAAGAGAATGAGGGGAGAAACAAAAGGGAAGGCTGCTGAATTTGGACTGCAGAAATGGGGAAAGGGAGAGAGAGAGAGTGGGTGTGGGTGCATGTGGAATTGTTAAAGTCAACCCAATATCCATACCTCTTTATAAAACAATTTCCTCACAAGAATTAAAGCCAAAAGAGGGGGGAAAGTGACTGTCCAGCAGAGGTGGGGCCGGAAAAAAGTGAGGGGTGAGGTTGTGAGAGAGTGAACAAAAAAATTCTATGCAAAAATACCCCCCACAAAAACATATTTGCAAGTTTTAGTTCAAATAATTAAAATTTTAGTTTCCTTCGATTATAACTAAATAGAACTTGAAATAAAATATTAAAAATTTATATTACTAACTAGATTTTAGTTGTCATGGTTCTATAGATTAAAATTAGCCCATTCAAATTTGTATTTATCGCTAATTAAATGTATTAGTGACGGCTTAAAATAATATTAAAATAATTAATTTCGGAAAAAATTTCAGAAAATTAGAAATTTTACCAGTGGCTCAATAAACACCAAATACTAGCAATTACATAGCTAGAACATGTATAATTAATTTTATAATAAAGATATTTGTATTTTGATTTTTTACAGAAAACCTCCTTATTTTACCGATTTTTCCCAAATTTCACCGAAACGATTTTCAAAACGTTACAATCTCCTCCCTTTAAAAAATTCGGTCCCTGAATTTAAATTAACTCCTCAAATACTAAAACATCAAAGCAAAACCATCAAGTCGTCGGGGCTCCGAAATCATAAATACATAATACAAATCGTAGCGCAGCGCATGCGCATGAAAAATGAGCATATAACTCAAAATCAAAACTCCGTCAAGCATCCCGCAATCATCGGAGTCATGGGGAAGACATCAATGTCAAGATCCAATACGAAAACCAACATGATATACATCATTAAAGCATCTAAAAGCAATGCATGCCTAAACTTTTTCAATTCGCCGTGCGATGTTCGCAACATTGCACAGTGGCGGACGTCTATTGTAAGAAAATAACTATATATATATATATATATATATATATATCCTTTTGTTTAAAATGTACGTTCCGCCGTTTTGGGAAACAATTTAGAAGGGTTTCCTTGTTTTAAACGTTTCGTGTCATATCAGACACGTAGGTAAATACTGAGACTATAGCTCGTTTTTTTGGAATTTCCTTCGATAGCTATCAATGCATGCAAAATACCTTCAGGTACTGTCCCCTGACTAGTCCTGCTCAATACGAAAACGCATAGCAAATGCCATAAAAACGTACTGCTCTATAAGAAATCAATCCCAAAATATGCATATGAATACTACATGCGTCTGGTGCGCACGGAAATCAAAATCCATATATGTGCCATACATGCGCACAGAAACAACATCTAAGTGCATCGGGTGTGCACACAACATCTGTCCTAGGCAACGTGTGTGCCTGACAGCAAAGACAGGTGCATCTGACATGCACGAAGAATCTCGATTTAGTGCATCTGGTGTGCACCAAAATCGCGTCTCAAAACATGCGCCTAACATGCACGAAATCCAATCAGGTGCACAAAACCAATATCGAGCATCACAATCGAAATCGAAATCCAGTGCATCTAAGTGCACAAAATGCGTATCATTGCACTGCAAGCATATGTAAACTATACCGAGTGCAAAAACCAAATCGTATGCGTATATATGCACAAATCAACTCAACTGTATGAAATCCATATAATCACAAACATGAGAAACCAAGGCACGAAAACTATCTCAAGTGCAACAACTGTGCAAAAATAGTAAATACTCAGTAGGTGCAACCATGGTGCATGAAAACAAATATCATGAAACTCAATCATCAAAATCAATCATGCGAATAGATCGCCTAAAATACCGAAATCAATTATGGCGGAATAGTCCCGCTTAAGCACATCCTCAAAGAATCTCTGGCCAACTGTCGTGGTCACTCATAGCATGTCTCGTCGACGCTCCTGAACTCTGGCCTGCTGGTGTACGTATCAGGACCACTCCTGGGTCCAAGTCTTCTCGCAATTCATTCCAGAAAGGTCCTGTCTAGATCTCTCCCAAATCTCGTCTCTGCCTAACTGTCCGGAAGTCGTCGTTCTTTACTATATCTGTTTCTTATTCCGGAACGGCTGCATACTCATCGCGACTCCTTCTGGAAGGTATATCCAAGTATAATGCCTCGGCATGCGTATCGCATCTCTGATGTCGTCGGAGTGGAACGTCGTCTGATCAAGATATCGTACGAACCTCTTACTCCACTTTCTCTAATGTCGACTGCTTCGGACTCGTCTCGTCGTGGCAGCATGGACTAAGATCCAACGGCTATTCTCGTATCTGGAGTCTTCCAAGAAATGCATTTCACCACCTAATATCCGAATGAAGTCGAACCATCCGATCGATTCGTCAAAACCTCATAATCCCCCAAGAGCTCAACATCTTGGGTACAGTTTAACAGTATCGAGTATGTACCACAGCATCGATGGTCCAGCCGTAGAAGGGCAAACCCAAGCCTCACTAATGGCACCGCCGAACTGCCGCAAACCCTAAGGTTCAAAGGCTTTCACACGGTCATTAAGTCGAGTTAGGATTTCATTCTTCTAAAGGGTCCATAGAATTGCCTGCATGTCTTTCCGAATACTTTAAACTTGGAATAATAGGTTTCTGACATTCGATCGTCTCTGTCGACTCTCAACGTCTCCGCGTGAAGTCATCTCTAGTTGGAATCAATCTATCTGATGACCTCGCATCGGGGTAGTGAACGAACCACAAGTCCTAGTCATTCATCCTCGGTGACTAGCGACCTTCTATCATCTCTTAGTACAACTCGTACTACAATAGCTCCAACATCTGGGGCGATATCTCGTCGTTCGCAGCAATAACTGGCTCACTCGTCTGCACGCTGAACAGTGCCTTAAACATCATGAATGAGCAATACACCAACGGTCATCAAAATCTGGTTGGCCTCTATCATTGGCTCGATCCTCTGGTACTGATCGGCACGTCCGAGAAATCTCGTAAAGGCGATCCGCCAAACGCTCGTGGCGCGAAAACACAGTAAAAAGACACATCTCCGCAATCGTGTGTCGCCGGAATTACGCCCTGGTCAGTCCTCGTTCGTAACGAGCTCGTGCTGACCGCAACTCTAGCCGTAGCTCTCCGTGCCCGAAATCGTAGCAGCAAAACCATAACTGGTACCGATGAGGCTAGATCATAGGAATGAATATAATAATGAGCAAAGAAATGTACATCCTAAGGCTTCTTAAGTGGAGTAGCGTATCGTAAGTATGCCGCGGAACATACCCACGGTACGTCACTCTACTTTAGTCACCTATTCCATCAACCAAGGGTCATCCTACGCTCCGAAGGTAAAACCTAACGCTCTGATACCAACTTTGTCATGACCTGAAAGTACGGAACATGACCGGCACTTACACTACGAAAAATCTCGAGGCGTACGTAATCTAAGTAAGCTGAAAACCCAGAAATCCAAACCAAGAAAAGTAGTGGAGTGAAGGAAAACCAACTAAAAGCAAGTAGTTTTAATAGCATAAGCCGAATTATGCGTTTTTAAAAAAAAACATCAAGTATTTTCTGAAAATTTCGGCAGAGTCTACTTTGTAAATACTGGCCCCCAAATGGGATACAATATGAATAGTATACGAAATCAATAAAAAGGCATCCCCAAGCGGGAGCTAGCTCTTCGTCAATCGACGGTCACAACCACGCAAGCAATATAAATTATACAACGCCAAGGGCGAGGATCAAAACTCAAAAGGAAACTCAAAACAGCAAAAAATCCATAGAAATACAACGCGCGACTCTAAGGTCAAAAGAATAAACATCACCGGTCTCTATCTCTGAAATAAATACATGTTTAGTTGATGGAACTTCTATATACAACTGAATAATAATATACAAGGTAAAATGATGGGTACGATACAAATAAACCCACCTACTAGCAAATCACGCGGAAATGGAAGTAGTGCCAGCAAAGCCGTAATGAAACCTGTACGGCAAAACCTGCAAGAAACTGTGGCACAACGGGGGTGAGTTGCCAACTCGTGAGTAGAAAAACATCTACGAACAGGAACCGCATGAACAACGCAATCCTAGGTCAACGATCATAATATATAATTCTCAAATATATAACCAGCAGCCTATAACAACGGCTAGGGTAAATATCTAACCCAAGTGTAATCCCATGTGCCCGTGTCAGTGCCTCAGATAGCAATCTGTCATATAGATGATGTATGAATGCATGAAACATAATGCATGTACTGAAGAAAAACTGCTTTCATAAGTTAGTGAGATTTTTGTATATTTAAAATGAGGTATCATAATGAAATCAGCATAAACTGTGTCTAGTATCGACACAAAACATAAATCCAAATATCTCGATGTCTCAGTGTCGCAATCTCAGTACCTCAATATCTCAATATCTCTGTATGTCAATCTCACTATCTAGGGCGCCGTCAGTCCAGACCGGCTCCTAACATCCATCTCAAGACCACGACGGTATCCTCCGGATATCCGACGCGTCGGGTAAAATCACCGGTCGGTAGTGCTCCCCTGCCAGGCTCAACGCCATCATCTGCGATCCTCTTGCCCCGGGGTACCGCACCGGGTCCACCATGTACCTGAAACGGTTCCTCCACTCCTCGAACTCGGGTCTCGAAATCCATCAGCAAACTCATGGTGGACGACTCATACATCATGGGGAAAACACACTTTTTATTTAAAAGAGAGAAAAGAAGTTTATATAAGTTTTGTGGTTTTCCCCCAAATCCAGAAAATCTCATAGAAATCCGAATCCAAAACCTCAATAGCACGTAAAATAGTGAATATATGCATGAGAATCCATGAATGCGGCATAACAATGAATAATAACATGCATGAAGTAGCAAGTATTAACTACAATGTCTAAACTAGCATATAAGGCAAGTATACTAATATCATGTCTAAACTATTAGCTAACAACCTATGTCAAATGAAATAGTATTTTCTAAAGTGTTCGTGACATGGCAATTACTGATGAAGATGTGTGTGAGCCGACAAGTAAGTGTACGTGGTACATATGCGTCATCGGTAATGGTGCTGGTGTCCTAGCAGCATGATATCAATAACGGTATATGAATCACAAAAATAAGTATGCGATGCGGAGCGAACAGCAATAATGTGCTGGAGCTGAATACTAAACACAATGATAACTAATCTGCATTTAATGAAATATGAGTCATACAATAGTGCCATTTGAAATAACACGAATCGTGGGGTTTTGAAAATAGGGGCTACGGTGTTTTTAAGAAAGGATACGTCTTTTAAAATATCCGTAGATCCCTTGACCTGTCCTTTAAAATACCCACGATCCGTTTTGTTTTGAAATAGGTTGGAGTCGAATCTAATCTAACAACTACACTAAACTAAATGGCTAAGCTAACTGGCTAACTGAAGATAAGGGAAACCGCCTAACATCTGAGTCGATACATTATATATATATATACATATATATCTACATATATATATATATATATATATTTAGTCAGTGATCCCGCCTCGATAATATTACATCCGATACCATATCTATAATCAATTATTCCCAAGTCAAGAGTGCGGATCAAACATCAATATATAGCTTGTACGTAAATCCGTCGTACGGCATCCCAAATCTGGCTACGGGTCAATTTCACATTCATCATACTATTCATCTGGTATCCTCTTTATCAAATATCATGATCGGGGTACTGATCTACGTCTAGTACAATACTGATACCAATCTAAGTAAATACATGCGTGTATATGAGAACACCATGTTAAAGGACCGGCTAAAACATCATGTCGTACCTCAAATACGAACCCTGTCATATCACCGATCTCACGGCCTCAAATCCAATCTCATCGACTCATCTCCAATCCCAAGTACTATTCTCATAATCCAGTATATGTACACATAGTCCCATACCCATGTGAAAACATATACACATATCCTCAGATACGCACATGTAAAGGAATGAATGTAAGCAAGTGTGTGCGCGTGTGTTGGTGCAACAACTACTCTAGGGTTTCGCGAGTAACACTGCAATCCATGAACACATAACCATATCCTGAATATCATCCACGTATCATAAACCACATTTATATATATCCATTATATAAGCTATATTACGAACTGCGGGGGCGCTCTACGCCATCCACCCGACTTCTCCTAATAAATATAAATCTACTCACCTGGTTCTCGCTCGCCGGTGCCGACGTCGCCACGCGCTTGCTTGTCATCTCGAAGTCCACCTGGGGTACCTACATGTCACCACGTATCGTAACGCATAAAAACCAAATCCGAAGTCGAAACGGTATACGAAAACCAATTCGGCACGCGTATCACGCATAGGTCAAAACTAATCGTCTACGCATGCAAGAATATGCAAACCAACCCTCGATGTCGATGTACCAACGTCAAACCATCGAGAAAACCCAAACACATAAATCATGATTTCAAAACTCACTAATTATATAAGAAATAGGGTTTAATTCATCAAAACCATAAAATTAAACAAATCGTTTTATTTTCTAAAAACCTAGTTAGCACAAATTCCCATTTCGGTTCAAAACTTGATGTTTTACCCAAACTAAATATTTTAACGATTCTAATAGCCAAAATGCTCACTTAATATCATAGTTAGGTCATACAAATCACCTCCATATTTTTAATCTCACTAATTATCATTAACTCAAAATTCAAGTTTGCAACAAATATCGATTTTAACACTTTTTGAAGCAAAATTCACGATTTTACAATTAAGCTTGGTTTTGCATATACTAATGTATTAAACCACAAATTATAATGTTAATAAAGCCATGAAACCCTAATTACAATTTTATCTCACCAAAATATATATATTTCTAAAACCTAGTTTGCTATTTATATAATTATCACAAATTTAAATTAACAAAAATGCAACTAGCAACTAGATTTGATTTAGCATAACATTAATATGTCAAAAACATTACACAACCATAATCTCACAATATAAAACCCTAACTTACTCTCAATTATCTTTTCTTTAAATTTCAAACTTGAAATTTAGAACCCTAATTAAACACATAATAGCTAGATTCAAGTAATTAAACAATAACTTAAGTAAAATGCTAAGATTATACCTCACTTAATTAGGATCTAGCATGAAAATTTTGGCCTCCAATTTGCTCTCTTTTCACCACAATCCATGCTAGAAATGGGTAGAGATTAGATTTTGATTTTGTGAGGTTATACTTTGATTTTTGATGAATTTGTGAGGATTTTTTGAAGAGAATGAGGGGAGAAACAAATGGGAGGGCTGCTAAATTTGGACTGCAGAAATGGGGAAAGGGAGAGAGAGAGAGTGGGTGTGGGTGCATGTGGAATTGTCAAAGTCAACCCAATATCCATACCTCTTTATAAAACAATTTCCTCACATGAATTAAAGCCAAAAGCGGGGGGAAAGTGACTGTCCAGCAGAGGTGGGGCCGGCCAAAAGTGATGGGTGAGGTTGTGAGAGAGTGAACAAAAAAATTCTATGCAAAAAGACCCCCCACAAAAACATATTTGCAAGTTTTAGTTCAAATAATTAAAATTTTAGTTTTCTTCGATTATAACTAAATAGAACTTGAAATAAAATACTAAAAATTTATATTACTAACTAGATTTTAGTTGTCATGGTTCTATAGATTAAAATTAGCCTATTCAAATTTGTATTTATCGCTAATTAAATGTATTAGTGACGGCTTAAAATAATATTAAAATAATTAATTTCGGAAATTTTTTCAGAAAATTAGAAATTTTACTAGTGGCTCAATAAACACCAAATACTAGCAATTACATAGCTAGAACATGTATATTTAATTTTATAATAAAGATATTTGTATTTTGACTTTTTACAGAAAACCCCCTTATTTTACCGATTTTCTGAAACTTCACCGAAACGATTTTCAAAACGTTACAATTTTTCAGGTCCCTAGTCGTAGGGTTATCGAGACAGGGCATCGATACTCCAGAGTAGATTAGTGTGTACGCTTCTCATCCCAGCAGGGGAAATGGTCTGTCCCACAGCCATTAGTACATTGTACTGGAGAAAGTATACAGGTGCTCGTTGGGTTACGGGTACACCGGACAGGACTCGCAGGGAACTGTTGGTTGGTATTATACCCGTCGTCAGTTAACAGTTCCCAGGTGACATGAGTACAACATAGTCCACAGACTTGACACTGCTGCTTCATTTCGAGTGTGTTCCCACTGTTCTTAGATTGCTACCCTAGCACGGCTCAAAGAAGTCGTGCAAACAGGTAGCAGTTGGGTGCAGTCCTGAAGCACTTGGAGGCAGTGGCGGTTAGATAGTATTCGTCTCTCCCGGTATTGGGAGTTGATATCGCGCTGTGTTTGGAAAGCCATTACGTAAAGTCCCTGGTCCGGGCAAACGAGATTTACTGGTACGATTTCCAGTAGCTTCTCAAGATGTAATGGGCTTCACTCCGACACGACTTATACAGCATTTTGGGGACTAACTCTTTCCGCCCCCTAGGCCTGATATGCGATAGTCTTAGACGAACAGACCGGTCTGTATGGAGATTGTCACATCAGGCTCAGTAGGAGTTCGGATGGGTTTCCTCATTGGCCTTCTTATCGACATCTACCTGGGGACTGTTACATACAGCTAGTACCGCTTGTGGGCTATGGTTAAACCCACTGCCAGCGTAGTGTTGAGTCTTTAGTGTCCCACACAGAGAGTTTCCCTGCTTCAGGCGAAACGATATAGAGGTCGTATGGTTTTGATTGAAAGATATTTTCCGATTGTGTAGTATTTTAGAAAATAGATTTTAGAATTCACAACAAAAAATTATTTGACCGCAATCAACTACGGTGTCGGATGTAGATTGTAAGTGAGTGCGGATCGTCCACAGGGAAAGTGAGTTCCGTTCAATTTTCGAATTAGATGAATTGAAAATTTAGGGCAAAGAAAAGAAAACAATTCATGATTTGTATTTAAAGATCAAGAAATAAGAAAAAACTAGATCTAGAAAAGACATTAAAAGCAAGAATTGAGATGTGTGATAATTTCCAACCAACAATCAAGATTAGAAGTATGGCTCGTAGGAGTAGATTGGATCTATAGATGTGATGAGATCTAAAGATTACTAATTCTTATCCATTAATGAATTGATACTAGATCGATGCAAATTCATCGAGGTTTAAGGATCTTTGCGAGAAAATTAGGGATTCCGCAACTCATCCTTTGTCCTTTCGATGGATCGCATTCAAATTCTAGCTTCTAATTAATCAAATGTTTAATAGTTGTTCCCTAGTTTCGAGTGAACACGATCAAGAAAGCATCATCTCGAAACTAGGTTATTAATCATTTAATTAACTAGAATTTCCAAACATTATAGGATTTAAGAATTGTAAAAATATCTAAATCATCATCATCTAAAGATCGTCACAACTCCTACACGAGCGGAGATTACTCAAACATCATGATCACAAACACAATCACAAATTGAGATATAATCATTATGCTTGAATTAAAAGATAAGCAAGAGTATAGAAAATTCACCTTTATTTATCGACAAATTTTGTTACAACTCTCTTGAATTTACAAAAGGAAGGAACTAGATCGTCGATTTAGGCTTCGCTCGGCTCCTTGAGTCGCGGATCGGCGTGGATCTCTTGCTCCGTTGGAATCCGGCGTCGCTTCTAAAGGTTGAAGGCTCTCTTGCTCAAATTGATCTCGGGATCTTGATCTTGATTTTGAATTGGGGATGGGGATTGAATTTGGCACAAGCTTTTGTCACTAAACTTGTAGGTAGAAGATGGTGGTGATTCTTGAACCCTTTTCCCTCTAGATCTAGGCTCCTTTTTTATAGACCTCTAGATCTAGGATTGAAATTTGAATTCCCTCCACAAGTTAGTTAACCAAAAGATTTAAATTTCCCTCCAAAAGTTTGTTAAGCTTTAAATTTTGAATTTCCCTCCAAGAGTTTGTTGAGCCGAGCCTTCTAGATGTGCCACGTGGAGCTTCTGGGGTCTTCTGGAAGCTTTGGCCGTTAGAATTAGGCATGTGATGAAATTGGGTGTAATGATCTCACTATGTGGCCGCGGATCCGCCGCTCAAAGGGGGCTTGGGCCGCGGATCCGCGGCCCTTTGGTGGCCTTGCTGCTTGTATTTTCTTCTGTGGGCTTGGGATATCATATGGGCCTTATTCTGATGTGTTGAATTTTATTTGGCCTTCTGAATTACTACCAGATCTTCAGCCTTTGAGTTGGCGTATCTTTTATCAGATCTTTTCCCAATTTTGGGCTCTGCTTCCGGAATTTCCTGCATAGACTCTAAGACAAGAGTTGCGCAATACAAGGATAATGCGATGCCATGAAAAACACACAATTTCCCTAAAAAATGCTGGTTTTAGCACACAGTACAAGAAATCCCGTATTTTACATGTGTTTTGCAAATATGTGTGATATGAATACCGGATACCTCTACTTGACTGCAAAAGGTAGGGAAATTGCTGTGTTAGAAATGCAGTATTTTCGACTGATCAAATTCCCCCAAACTTATTTTCGATCGTCTCGATCGAACTGTTTTATTAAAAGAGAAGGAGAAAATAAAGAAAGAGAAAAGCACACTTTCGTAGGCAACACGATTGCACTGAGCACGTGCAACAAGCCTTTAAACCTCTAGGTGTCCCTAGTAGGAGGAGTGTTGTCTCCTGAGGGTTTTCAGCGGATTGCACCCACAAAATCCAATAATAAAAGGAAGATCATGAATATTACATTTAAAGACAAGAATTGTAAAAGAAAAGCCTTGAAAATTAGGGTTTCCAACTAAGCTAGCTTTTCGGTTGTCATGAGCCCTATCTTAATGGTCATGAAAAGATGCTAGAAATCACGTCCTCCCTCAATAAAACATCGTCTTATTCTTCATTCCTATCTTTATTCCAAACATCGATCATATCACCCTGCATGTGTGTAAAGGACATCCCTACACCCGGAGAATTCAATTCAAGCTATCATACTCTTGCCTATCAACCTCAGTACTTTTTGATTAATGAATATCTAGATGTGCTTACACACTTTCATGCGACCGTTAATACTTCTTGAGGTACTAACCGACCGATTACTCATGTGCTTGCTTATTTGGTGTATTTTCCTCGTCTTGCACCACCTTAGGCATAGCAGTGACTCCCAGACCAGTTGGCCTTAGGGCACTAGGTGAAAAGGCACCCTTGCTATATATTTTTTTATTGCCCTCGGTGATAACAAAACCAGTGTCCATTTTTGTCACCACTTTATATTTTCTTCATCATTTTTTTTATTTCCTTCATACATCGGCTTTAAGACAAGAGCATTTCAAGGTATCCTCTACTATCCCGGGCTTTAAGACGTGTGTAAGTGCGAATAGCAGGGTATCAACGTTCAAAATGCTTGGTTTTCCAGAATAGAAACTATTTTTCAGACTTATTTTTATCCTCAGATTAGTGACTTCCTTCATCTTACTAACCCTTGGGACAACGGCTCATAACTACTTATTACTAGTTCGTATAAGAAAACTTCTAATTTTCTTGGTTTTCTTAAATTTTTCTAATCTCATGGATGTAATTGTTCACTATCTAATCTTTTATTATCATAAATATTAAATATTTTTATATTTTGAAAATTTTTAAGTTTTTATGAGTTTTGAAATTTTTTAAATTTTTATAGGTTTTTATGGGTTTTGAAAAACTATTTACAAAAAAATATTTACACAAATTTTTTTTTTATGGGTTTTGAAATTTTTTTTTTTAAAGAAATGTTTTGTGCTTATGCAAATGATATGCACATGATGCAAAACTAAGCACAAACCTCCCCCAAACTTGTTTTCAACAGTGTCCTCACTGTTGCCATCCGCTAAATCTCGAAAATCCTGTAAGCTTGGGAGGAATTTATTAGTGGGGGAAAAATATATAAGTGAAGACCCTCCCCCAAACTTATTCTTGGCTCAAAACTTTTGTAAAAAAATTTCTTTCCAAGAGCCAGAGAAAAAAAATGTTCCCCCCCCAAACTTGAGTTATGCAATGTTAAGCTTTGAAAATCACATGAGGGGGTCAAAAATCAGTGGTCGATGCCAAGCTTTGCAAAGATCGAAGATCAACACCAACCATTCGAAGATTTTATCAATGCAGTGCTCGGGTTGGTGGAAGAAGAAGTGGGGAAAGGGTAAGGGGTGGAAGAGAGTGTGTGTGCGTCTCATTTTGGAGAGACGAAGCAGTGAATGTGATGGATTACTCGCATTCTTTTTACAGTTCAGAAGAGGGGGTGGAGGTTCAATTTCAATGATTGGGACATGATTCATCTCAACACCCGTGTTATTCAGAAATGCGAGTTCATCAGCGAAGATCTCCTCAAAAGTTTCATCAATACCCCGAAGAATAATGTCATCACAAAGTGCGGGGTGATCTTCAGACTCTAAAAGCAATTCATAATCAGTGTTAGTTGTTGACCCGGACATCTCGGTGGAAGAGTCCGTATGTGTATGATACATAGTTGGGTCAAAAAACAACGTATGAAAAGAGTCAAGATCGGTATCAGGAGGATCATCAAATTCGCTGCTGTCGACATCCATTAAGTCGACAGAACAGATATGAGCAGTAGGTTCGGAGGGTACACTTCCAATCTTGTAAATGTTCAGCTCTATTGACCTATTCCCGAAGGATAGGGTCATAGAGCCATTACGACAGTTGATGATAGCATTGGAAGTGGCCAAAAAGGGGCGACCTAAAATCACCGGAATTTGATTCCGGGGGTTCGCTACAGGCTGTGTATCAAGTACAATAAAATCCACAGGGAATACGAATTCCCCAATCTTTATTAACACATCCTCCAGTTCACCCCTAGGTTTGGTGATTGATCGGTCAGCCATCTGGAGAGTGCAATGGGCTGGTTTCAACTCTCCGATCCCTAGTTGCTCATAGACTGAGAAAGGAAGCAGGTTAACACTGGCGCCAAGGTCTAAAAGAGCACGATTGATGTGTTTATCCCCAATAGAAATCGATATCGTAGGACATCCTGGGTCCTTACGTTTCTTTGGTAGTGGAGGGATAAAAGCAGTGCTAATGCTATTAGACATGAAGACCTTCTTTGGCACTTGAGTCTTCCTCTTCCTAGTGCACAAGTCCTTAAGAATTTTCGCATAAGCGGGGACTTGTTGAATCGCATCTAGGAGAGGGATGTTGATGTTAACTTGCTTGAACATGTCCATAATCTTCTCCATATGTGGACTCGATGTGTTAGCCCTTAACCGGTTCGGATAAGGTGCTTTAGCAATAAGCGCTGGGTCCATCATAGGAGAAGGAAGTGTGTGTGGCCCCGATCCCAAAGTAGAAGTGGGGATCGTCTGTGGAGGAGTAAAAGAGGTGGGCTGAGGTGTTGAGACTAGAGGGAAATGGAGAATAGGCTCGTGAGAAGGCGGTGGGGTAGAAGAACAAGAATCAGAAGCAGAAGCATGTGTGTGAGGAAAGATCTCAGCCGGGGTGTTGATAGGATTCTCAATATCATCAACTTCTTCCCCAACATGGTTATCCAGCACTCTCCCAGATCTCAACGTGGTGATTGCATTCACATGATGTGAATAGCCAGGATTGGGTACAGGTTGAGCTGGGAGTTTCCCTTTTTCTCTTGCACTCATTTCGGCCTTAAGTCGTGCAATCTCAGCTTCCATCGTTTTGATACTCTCAGCTTGGGACGCTGAGTTTTTCTTTATCTCACCAACGGAAGACTTAACCTCGGCCGACACTTCCATGAAATTTGAGATGAGTGATTTCATGGTTTGAGCGAATTGAGAGAATTCGTCAGAACAGGTCGACTGCATAGGATTAGAAGGTGCAGGAGTGTTGACCTGATTTTGGAAGTTTTGTGACTGGTAGGGGTGCTGGGTGAGCTGAAGTGGTTGCTGTTGTGGTGGAGGGACCCGTTGGAATTGATTCGGGTTTGGAACCGTGTTTTGGGATTGGTTCCAGGCAAAATTCGGGTGATTCCTCCAACCCTGATTGTATGTGGAAGAAAAAGGGTCGTTTCCAGGTCTTTGAAATGCGGCATTGGTATGCTCGAGACCTCGAAACTGAGAGTTTAATGGACATTCTTCCGTCAAGTGAGAAGGGTCAGAACAGCACCCACAAACGGTTTTGGGGAGCGACATTGGGTTTAGGGAGGCTGCTAGGAATTTGTGTTCCATAGCGTCGAGCTTCTTTTGCATTGCTGCATCTCAGCTCGAACACCTATGGACACGTCTATTTGGTGTACGCCACCCCTACTCGATGGCTGGGTTCCAGTCTCCCACTGAAGTGACTTTTCAGCGAACTCTTCTAAAAATTTCCATGCTTCCCCATCATCCTTGGTCATAAAGGTGCCTTGACACATGTTTTCAAGGTTTTGTTTAGTGGTAGGGTTACTGCCCTCATATATGATTCGGCAAAGTTCCCATCTCGGGATGCCGTGATGTGGGCATTGAACCAAAAGATCCTTGAATCGGTCAAAGTATTTTGAAAATGGTTCAGCCGGAAGCTGGGAGAATTGATAGAGTTCGCTACGGATTCGAGCTGTCTTTTGCATAGGGTAGAATTTCTTAAGGAATGCCGCAACGAATTCTTCCCAATTCGTGATGGAATGTGCGGTGGTGTTATACAGCCACTTCTCGGCTATATCGCACAAGGTAAATGGAAGAAGTCGTAGACGCATGGCATCCACAGAAAGTTGTGATGTACCCATCATTGCGCATACGTTTTCAAATTTGGTAATAAAAACGTACGTGTCTTCAGTCTCGAGACCGTGGAATTTGGGTAGAAGGTTGATGTACTGGGGCTTAATCTTAAAGTTATCCCCATTGGCTGGTGGAATGGATAAGCAGGTCGAGAGAGGACCTCGCAAAGGGTAACACCTCTCTTGGAGAGAGATGCGGGGTGGAATCTGCGCACCAACGGACGGCGGCATAGTAGCGGTAAAGAGGTTTGATGGAGACTGATCGTTCGGTGTGGGTGTGGTGGGGGGTAAAAGAAAGGTAAATGGAGAAATACCGACTTCGGAGTCGATCGAGGGGACGCGGACAAGTCGGGCACTAGAATCCCGTGTCCAGCCTATCTTGCACTAAAAGGGGTTAGTACAAGTGGCAGCGTGATTTATAATTAGGGGAAATGAAGTGAGTGTGGTGTTTGTTTTGAAAAATGATACGGATTTTGAAAATATGATGCAACAAGCAATACCCTAAAATTTATGGTCACCTAGGTCCAATCTCTAGACCGCTCCTAACTGCCAGAAGACAAGACGCAGGATAGAATCTTCCACTGCCTCTTTGTCCCTCCTGTGGCCAGGTAAGTGCCAGGTAAGTGGGAGGTTCTCCACTACGTAAGTAGTGGGCCTAATTAAGTAACCACTAGCCTTCGACACACTTTTCTAGGCACCACAAGAGAAACGCGGATAAGCAATGAATTACCCACGGCCTTCTTCTGTCCTAAGTGAGCGCGACGGTCCTTAGAGTCATCTCTAGATATTTTTTAATTAATGAGGGTAATGCGGATGCAGGTTTGTGATTTTTGGGGCCTAGGAAGGGCAATGAACTCCCCACCTAATCTGGATTTGGCCGTGCCCCTTAATGTCCGTATTAATTATGCAAACAACCACAAAATCAAAAACAAGCACACTTTATTTTGCTTTTTGCGCGCTGCGAATATTTGCAAAGAATCCTGCAACAAATTGTTAATTGGAGCAGATTTTAAGAAGGAGATAAGAAAGTTAGAGATTACCAGATAAAGATTTTTCCAGAGAACCCCTTGAAGCGCCGCTCTTCCGCCGCAATTAGCTCCTCATGCCGCGGTTCCGCGCTTCACCAAGCTCTTCTTTGTACTAAAAAATTTGGTAATGCTCCTGTTCAGCTCCTGAGCTCTCTGGAATTCTCCAAATAATTTTCCAATTTCACAGTAAGCTCCAGATCTCCTTGCAATTAACCACAACAACAAGTATTAGTATGTTGCGCGAGTTTTGATCTTTAAAATTTTTAGATGGAATAAACTTTTCAACTCAAATTTCAAAAAATGAACAAATAGCACACTATCCCCGGCAACGGCGCCATTTTGATTGAAACGATTTTCCGATTGTGTAGTATTTTAGAAAATAGATTTTAGAATTCACAACCAAAAATTATTTGACCGCAATCAACTACGGTGTCGGATGTAGATTGTAAGTGAGTGCGGATCGTCCACAGGGAAAGTGAGTTCCGTTCAATTTTCGAATTAGATGAGTTGAAAATTTAGGGCAAAGAAAAGAAAACAATTCATGATTTGTATTTAAAGATCAAGAAATAAGAAAAATCTAGATCTAGAAAAGACATTAAAAGCAAGAATTGAGATGTGTTATAATTTCCAACCAACAATCAAGATTAGAAGTATGGCTCGTAGGAGTAGATTGGATCTATAGATGTGATGAGATCTAAAGATTACTAATTCTTATCCATTAATAAATTGATACTAGATCGATGCAAATTCATCGAGGTTTAAGGATCTTTGCGAGAAAATTAGGAATTCCGCAACTCATCCTTTGTCCTTTCGATGGATCGCATTCAAATTCTAGGTTCTAATTAATCAAATGTTTAATAGTTGTTCCCTAATTACGAGTGAACACGATCAAGAAAGCATCATCTCGAAACTAGGTTATTAATCATTTAATTAACTAGAATTTCCAAACATTATAGGATTTAAGAATTGTAAAAATATCTAAATCATCATCATCTAAAGATCGTCACAACTCCTACACGAGCGGAGATTACTCAAACATCATGATCACAAACACAATCACAAATTGAGATCTAATCATTATGCTTGAATTAAAAGATAAGCAAGAGTATAGAAAATTCACCTTTATTTATCGACAAATTTTGTTACAACTCTCTTGAATTTACAAAAGGAAGGAACTAGATCGTCGATTTCGGCTTCGCTCGGCTCCTTGAGTCGCGGATTGGCGTGGATCTCTTGCTCCGTTGGAATCCGGCGTCGCTTCTAAAGGTTGAAGGCTCTCTTGCTCAAATTGATCTCGGGATCTTGATCTTGATTTTGAATTGAGGATGGGGATTGAATTTGGCACAAGCTTTTGTCACTAAACTTGTGGGTAGAAGATGGTGGTGATTCTTGAACCCTTTTCCCTCTAGATCTAGGCTCCTTTTTTATAGACCTCTAGATCTAGGATTGAAATTTGAATTCCCTCCACAAGTTAGTTAACCAAAAGATTTAAATTTCCCTCCAAAAGTTTGTTAAGCTTTAAATTTTGAATTTCCCTCCAAGAGTTTGTTGAGCCGAGCCTTCTAGATGTGCCACGTGGAGCTTCTGGGGTCTTCTGGAAGCTTTGGCCGTTAGAATTAGGCATGTGATGAAATTGGGTGTAATGATCTCACTATGTGGCCGCGGATCCGCCGCTCAAAGGGGGCTTGGGCCGCGGATCCGCGGCCCTTTGGTGGCCTTGCTGCTTGTATTTTCTTCTGTGGGCTTAGGATATCATATGGGCCTTATTCTGATGTGTTGAATTTTATTTGGCCTTCTGAATTACTACCAGATCTTCAGCCTTTGAGTTGGCGTATCTTTTATCAGATCTTTTCCCAATTTTGGGCTCTGCTTCCAGAATTTCCTGCATAGACTCTAAGACAAGAGTTGCGCAATACAAGGATAATGCGATGCCATGAAAAACACACAATTTCCCTAAAAAATGCTGGTTTTAGCACACAGTACAAGTAATCCCGTATTTTACATGTGTTTTGCAAATATGTGTGATATGAATACCGGATACCTCTACTTGACTGCAAAAGGTAGGGAAATTGCTGTGTTAGAAATGCCGTATTTTCGACTGATCAGGTTTTACGAGAGGGTTCGGACACATACGTGTTTTTACGCACGTACGATGTTCGGACAGTTTATACTAGCAGGCTTTGGTTTAAGCCAGATTCTAATATTCGATTATTGGATTTATACAGTCTCAGTATTTCCATGTTTTCACGGATGGGAGAGGCATTCTCGTAATTAGTCGAGAAGTTTCTAGAAGATTGATGAGTTGGAGGCTTAGGTGGAATTTGCATTAAATGGATTAGTGACTCATGGTGTGATTCATCCAAATGAGTTAATGAAGCATTTATTGCTTAATGACTCATGAGATGATTCACTCTAAGAGAGTTAATGAAGCATGATTGATATTATTATTATGTTATTCATTTAATAATTATCATGCTTCATATATTCTAAAATGAGACATAATTCATTATCATTCTCACTCACACCTTCTCTTTCCTCAAGCTCTCTCTCTCTCTTCAAAGAACAACCCCTAACCTCTCATGTGTTGAGATCCAAGGGTTAGCAAGACTAATAGATCCCTAATCCTCTTCTATATTCTCTAGGTTGCTTTGATTAGCACTCATAGTCACCTAATTACCTCAAGTGAGAGGTTAAAGGTTGGAGAAGTAGCTCTCGGGTGGATCTTCTATCACATCGAGGAGGCCGATGAGGAGGTGATCAACAAGAACAAGAAGGACATAATTCATTAGGTATAATCATCTATCATAGTAGCTAATCACTTCTATATAGTTGTTAGTTAGGTTTTAGCAAAGATCCGTAAAGTTAGTCGATATTAGTTTAAACAAAATGATTGTTTTACCTATTCCGCATCCCCGTATCATGTGGGGTGTCTAACGTCGACTTACATTTGCAGGGTTGCTTGCCGCTCTCGTAGGGGTCTAGGGATGTAGGTTTTTCTATTCATCATGACCGTTGAATCTGTCTTTTTCGTCACTGGCTGAATTTAAAATACGGACATCCTAGTATATCCAATATTTCATATATTGACTTCTGCTACATTGTTTTGTGATGTGATCATATAACTGCGTGAGACGAATGCTATATATATAATAAACGTTTTTTATGTTTTGCACCCGCGCTAGTCCAGCCCCCGCTCTTCCGTTAGTTAAATAACATAACGGTGCATGACGGGCCTCGTGGCGAATGCTGATAGTATATGTGTACGTTCTATTTTCGTTTCTTTTCTGTGATGTTTAGGGAAACATAAATGATGGGACTTTATTAATGAGATTAATGGAAAGAAAAGAAACCTAAAGATATTGTAGAATCGAAATTTTAAAAAGATAGCTCTAGTTCTTACTTTGCATAGTGGTATTCCTTGATGAATATCCAACACCTCATTCGATAAGGAAAGAGCCGAGATCTATTCATCGGGAGTGACCTCTTTAGAAAAACTAGCTAAGGCTACCAAAAACACTCCTTTTCAAATCACTAGATTCTATAACGATATCAAGTTCATTACGTTAAAGGTTTTCTTCATAACCAGTCGTAGCCCTCCGTCATTTCAGATAAGTGCTATTTAGTATTCGTGCTGCGTTTGCTGACCATAGGGAAGGGGCAATGTACGGTAGCTGATTAGTGCTTATCTGCCGCATGTGATGCAATTGGATTAGGTAGTCGTCCGGCTTTATTGACCTTAGCCAAGGGTCGTACGAGTGTGTTTAATTCAATCATGAAATGATGGGTGAACATGGATAGCGCTTATGATTTGTTGAACATAGCCAAGGTCATAAGTCGCTAGGGATAAAACAGATATTGGGAATTTCAAGTGTTGAAATTTTCAATGAGATTGCATACCTTTTATGAGATAGTTGGATCCCGATACCCACTGTGAGTAAGAGTTACCCCTGAGAGAGTTTTCCAATTTACAATTAGCCGATCCAGTAGATGTCTAAGAAAGGTGTTAACGGGGTTATACCCCTGCGGAAAAGAGGTTATTTAATTAGTTCCATGCGAAAGCATGGGGAGACTCCCTCGGAGTACCAATACCTGCCTGACTGACCGATTGGCGAACTTGTAGGGTGTAATTAATCCCAGCTAATCTTACCTTTTATGGTTTGAAGGAAGATTTGATAAAAACAGTGGGAGCCATCTTGGTTAGATAAGATAATAAACAATGCAATGTTGCAAAGAGTGCATGCTAATGCGTTTCCTTCTCTCTCTCTCTCCAGGTAGCTGAGATAATATCTCTCAATTCATGATACATCTTGGTGGAACCTGGATGAGCACTATAAGCTGACTGATGTGCCTGCTCTAGGATCTCGCGCTTCAGCCCTCGGTATCTGGTACACATAAACGAGTCCTAAAACGCAGCACACCGTGGTCATCAATCAGGAATACTGACTCTCTACCCTACCGAACATCCTCAAAAATCTCAGACAAACGAGCATCGTCAGGCTGTGCCTCACGGATACGATCTAGTAGAAAAGGACGGGCGCGGACATGAGCAAGCTGTCCCCCAGTGGAAGTGAACTCAAACTGCACTCTACTGTCACACAAGATCTACCAATCTGTAGAAGACTGTCTCTGAATTGCGCTCAACCGGGACAAGGTACCTCCGGGCTTACGTCTCAAAGCATCAGCTACTACACTTGCCTTGCCCGGGTGATAAAGGACCTCACAATCACAATCCTTCACAAGCTCCATCCAACGGCACCGCTTCAAGTTCAGATCCCGCTGATGGAAGATGAATTTCAAGATCTCGTGGTCCGTGAAGATCTGACACGACTCTCCGTATAAGTAGTGCCTCCAAATATTAATCGTAAAGACCACTGCAGCCATCTCAAGAACATGAGTGGGATAATTCTGCTCGTGCTTCTTCAGCTGCCGAGAAGCGTAAAAGATAACTCTATCACGCTGCAACAATACACAACCGAGCCCCACTCGAGAAGTATCACAGTAAACGACATAGCCGCCCGATGCAGAAGGCAAAGATAAAACTGGTGCAATCGTCAACCGAGTCTTCAACTGCTGAAAACTCTGCTCGCATGCCTCAGTCCAAAGAAAAGGAATACCCTTCCGGGTCAGTCCGGTTAGCGGTGCAGCGATAATCGAGAAATCCTGCATGAAACGGTGGTAATAACCAGCTAAGACCAAAAAGCTGCGGACCTCGGTCACCGATATAGGTTGGGCCAAAACTGTACAACCTCGATCTTCTTTAGGTCCACACGAATACCGTCTCCCGTAACCACATGACCCAAGAAGTCAACACTATCAAGCCAGAATGCACACTTCGATAATTTAGCAAACAGTTGGTGCTCTCTCAATATCTGCTAAGCTATCCTCATGTGCTGCTCATGCTCCTCTCGACTTCTAGAATAGACCAGAATATCATCAATAAACACAATAATAAACTGGTCGAGGAACGACCTGAAAATCCGGTTCATCAAATCCATGAACGCTGCTGGGGCATTGGTGAGTCCAAACGACATCACCAAAAACTCATAATGCCCGCAGCGTGTACGAAAAGCAGTCTTCGGAATGTCATCATTCCGAACCCGCAACTGATGATAACCCGATCGTAAATCAGTCTTAGAACAATGTCCCGCACCCTAGAGCTGATCAAAAAAATCATCAATGCGAGGTAATGGATACCTATTCCACATCGTAACTCGGTTTAATTGACGATAATCAATGCACAATCTCAAACTGCCGTCCTTCTTTTTGATGAACAGAACAGGAGCTCCCCAAGGAGAAACACTCGGACGCACAAGTCCCTTATCAAGCAACTCTGGCAATTGATCCTTAAGCTCTTTAAGCTCCGCCGGGGCCATCCGATAAGGCAGTATAGAAACAGGCCCCGTGCCGGGGATCAAATCAATGCAAAACTCAATATCGCGCTCTGGCGGCATTCCAGGTAACTCATCGGGAAATACGTCGGGAAAATCTCTTACAATAGGAATCCGGTCTAATGAATCTTTTGTGGCACTGGTATTACGAATAAAGCTAAGAATCCCTGACATCCTCTCCTCAAGAGCCGACTAGCGCAAAGGGCGGAAATCAACCTGTGAGGGGCGGCACTACGATCCCCCTGCACAACAAGAACTGGCTCGCCTGGAAAACAAAACCTGACTTCTTTCTCACGGCAGTCCACAGATGCATAGCTAGTAGCTAACCAGTCGATGCCAAGGAGAACTTCGAATTACAACATATCAAGAAGGATCAAGTCGACGGAAAATTCTCTATCTCCAATACGAACGTCATACGACCAAAACATACGTTACGCAACAAAAGACTCTCCAACAAGAGTTGTCACGACAAGCGTCTGATCTAGCAATGACGACTCTCGGCCCAACCTCGGCACGAAGTGTGTGGAAACATACGAGCAAGTCAACTCCAGATAAAATAAAACATGTGCATCAAAAGAACATACAGAAAGAGTACCTGAGAAGACTGCATTCGACGCCTGCGCATCCTGATGAGTCAAAGAAAATACCCGAGCATGCCCTCTACCGGCAATTGGCTATCCTCAGTCTCCGCCACCCTGTCCTCTCTGAACAAAACCTCCGTGACCACGACCTCTCTGAGAATAAGTCTGACGCGAAGCAAAAACAGACGTAAGAGGCAACTCTCTCTGAGGTGGAGAAGGTGGTAAGATAACATGTGGAACCGCGGCCTCTCCCTGGCGTACTTCAGTACAATCTCTGACGTGATGATACTGACTCCCACACTGGAAATATCCAGATGACGACTGCTGACCCTCCTGTGGATATGAGCTAATTAACTGGCCTCGTCTCAAGCCTCTGCTACCCCTACGTCCTGAAAGGAATCTGTCGCGTCTATACATCGGTCTCCGGGCTGATACATTAGTACGCATCCTCTTCGGTTCCGAAATGACCGAATTCCCGGAAATACGCTCCTCTACCAATAGGGCTGCATCCACTGCGGCTGCATATGTCTCAAAATGCTGGGCGCCTATAGAGAGGAACAACTGGGTAATCAGGCCTAGTACAAATCTCTTGATACGCCTCTCCTCAGTATCTACTAAATACGGACCATATTTTCACGACCCAAAATATTAGCTCATGACCGGCACTTAAATTACGCAACTTCTACAGGCGTAATGTAACCTAAGTAAGTCGCAACCCAGAAATCTAAACCTTACAACAGAAGTAAGTAAAGAAAATATTGATACAACATTGAGAAACTTAAGTAAAAATCATTAAACTTATCTTAACTCTTTTCTTTGGTTTTCATAAAAATTCGGTAGCACCTTCTTTGTAAAAACTAGCCCCGAAAACGGGTACAACAAGGAATATAAAGAAAGCATTCTAAACGGGAGCAAAACACGCCCAACGGCGGAAACAACACCACAAGTATAAATAACAAGTATACGACGCCCAACGATGAAGATCCACATAAGGAAATAAAGTAAAGCAAGACATCAACCACAAAAGCGAACATAAAACCCATCGCTCAAGTTTCGCAACTACAAGTCTTCTAAGTCTGCCACATATACAATTACTAGTTTCTAATTTGATGGAGTTACTAGATACAATATGAATAACAAGTACGAGAGGGGCACGATCTAACATATACCACCTACCAAAACAGATCACTCGAAAGCAAGCTTTGTGCCAGCGATGCCGCTACTGATCCAAGCGGACAACCTGCAAGAAATGTAGCACAACAGGGGTGAGTTGCCAACTCGTGAGTAGAAAACATCAACAGGTAGAAATCGAAATAAACAACGATTCCTATGTCAACTATATCATAAAGGTAATACTATGATATCTAGAGTGACCGTATCTGCATATGTGACAACACAATATAAATGCTTAACAGCAAGTGTATATCACCCAACAATGAATCAATGCATGTATGCAGGTGGATCTCGCCCAACAATAAAATCAATGCATGTATGCAGTGGATCTTGTCCACGTGTCAACCACTGACACAACAACTCCTGCATGTAAATATCATAAAAGTATATGCAGGTAAATATGAGGATATCAAAGAATGTGTATCCATCAATGCCATATCACAATAATGGAAACCTGGGTGTCTATCACCGACACCCGAAACATCATGAATACCCGTGTCTAGAATCGACACGTAAATCCTCATAACTCAGGCGCTGTCACCATGAATGGCCCTGACGTCATGTCCATACATCACTCCGGTCGGTATCCCCACGATAACCGCCGAGTTCAAATACTATCACCGGTAGGTACTTGCCAGCCTTCCAGGCTCATCGCCTATCATCTGCGATCATCTTGCCGAGGGGAACCATAACGGGCTCCACCATGTACCCGCACACGACCCACTACACTCCTCGCATTGGGTATATATCACAAATCTCATAACCGAGAAATCTCATGGTGGACGCATCAAAATATCATATCAAGAGAAACTGGGTTTTCAAACAATACATAGTTTCTTGAAAATACCCCCACGGTTCTCAAATCCATAAATCACATGAAATACATATCTCACTGCGTAAAATCCATATAAAACTGATATATACAACATAAAACATCAATATGAGCATATAAAGGGAAAACCGCTCTTTTAAATGAGCCCATCTTTAAAAATATATCTTGCGGTTCCCAAATCCTCCGAAAACAAGTGCAGTATCATATGAAGTGTACATGTAACTGTAGCAAGATATAAGTATCTACATGTAATCAAGTATGTATGATGCATTTCATAAGTGCAATGGCGCAATAGTCAACGTCTCAATATCACCTGTCAATGCAATACCACCTAGGGGTATATGCAACTGTAGCGAGATATGTGTGTGTACATGTCAGTATGTATGCATGATGTACATGTAGCTCTAGCAAAGTATGTGGGTGTACATGTCAATATATCATGCAACCTAGCATAATGATATGAACATGGCAGTATATCATAGCATGATATAGCAATTCTACTATGTAAGTGACATAGCAATTATCGATGAAGAAGTGTGTGCGCCGGCAATCTGTGTAAGTGTAACATATGCATCATCGATAATGGTGTAGTGTACAAGCACAGGTATAAGAAATGCAATGAGAATAGCATGAATGCAGCATAATGCATATAATGAATCAAATGCTATGGGGTGTACATATCAACAAGACCGAGTCGGTGAATCTATCAATCAACATCCAGCCTCACAACATCACGTACGGTATAATCCATCGTACGACATCCTCTAATCAAGAGTATGGATAAATCAACAGATAAAAGTCATCGCGTACGGTAATCTAATGTACAACGGCATTAACAACTAGGGATTCTATCGACCTATACAATATCGGGGTACGGATCTAAGTCTCGTACGGCATATCACTCATTATGCAATCATTATCCATAAAAAATATATACCTATCTCTCAGGTCACATCCATGTCAATCTCATATCAGGGGACCTACAAAGGTATCAACAATCGCGTATCGACTCGAATCCATATAATGACATATCACACTAAGTCATCATATCACATTGTATACTCGTTCGTCACATTAATATCTCAC
The DNA here is from genome assembly GCA_030015575.1 of Agapanthus africanus. Lineage (NCBI taxonomy): Eukaryota > Viridiplantae > Streptophyta > Magnoliopsida > Asparagales > Amaryllidaceae > Agapanthus > Agapanthus africanus. The sequence continues at coordinate 371,227,761 of JASDDO010000018.1, read as the reverse complement.
ATCACAATTAAAGAACATCACACTTGTCCTCTTCCGAAATCGTACTTATCATGATTCACTTATTATTTCATGTTCTAATAAAACAATATGTTCACTGGTGTTCACTTCTATCATATTATCTAGCAAAGCTTACAATCACATCAGTCGAATCTCATTATCAGGATATAATAATCAAACGATCTTTCAATCTAATATTTGCGGGGGTGCTATACGCCATCCACCCGACTTCCCCAGTAGATATAAATCTACTCACCTGCTAAACTCCTCGCTTAGACGTAGTCGATGCGCTTCGTCGTCTCAGAATCCACGCGAAGGTACCTACAATCAATACGAATTCGCAAAGCTATTAACATTAAATTCCGAAATCCAAAACGGCACGCGGTGCACTCATAGGTTAGAACCTATAGCCTACATATGTAAAACAATCAACTACACTTTTTGTTGACGTACACATATCCAACGACCAAGTACAACATCCAAAACTCAAAACTAAGAATCCAAATACCGTAAACTTAGCCGAAACCCTAAATAGGGTTGCTATACATGAAAACTGCCACATTAAAAACCCAATAATACCAATACGCATTTACAAACACAATAAATATTGTAGGTATTAATATTTACGTCATCTCCATTTTCATTTAAAACCCACGTCAAATTTTACCGAAAAGCTAGTAAGCAGTTACATCATTTTATCTCAATTTAACACAAGTCTAGAAATTTAACAATTCTAGAGATTGCAAAGATTGCCATTAAGCATAACTAAGTTATCCAAACTATATCCATAATTTTAATCTTTCCTAAAAAATGAGTTAGAAAAACCTAGTTTGCGATTAAGCTTAATAAAGCGATTAGGAAAAATAACAATTATTATTTTCACAATATACTTAACTTTTCCAAGTCTACACATCTTGCTTAACAACATAAAAACATCAAAAGCCTAACTTGATTTCATAATAATTAACAAGAATTAATTATAAATGAACTTTAAAGCTATAATTAGCACTTAATTAAGCAAGCTTAAGAATTAAGCAACAATTTAAAAGATTAGGGTTATGATTTATACCTTACAAACAAAATCTCAATTTTAGCAACATCACCAAAATTAACCCTCCAAAATGATGCTCTTCTTGAAGATCAAAGCATGATTAGGCTTAAGGATTAATGGATATGAATTTAATTTGGAGTTTAAAGGATTATTTGTGGATTTCTGATGAGTTTTTGAGAGCAAAAGAGTGAAGAATTGAGCAAGGAATGAAGGAGGGCAGAAAAGAATGGCTAGGGTTCAGCTAAGGGAAGTGGGGGGAGGGGGAGTTTTGTGAGAATTGTGTAGAAAAATCTTGTAAGAAAGAGTATTAAATGCTAATAAATGCAAATTTGCCATCTTTTCTTCTATTTCTTTTCTTTAAAAAAAGAAATCCTTTTGTCACAAATACCTAGATTTTTTTGAGAGAAGGTTCTAAATTAATTCTAGCGATTAGATTAGCAATGAACCCAATTAGAACTAATTAACCCACACAAAAAAGTAATTTCCACTATTTAAGTGCATAAATAATACATTAAAATACTATTTCATTAGGGAAAAATTCTATGTGAACCAAAACTTCCCATTGACCCCCAAAGCTCGCGTACTAGCTTTATTTTAGCTAAAGTAGGTGCCGACAATTTTATACGGAAGTTTGATCAAAATCGGTTAAAACGGAAAATACCGACTATTTACCCTAAAAAGGAAAAATTCGTATAACGATTTCAGAAACGTTACAATCTTCCTCCTTAAAGAAATTCGGTCCCCGAATTTAAATTTAAATTTAAACCCCCAAATGCTAAAACATTGCAATAAACAGCTAAATCAACGGTGTTCCGAAATAACGGAAAAAAACAGAAAACCACAGCGCATCTTGCGCGCCGGAAAAATGAGTACTAAACTCAAAACCGATCTCCGTCGAGCGTCACGCAAATCAGCAGACTTGTACACATATCATCGGAGTCACAAAGGAGATACAAATCTCAAATCCACTTCCGAAATACCATATGCACTAATCAAATACCATAATACATATAGTACGCATCCCGTTGGAAAAAAATCTCCAAAAACCGAATAAATCATATGCATAATCTTTTCTGAATTGCCGCGTAATACGTAACTCACGGCACAAGTGGCGGACGCTCATTGATAAAGTAATAATATACTAGCATATGTGTTTTGCCAAAATATGCGTCCCGCCTTTTTGAAATATCCCAAAAGGGTTTATTTGTAAACTTTCGTGTCACACGCAGACATGTAAGAAATAGCGAGACTATAGCTCCTTTTTGAAAGCTCTTAGTAAACTTTTTATGCATGCAAAAGTACACAGGTACCGTGTAACACCTTAGAATTTTTTTAGTGGCTAATTATATTTTAATATATGGTTTTTAATAAAAAGTTTACCAAATTGATTTTCAAATATTTTATCCTATTTAATGAATATTTTATTAGATTTTTCCTAGGCTTGCACACACTTGTACATGTTAACTAGGGTTGTAATTGGGGTTTAACCATGATTAGCAAACATGGTGAGCTAACCATTTTCCTAATCTAGTTTAATAATTGTGTATGGTTGTTTTTAAAATAAAATGAAAAAGGGTTTGAAAAATGATTTTCTTTTGTTGACCAAAGAGAGAGAAGAGCATGGTGCTGCATGGTGTGAGCCATGCCTTATTTAATGAGGGAAGAGAAAGAGAAGGGAGGGGGATTTGCCTTTTTCTCTCATTTCTCCCTCTCATTTTCTTTTCTCTCATTCTCTCACACTCACACACTCACACCAGCAGCTCAACAGCAGCAGCAGAGGCTCCAGCAGCAGCACCAACAGCAGTAAGTAGCATCAGCATCAGCGCAGGCAGCATCAGCAGCAGCTTCATTGCAGCAGCAGCAACATGCAGCCCCTGCATCACCAGCAGCTGTAGTAACTCAGTTCTTCTCCTTCTCCTGCTTCTTGGGGTCCCTTTAGGGTATAACTCTTAAACTCAATCCCCTAGTTGCTAAGCTTGTGTGTTGTTTAGCTTCGATTTGCGATAAAAGTTAACTTTTGTGCTAATTATGGTGATTTGTGTAGGGTTTTGGTTAAGTGATGATTGTGTTGGTTAACCCTGCCGATTTAAGTGTTATTAGGGTCACCTTAACTGAGATTAACCCCAGATTTCACTAAAATACCATAGTGTTACCATTTTGTGCAAAATTCGTGTTTTTAAGCTATATTGTAGCTTTCTGTGACCTGCTTTTGATCCGGATCCTTCAGGGAAAAATTGAGGAAACTGGAGCATGCTTACTAGGTATAGACCACACTACCAGAACACGAGCCCCTATTTCTAAAACCTGGCCGCAAATTTAAGTATTCTGGCCGCAAATTGCGGCTAGGAAGGGGAGATGGGTGTTGGAGTTTTGGCAAGGGTAGTCTACTATGTTTTACAATGTTTTGGCATGTGCAATTTTGTGAGATTTTACCTGTAGAAAAATTTGGGATCAAATATCGATTTGCTAGTTCGTTTTAGTTGCGCGATACGCGCGATACGTGAGTGGGTTCTGTGATCCAGCGAGTCGCGGCGTATCGGATAGTTTTAGACGCGTATATACACGTTTCAGCGTACCGTGCACACACGCGTTTAGTTCGCGACGCGAGTTTCTCGTTTGGTTTCGATATCGCGTTTTGTGAGATATTTTGGTTATATATGGATTTCTTGTATAATTTCCAGGTTCGCAGGCGGGTACGTCAGACGCAGCAACGAAATGGAAGTAGGTTGTCGGCTACGTGTAGCACGCGACCAGGTGAGTAGATTTAACATCTACAGGGGAATCGCCCGCATGGCGTTATGCGTCTGGGCTAGGAATGTCAATACCTGTCGCATATTCTAGGTTATATTTAGAATTGTGCATTCACCCTATTACTTAGATGTTGTGGTATTGTGACTAGTAGCCGTAGGATACTGCACATATTATTGACGGTTCATGTTGCACGAGCACGGATTGTATGCTACACACACACCGTCAATAATTGCCATGTCACACAAAAACCATTTATAGATATTATATTGCTTGGTTAGGGACTTTGCGACATCGATTCACATTAGTCATCACATATGACATTTAGCTACAGGTATACCTTACTCACATATTCTACTTATACCCAGGGGTTATACTACATCAGTTCTTATAGGTAGATACCTATACCTTGTTACACCTGTATGTTACACATATATCAGTTACAGTTACATACTTACCTTTACTGATGTTGCTTAGCGGTTTCTTCCTTTTATATGCTTACATTTCAGTTATGTCGCGCATATTATATTCATGGTTTTGCGCATTCTTATATGGATTTTTTCATGATGTTTTCTGGATTTAGGAACCGCGGGAGTTCATAAAATTATGCGTTAATTGAAAAACCCGGTTTCCTTGATATGATATTTGCGCATCCACCATGAGTTTTATCGGTTCTGATTTATATATACCCCTACGAGGAGGCGTCGAGGCTGTAGAGGGTACATGGTGGGGCCCGGAGGTACCCCGGGACAAGAAAGGGATGTCGATGTACCACGCCGATGAGCCCGGCAGGGGAACCATACCATCCGGTGACAGTACTAATGACTCGGCGGTGATCAGGGGGATACCGTTGGGAATCATGTATGTATTGATACGTGAAAAGACGAGGGTCAGAGCTTGGCACTCGTGCTTTTCGGGATAGCGTATGATACATACCTATCAGGATGCTAGTTTTGGAGACGACATATGATAGATCAGTATTTCTGTGTCGATACTTGGCACATTGGTTTCATGATATTTCTAATTACTCTTTGTATATATAACAGGGGATTCAGCAGTTGTTATATATACCCTTACACCAATATTAGTAGAGTGGGATGCTAATATATGTGTATTGACCCCATCATATTTATTTCTGCAAATATATATTTAGGATGTTAGAATTTTACTTGAGATTTGATTTGGGATATAGGTGATTCATTGAGATTGGATACTGGATATATATATGAGATTGTTGATTTGTACATTCGGGATATAGGAGATTTATTCGATATTGTACATTGAGGAGATATGAGACTTATATGATATGAAAGCCGATTGGGGGCTGATTTGATGGATTGGGATTTTGAGTGTCTTGATGGATTGGGATCCTACCACGATGTCAGGATTCCGTGGAAATAACATATTTCTCTCTATACCTCACACCTATTTGTTTATGCACTGTTTCATGTATTAGTAGTACCTGTTAGTGTACCTTCATGATTGTTGCATATTTACATTCTCATATCCTTATTGCATGATTATTGTATACTGATTGTCATATTATTATTGCTCCATATATTTGTTGTACCTGCTAGTGTACTTTCCGTTATTCTGCATTCATATGACCTGTTACTGTTAATTGCATATCTTAGATTCATGTTGTACGTACATACCTGCGATTACCTGCATATGTTATCTACTATTCACGAGTTGGCAACTCACCCCCGTTGTGCCACAGTTGTTTTATAGGGTGTTTCCCCAGAGTGGTCGAGGCAGGCTATCCATTTATCATCTTTTGCTACAGATACCGCATCGGCTCACAGTGGGCTATTTTGCTTAGGTGGGTTTTGGTGGTTATCTGTATTTTGTATTGTATATTGAGCTATCCTTGAACTCTCCATCAACTGTTATTTTGTTGACTTAGAGACTTGGTGAGGACTGTTGGTGATAGTGCCCTCAGAGTCAATTATTAGATGACAGGCACGTGATTGCAATGATTGAGGGAGGACCTGTCCCAGTAGGACAGTCTTACTCAAGCTGATAGTATGCTATCTGGTTTATCTTTATCATCGTGTACTGCTTTAGGTGACCTTACGAGTCGCTATTACACGTTGATAGAGCCCCTAGGATTCTTGCTTGACTACCAGCAGTATGAGGGCGATCATATACGTGAGAGCTGGAGTCTATAAGCACATCCTTAAAAGGTCCCTAGTCGTGGGAGTTTCGAGACAGGGAATCGATTCTCCAGAGTAGACTAGTGTATACAGTCGAGATCCTGACGAGGGGCGGTGGCCGGTCTCACAAGCCACTGGTGTCAGTTGGTTCATCTAAGATGTATACAGGTGCTCATTGGGTTATGAGTACACCGGACAGGACTCGCCGGGAACCTGCTAGTTGGTATTATACCTGACGTCAGATAGCAGTTCCCTGGTGACATGTGTACAGGTTAGTTCATCGACCTGAGATCGTCATTTGTCTCGTGTGAGTTCCCACTGTGCTTTGATTACTACCCTACCACGCTCAAAGGAGACGTGCAAACAGGTTTTAGTTGGGTACAGTCCCGAGCCACATGGAGGCAGTGAGAAGATCTGCGGGGGTTCGTCTCTCCCGGTATTGGAGGTGAGGTCGCGCTGTGTCTAGGAGAGCCAGTACATTAAAATTCCTTGGCCAAGGCAGGAGATTTACTGATAGGTATTCCAGTAGTATCTCAGGGTGTTCTGGGCTACACTCCGACACGACTTGTACCGCTATTGGGGGTCTGACTTTTACCAACCCCCTAGGCCCGCCATGCGATGCTCATAAACGAACGGACCAGACTGTACGGATATTTTCACTGACAGGCTCAGTAGGGTGTTAGGATGAGTTCGCTCATCGACGTCGCTTTTGGTCAATAGCTGGTAGCCCGTCATGTAAGGCTAATACCTCTGACGTGCTAGTGGTTAAATCCACAGCCATAGTATTGACGAGTCTTTAGAGTCCCCCACATTCAGTTGCTCAAGTTTTCGGGCGAAACGCTGTAGAGGCCGTATGGAGATATGGCAGGGTTCGATCAGATACGTGCGGTATTGCACGGATCGTGATTGCACGGATTTTACTAGCCGGCTTTGGCTTAAGCCGGATCCTAGTATTAGACAGTGTAGTTTTGTCTCTTTGCATTTGTATTCAGTGGGAATACATATGCGGGCATGTATATGCAGTTGCGTGGTTTTCCTGTAATTTATTACGGGATCAGTTTTCTGAAGTTGCCAGTTTGCATTCCGTTCCGGCCGGTTTTCTTTTGTTCCTTCCCGGCCGGACTTTCCGATGGAGGGGGTTATTTGCAAGTTTGCAAATAACATTTGTGGAGGGGTTTATTTGTGAAAGGAGGGGTTATGATATGACTATCATCATTATATTCCTTTTGCATTACTTGTCTTGCATTAAATGAGAAAAGAATGGATGAGATTTTGATGTGGTTTTTGTTGTGACCATTTTTCCTTTATCATTCCTTTTTTTCTCCTCTTGTTTTTGATTCATTCTTTTTTCCCCAACATTCAAGAGTGGCCGGCCATATTGCTAGAGAGAGAATTCACCTTGAGTGAGAGGAGATTGATCATCTCATTTTGCTTGCTAAAATGATATCACCATTTTCCCCAAAGCTCATTTTTCTTTCTCCACCTCCACATCCATGGCAACAAAACCCCAAAAGAGACATAGCCTACTACACTAGTCTACAGCACTCCTTGGACGCGTCGGCTAGCCAACTTCGCGCCCGAGTTGCCTCTGTCCAGAGGTGGGAGCCCGTAAATGAACCCGGCTACGTGGTGCCCTTTCTGACGAGGAGGTGACGGACGGAGATTCCGCGGGAGATCGGAGTGAAGACGAAGACCGAAGGACACGGATCGCTTAGTATACTTCTCTACTCTTATTCTAGTTTGCTAGTAGCTAGGTTAATAGCCCGATCCGGGATTTTTGTGCGCGGTGGTGCCGGTTTGCTAGTTCGCAAAGTATTTTTCGTTTCCGCGTTTCCGGTGTCGGATCGACGGCCAGGGCGCCGCCGTGCACTTACATTGGTATCAAAGCCACGCCATTAACTTAGCCTAGCTTGCTCTAATGTGTTTAGAACTCGATCGAACCAAAAATTCCCAAAAACCGTATTTTCCAAAGCACAAGTTTTTATCGAATTTTTTTTGGCTCCAAAAATTTTTCAGGTTGTTGCAGAATATTGTGCAGGGAATTCTAAGCACTCTGTGAAAAATTGGTCACGTGATCTCACCATACCACCGTGGAACCGCGGCCAAACCCATGCTTAGGCCGCAGTTCCGCCGCGCTTTTGACTGTTCATTTGACCAAATTTTTGCAGAGAGCTTTTGAGTTGAAAATGGGGGTTTTGGGATATTCTTTTTGGGCCCAGATTTTCTGTGAGTGCTACAGTACTGCTAGGGGCCCACTTCGCTAAATTTGTTCGATCGGATATTTTAAACACATTAGTTCATAGTATTTACATTATATCTGCGACCGTGAATGTCACTTGATCGGTAAATCCTGTCTAACTGCTATAGCCCGGTTAGACGGATTTGCGAACGTGACATTCACGTTGATGTTCTGTGTTGTGCTGTGATGTTGCGGATTGGTCGTGGGGGATAGCCTGGTTGCAATATTAGTACAGTTTTGTTTTATATGTACATTTGATATTGCGGGGCGAGCGTCCGACATGTGGACTGCCGTCACTGCCTGTTTGTATTATTATTTTAGGGCACGACCGGGTCGAGGTCGATGTACCCGTTGTATGTGTATTTTACCTTCTGTACTAGGATTACCCCGCGGAGGGGTGCACGGATAGCCGAGTTCTAGAGGGCAACGAGCCCGCATCTCATGGCGTTGAGACGGAGGGGGCTTTACTCTAGAATTGGCGGGCTATTTGCCGCACTCGTAGGGTATACAGGTTGACCCAGGAGGGGTGCCCAAGTTACCGGATTCCGTGAAGTGCTGGGTGGTCCATTCACGTTGTTGAAGGGGGCTGCCTTGCTTTAGGTTTTGGCGGGTAACTTGCCACTCCCGTAGGGGTCTAGGATCTCATTGCACAGGCTATCCACACGACCAGGGGAACGTCGGGTGTCAGTAGCGGCTCTATGAAATCCGGGGATCCCAGATATCTGTATTGCTCTGTGATGCCGGTTACATTTCTGTGCTGTTGCATTTTTATCACGCCTTGAGCGAATATTATATATTGATATATATACTTGTAGATGTTGTATATGTTTTGCATCCGCGCTAGTCCAGTCCCCGCTCTGTCGTTAGTTAAGTAACCTAATGGGTGATGACGGGACCCAGTGGCGAATGCGGATGGCATATACGTACATCATTATTTTCGTTCTTTGTGGTGTGATCAATTGATGGGACTGCGTTGATTCGGATCAATGCAAGATAAACAAACCTATTTTGATATTGTTGGAACACTTTTCAAAAAGCTGTTATTGCAAGGGCGTTCTCTTTTGTTTTGCACAGTGGTATTCAGTTGGAATATCCTGCTCCTCAGTCGACGAGGCAAGGGCCGAGATCCCTTCACCGGGAGTGACCCCTTGGACAAAAGTTTGCGTCAGAGCAATAACTTCACTATAGCCGATTACTTTTTCTTTGCATCGTGGTATTCAGTTGGAATATCCTGCACCTCATTCCACGGGGAAAGAGCCGAGATCCCTTCACCGGGAGTGACCTCTTTAGTAAAGGTTTTCGTCACTATATTTTTACAAAGCTATCCGTTCCTTCAACGATATCAAGTTCATTACGTTAAAGGTTTTCGCCAGAAACCATTCGTAGCCCTCCATCATTTCAGTTAAATATTCGGTAGTATTCAAGGTATGTATTTTGACCTCAGGCCAAGGCATAGTGATTGGTAGCTGCCGGATATTTATCTGTTGCATAGATAGAATGCGTTGGTTTGGGACAGTCGTACTACTATTTTGGCCTACGTCAAGGGTATGTATGGGTGGGTTCAAATTAACCTGGATAATGATGGGTAGAACTTGACATGTGACTTATGATATTTTGACCTCACGCCAAGGTCATAAGAGCATGGGGCAAAAATCACATCGGAAGTTTCAAAAGAAACTGAAACTTGCCAGATATGCGCTTACCTTCTGGAGTGTGATAACGTGAGCGGATTCCGTCACGTTATCATGCGATGATAGTTGGATCCCGATTCCCACTGATGAGTTAGTTTACTCCTCGGGTGATCCCGGCTAATTCTTCTTTCAGGTTTGGGGAAGAATTTGACGTTACAGTGGGAGGTTTCCAGATTAGATAAATTGATAACCATTCTGATCTAGGTTAGAGTGCACGCTGAGTGTTTCTTTTCTCTCTCTCTTTGGCAGCGACCATTGACCCGACCCTAGACTATGACTCAGTGACCAAGCTGACCGAACCTTCTTAAACACTGGCTTTTGGATTGTCAGAGTTGCAAACCTCTTTGCCACTCCTACTTTTACCCTTTTCTCTAGGACACCCCGTATTACTACGAACGTCCACTTCCATTGGACAAAACCATCGTATGGTTATATACGAACTCGAAGGAATTTATTCGAGGATGGTTTCCGGTTCTGGAGAAAACGAATAGGACTATTCAGTTGTCTTTTCCTTTTACCTTCTCTCAGGTTGCGAGTGTTCCTTGGATTAGGACAGTACACCTATTATGCAAATTGGATAGTCTTCTTCCAAACCTTTGGCTGGTGCTGAATGGTGGGAAATGAAGAAAACCAATTAGCATAACGATGGTGTATAGAAGGTATTATGTAAAGACAAAGAAAGGGATTAGTAAGAGGGCAAAGTAAATTGCGACTGCTATTCACGACCAAACCAAGTATTTCTTCGCCAATCCTAAATCACCTTTGTATTTCTCCAGGACACTCCGTATCACTACGAAGATCACAAGTTTATTGGATAATCCATCGTATGGTTATATACGAACTCGAAAGGAACTTGTTCCAGTTCGGGGATGGATCCTGGATCAGGAGAAATAGTAATAAGGTTTATTCGGTTGTATTTTATCTTCACCTTCTCTCGCATTGCGAGTGCTCCTAGGATTAGGACAGTACACCCATTATGCTTATTGGATAGTCTTCTTCCAAACCATAGGCTGGTGCCGGACGGTAGGGAAAAAAGAAAGCCATTTGGCCTAAAGGGGTGTGCAGAAGGTAATGACTAAAGACATATAAAGGGATTTGGATAGATGGCAAAGAAATATACGGTTACAGTTGTGAGTCTGGATTATGGAAGAGGCATTACTAGGAATACCCGGGTACCCCATCGAAACATCTCAATGTTTCAGTTTCACTGTGTACTGTTAAAAGAAAACTGATTTTCCAATTAGACCTTGCTCCAGGGTATGTATTTACCAGTTATGATTCTCACATCTATATGGTTTTATAGATGATGAGTGGAAGTAAACTATTGGGAATTAGGTGATCATCCTCATTATATCGGAATTCGTTGTAATTGGTGATATTTGAGGAAGTCACCTTGGTTGTTTGCCGGTCGGCAAATATTTGGTTTTGAATATCCGTTGTTATGCACCAATTTCAAATTGATGTATCTGTACGTCTATTTTTATAGAGTGAGATATACTTTTTTGAAATTATGTCTATGACATTTACCTATATCTGTGGATGGTTAGGTAAGGAGCATTGAACAGCGGTGTAATTCTTCTTAACCATAAGTACAGTTTTCAACCTACGACACACAGTGAATGAGTCATTTGACTTAAGGGACTTATACAGAGTTATGTGTATTGTCCAGTGTCCATTAGGACAGAGGGGTAGGTACTCGTACAATATTCGATTTACTTATGACTTCTCTAGTTTTAGACAGGTGTTTCGTAGAAACACAGGGTCCGAGTATTGAGAAGTTATAGGTATAAGAATAGAGTATAGAACCAGGTATTGCAAGTATCGGGATTCTTCAAGGTGATCGAAGATGTAGATACTTGTGTATGGTATTCAGTTGATAGTAATGATTAAGAGAACTTGCTTCTCTTTCAGGTTACTCATAATTGGAAGTATTCCTAAGTTAAGTAACACTGATCGGCCTCCTTCCATTTAGTTGACATGCACTGGAGACAGCTGCATGATTTGAATCTGGTTCAATTAAATCAGTGCCTCTGTTTCTATATTGGATATAGAACAGTTCATATCTTAACATTGTTAAGGTACGGGGAGTTGTCTGGCTTATGCTTAAAACCAGACTCTGGATAACTCAAGGCATGTTTCTGTAATGGCTGTTTGTGGGTTGACCCAGGCTATGACGAGGGTTGACTTTCTACCATCTGGAAGATCAATAGTGATATTGTTCTAGACTCGCCACAGTTTTAATAAAAATGGATTTTTTCAGAAAACAGTAGTGGGTGTATGGTAGAACTGGAAGTGATTCCAGAACCACAAACGATTACTGAAGATTTGATAGGAACCTAAAGATTCAATCTGGTTTGACATTCCATTGGCCACTCCGCAGATGAGGTGGGTAACTTCAGGCACCCGAGAGGTACTCCAGTAGCCTCAAGGACGGTGACAGGGAAGTTCTTGTTTACCCAGACTTGCCATTGCTGTTGTTCCAGACCGTGAGACCCGGGAGGATGAGTATAGCGTCATTCTAAACTAGCTTTAGAAGTGTACGTCTATATGATTCTGCCAGAGGGTTGTCGTGGTCAGTGGGAGCAGCGGAAGCATTGGTGGACAAGTGGCTTATGTCTATTTATAGACTAAAGCAGATGTAGCGGAGATAGATCATCTATTTCTGACATGACAGTCATAGGTTTGACTTCATCAGAATAGGGGATGGATCTGTTAAGAAGGTAGTAGGGTGTGATGTCCTGGTATTTGGATGACATACACAGAGTAGGAAGTGATATTCCTATACTACGATCGGTTATACTTTGGTCGTCACACAGTGGTTTCTCCACATGGGACTTGGACATTATATCAGACATACTGGTTACTAGATCTATGGTTTTAGATCTAGATTTGGGTGGTTTCCCAATTAAGGGTACTTAGACAGCATTCTAAGAGTATTTAGAATGGACGACTCCTGGCACGGTAGTGTACCTGCAGGTGATGGAATCACCCTCTCTAAAGGTGTCTTACAGACTAAAGGGGAGAGGGATGTGCATGATTGGCAGATCACTTGCTTAGGCAATTGAGTCAATCATGAGATGTCAAGTACCACACCAGATGCTGTTTTTGCACTAGATGTAATAAGTTGACATTGATCCAATCCTGGAGAAACAGTCGGAAGCAGTTTTAGAATATAAGTGGATGATCTAGGGATATGATAACGGCAGCCTCCTTCGGGAAACGGTTATCATTCCAGGCCTCCAAGGTGACCAGGATGACAGAGTGGCTGTCAGAGTTATAGTTTTCCTTCTGACGAGGAGCAGTATTTTGGACAGGTGGTCCAAGGAAATACTGAGGGAGGCATGGCGTAGGATACTGATTAAGTTCAGTTGACGATACAGTCTAAGAAGTTTGGATTTGGAGTTCATTTATGAGTTAGGTCCCATCAGACATCCAGACATTCTAATACAGGTATTGCTCATTTCGGGAGATGGCTTTCTCCGCGAACATGAGATATAGAGAGACATAGAAAGAAACATCACAGCGGATCCACTCACCGAGGCTATTCCTCAAACGCAATAGTTTCGCAAACGAGCTTTGTGAGACTGACTAGTAGAGGAGTTGGGTGTTCGGTATCACACGGGCTGTGAGTATGCAACATCGCAATAATTAGCCTTGAGTGCAAGTGGGAGATTGTTGGTGATAGTGCCCTCAGAGTCAATTATTGGATGACAGGCACGTGATTGCAATGATTGAGGGAGGACCTGTCCCAGTAGGACAGTCTTACTCAAGATGATAGTATGCTATCTGGTTTATCTTTATCATCGTGTACTGCTTTAGGTGAACTTACGAGTCGCTATTACACGTTGATAGAGCCCCTAGGATTCTTGCTTGACTACCAGCAGTATGAGGGCGATCATATACGTGAGAGCTGGAGTCTATAAGCACATCCTTAAAAGGTCCCTAGTCATGGGAGTTTCCAGACAGGGCATCGATTCTCCAGAGTAGACTAGTGTATACAGTAGAGACCCCGACGAGGGGTGGTGGCCGGTCTCACAAGCCACTGGTGTCAGTTGGTTCACCTAAGATGTATACAGGTGCTCATTGGGTTATGAGTACACCGGACATGACTCGCCGGGAACCTGCTAGTTGGTATTATACCTGACGTCAGATAGCAGTTCCCTGGTGACATGTGTACAGGTTAGTTCATCGACCTGAGATCGTCATTTGTCTCGTGTGAGTTCCCACTGTGCTTTGATTACTACCCTACCACGTTCAAAGGAGACGTGCAAACAGGTTTTAGTTGGGAACAGTCCCGAGCCACATGGAGGCAGTGAGCGGATCTGCAGGGGTTCGTCTCTCCCAGTATTGGGGGTGAGGTCGCGCTGTGTCTAGGAGAGCCAGTACATGAAAAGTCCTTGGCCAAGGCAGGAGATTTACTGGTAGGTATTCCAGTAGTATCTCAGGGTGTTCTGGGCTACACTCCGACACGACTTGTACCGCTATTGGGGGTCTGACTTTTACCAACCCTCTAGGCCCGCCATGCGATGCTCATAGACGAACGGACCGGACTGTACGGATATTGTCACTGACAGGCTCAGTAGGGTGTTAGGATGAGTTCGCTCATCGACGTCCCTTTTGGTCAATAGCTGGTAGCCCGTCACGTATGGCTAATACCTCTGACGTGCTAGTGGTTAAATCCACAGCCATAGTATTGACGAGTCTTTAGAGTCCCCCACATTCAGTTGTTCAAGTTTTCGGGCGAAACACTGTAGAGGCCGTATGGAGATATGGCAGGGTTCGATCAGATACGTGCGGTATTGCACGGATCGTGATTGCACGGATTTTACTAGCCGGCTTTGGCTTAAGCCGGATCCTAGTATTAGACAATGTAGTTTTGTCTCTTTGCATTTGTATTCAGTGGGAATACATATGCGGGCATGTATATGCAGTCGCGGGGTTTTCCTGTAATTTATTATGGGATCAGTTTTCTGAAGTTGCCAGTTTGCATTCCGTTCCGGCCGGTTTTCTTTTGTTCCTTCCCGGCCAGACTTTCCGATGGAGGGGGTTATTTGCAAGTTTGCAAATAACATTTGTGGAGGGGTTTATTTGTGAAAGGAGGGGTTATCATATGACTATCATCATTATATTCCTTTTGCATCACTTGTCTTGCATTAAATGAGAAAAGAATGGAAGAGATTTTGATGTGGTTTTTGTTGTGACCATTTTTCCTTTATCATTCCTTTTTTTCTCCTCTTGTTTTTGATTCATTCTTTTTTCCCCACCATTCAAGAGGGGCCGGCCATATTGCTAGAGAGAGAATTCACCTTGAGTGAGAGAAGATTGATCATCTCATTTTGCTTGCTAAAATGATATCACAATTTTTCCCAAAGCTCATTTTTCTTTCTCCACCTCCACATCCATGGCAACAAAACCCCAAAAGATACATAGCCTACTACACTAGTCTACAGCACTCCTTGGACGCGTCGGCTAGCCAACTTCGCGCCCGAGTTGCCTCGGTCCAGAGATGGGAGCCCGTAAACGAACCCGGTTACGTGGTGCCCTTTCCGACGAGGAGGTGACGGACGGAGATTTTGCGGGAGATCGGAGTAGAGACGAAGACCGAAGGACACGGATCGCTTGGTATACTTCTCTACTCTTATTCTAGTTTGCTAGTAGCTAGGTTAATGGCCCGATCCGGGATTTTTGTGCGCTGTGGTGCCGGTTTGCTAGTTCGCAAAGTATTTTTCGTTTCCGCGTTTCCGGCGTCGGATCGACGGCCGGGGCGCCGCCGTGCACTTACATGGACGATATTGTATATTATTTGTGGATTGTTGTCTTTTATACAGTTTCCTTTCTATTGTCTTTTATTTTTATTCGTTACGGCGTCGTATATTTATGATGGTGATTGTTTTCCGCCTTTAGGCGTGTATTTGCTCCCGTTTGGGGATGCTTTATTATATTTATGTTCTACCCATCTTTGGGCTTGTTTTTACAAAGGGGGTGTTGCCAAAATTTTAAAGAAGGAAAGTTGGACTTTTAAATAATTTGGGTTGTGATTTCAAATGTTTCAAAACTGCTATTATCTTTTCTTGTCTTTTTTAGTGGTTTAGATTTCTGGGTTTTGGCTTTCTTTTATTGTGTTTCGTCTTTAGGCATTGCGTAGTATTAGGGCCGTCACGTGCCAATTTCGGGTCGTTACAAAGTTGGCATCAGAGTGCTAGGTTTTACCTTTCGGAGTGTAGGATGACCTTGGTATGATGGAGTAGGTAGCTTAAGCAGAGTAACGTAGTGTGTGTATGTCTACAGCATACCCACGATGCGACACTTCGTCTTAATTGACCTAAGTACAAATTACTTGAAATTCCTTCCTTGATGATTCATATCCTTGTGATTCGATTTCCGTGTTCTTATCGAATCTTATCTCTATTTATAGCCTTGCCGCCGATGACTATGGGGACTCAGAGTGATGCAGCGAGGGCCGAGGTCAGAGCTAGTTCGGGTGAGACGAGCACTGACCAGGATGGCACTCTTGTTGCACAGGTGCAGACGGATCAGCCTTCGACAGATCAGCTCGCTAGGCTTGTGGTCGAGATGCAGGACTTGCGCCAGATGATGAGTTCATTTGTCGAGACCGTACGAGCGCTACGACAGGAGGTTGTCACCCCTGTTACTCAGTTGTTCCTTGGGATCAGCATGCAGCAGTCAGTCACCTACATAGCACTAGTGGATGCATCTCCAGTTGACGAGGCACATACTCCAGAGACTCGGAAGGTTCCAGGACAGAGGAGGACTCGTACCAGTGTACCAGCCCAGAGAAAGAGGTTTAGTCATCGAGACAGATTTCGTGGCCGTCGTGGGAGTAGCAGAGGCTTAGGACGAGGACAGTCGTTCAGCTCTCATCCCCAGGAGGGTCAGCAGTCACCACTTGGATGTTTTCGATGCGGAAGCCTTCAGCACTTCGTCAGACATTGTTCCTTAGCACCTCGTCAGGGAAATATTCAGAGAGGTCGTGGACGTGGAAGGTTCGCTCAGAGGGGTCAGTCTAGTATAGGAGGAGTTCAGTCAGTTGCGGGTACGGGCAGACACAGGAGTTTGCTTCTACTCATCGGGGCGCGCGGGCGTCCAATGCAGAGTTTTCAGGTATCCTTAATTCATATGTTTTTTTGATGTATCTGTTTATTTTCCACACTTGTACCGTGGTTGGGACGAAAGTCGTGTTGGGTAGATTAGCCGTTTGTTTGAGTTAACTTCTGTCAGCGATTCTTTTGTTGTGCGATACGTATTTCAGTTGTCTGCCAATCGGATAGGAGATAGAGATTCGTCCATCGTTTTGGTCCTTCTAGAGATGTTGGATTTGACGCTCTCCTGGGCATGGACTGGCTAGTTATGTTCTAGGCTTCTGTGGACTACCGTGAGGAAACAGTCAGGTTTTGTTTCCCCGGCGAGTCAGTTCTTGTTGTGCAGGTGGACAATGGTGCCGCCTCTCACAGCTTGAATTCAGCCTGTTTCGCTAGTCGGCTTTTGAGGAGATGTCGTGGATTCTTGACGTTCATTCGTGATGCCGTAGCCACAGTTGGTTTGTTGGACCGGTTTTCTTTCATACAAGGGTTTCCGACGTTGTTCCAGATGAGCCTGCAAAGCATAGGGAGCTAAAGGATCAGCTGCAGAGTTGTTTGTTGGGAATTTTCGTGCGTCTGAGTGTTTCGCATTAAGGAGCTCCTATTTCTGTTCGTCAAGGAGAAAGACGATAGATTGCGGTTGTGGGTTGATGGATCGTCAATTCAACTGGCTTACGGTGCAGTTAGGTATCCTTTACCTCGCATTGACGATTTCTTCGATCAGCTCCAGAGTGCGAGACATTTTCTAAGTTTGTTCGGGATCAGGTCATCATTGTTGCGGGATCGAAGTGATGACATTCCGAAAACTGACTTATGCGTGCTACGGGCTTTGTGTGTCTTGGTGTGTCATTGGACTCACCAATGCCCTAGCAGCATTCGTAAATGTGATGAACCGGATTTCTTTAGGCCGTTCCTCAACCAGTTATTATTGTGTTATTTACGACATTCTGGTCTATTTAATCTGTCTTGAGGAACAGGAGTAGCACTTGACGATTTGTTTTGCAGGCGTTGGGAGAGCCCCAGCGGTTTGTTAGATTCTCGGAGTGTTTCTTCAGGCTTGGTTGTGTTGACTCTTAGGTCTTGTAGTTACGGGAGATGATTTTGTATGGTTCCGAGGGAGACCGTGGCCGTACAGCTTAGGCCCAGACTTGTGTGTAGGGCAGAGGTCCGCAGATTTTGGGCTTAGCAGGTTTTTACTGCCGTTTCGTGTAGGATTGCTAGTGTAGTGTTGCACCGTTGACTGAATTGACCGGGAAGGAGGTTTCTTTTCTTTGAACTGAGGCATGTGTGTGGAGTTTCGGGCAGTTGAAGATTCGGTTAACAACTGCATCAGTTCTTTCCTTGCTTTTGGTTCGGGCGACCTTGTGGTTTAACTGTGATGTTTCACGAGTGGGGGCTCGAGTGTGTACTGAGGTGACACTATGGAGTTATCGCTTTTGCTTCCCTCCATTTGAAAGAAGTACGAGAAGGATATCTTACTCATGATCTGGATATGGACGCGGTGGTTTTGCATTGGAGATTTGGAGACACTATTTGTTTGAGAGTCGTGTCAGATTTTCATGGGCCACCAGAGCTTAAAGTACATCTTCCTGCAGCAGATTGATTGTTGTGATAGTCTTCTGCATATTTGCAGTTCTTGTGCGATCGTTGAGTACAGCTTAAGTTCGTCTCTACGGAGGGGACAGCTTGCTCATGTCCGCGCCCGACCACTTTTCCTTAATCGCTTTCGCGAGACACTGCCCGCCGATGCTCGTTCGTTAGTGATACTTGAGCATACTCGGCTGGGTAATGATTTGGAATCCTTGAATTGTGACGCGGGTGTGCTAAGTTAGGAACGCGTTTGTGTGCCTGATGTTATCGGGTAGAGACGTGAAACCCTAGAGCAAGTACACCAGTCAACTCTCTGTATTCATTCAAGTTCCACTAGCATTGATGTGACTTGTGAGATAGTTACGGGTGGGCAGGGATGTAAAGAGAAGTTTTGGGTTTCGGTTCAAGGTTTCTGTCTTGTTGTGTGTTTGGGTTGAGCATCTGGGACCGGCTGGAGAGTTGCAACCTTTAACCGTTCCGAATTAGGAATAGGAGCAGGTCTCTACGAATTTCGTTGTGGTGTCTACCCAGGTTTAGTCAGGGTGTGAATGCATTCGGATGCTTGTCGTCCGGTTATACTCAGTTTGCTCAGTTGGTCTTTGTTAAGTTTGTGTGTATGTGTTAATTGTTGTCGACAGTTGGGATCGTCACTTGCCATCGTTAGGATACTTCTTTGATAGCAGTTATCAGGGAGCGTTCCAATTGGCAACCTCTAGGTTTAAGGGTTAGGTCGTGTCGATCACCAGTCTGTTGTTTTTCTGACTCTGTGTAAGTAGGATCTTGGACCCCAGCTAGTCTAGAGACTTCGGAGATGATCCGGTTGATTCAGGTCAGGATGAGAGTAGCCCTGTGCAAACAGAGGTCTTATGCTGACTGTGTTGGTCGTAGACTCGAGTTCGCAGGGACAGATCATGTATTCCTACGGATTTTTTCGATGAATGACGTGTTGGATTTTAGGAAGCTTGTCCCAGGATTTTTTGGTCCTTTTGAGATCCTATAAGCGGGTTAGTTTCGTTGCCTTTAATTTAGCACATCCGTCCAGATTATTGAGTATTCACCCCGTATTCCTTGTGTCGATACTTTGCAATTACCTTCATGACCTTTCCCACATGATCCAGCACCGGACCATTTAGGTTGGACGCGATCTTTCGTTCACCAGCAGCCAATTGTATTAATGGCTCGGCAGGTGGAGAAACGTCGGTCAAGGGTCTTGCCATCTGTGAAGGGTTTTTCTTGGACGTAGCCGTATAGTGAGGTAATCACTTGGGAGGCTACGAGCAAGATTTGAGAGTTTGTAATCTTCTCTTTGAAGGTACGCTTAGTATATTTTTAAATTCGGGGACGAATTTCTTTTAAGGTGGGATGATTGTAACACCTTAGAATGTGTTTAGTTGCTAATTATATTTTAATATATGGTTTTTAATAAAAAGTTTACCAAATTGATTTTCAAATATTTTATCCTATTTAATGAATATTTTATTATATTTTTCCTAGGCTTGCACACACTTGTGCATGTTAACTAGGGTTGTAATTGGGGTTTAACCATGATTAGCAAACATGGTGAGCTAACCATTTTCCTAATCTAGTTTAATAATTGTGTATGGTTGTTTTTAAAATAAAATGAAAAAGGGTTTGAAAAATGATTTTCTTTTGTTGACCAAAGAGAGAGAAGAGCATGGTGCTGCATGGTGTGAGCCATGCCTCATTTAATGAGGGAATAGAAAGAGAAGGGAGGGGTTTTTGCCTTTTGCTCTCATTTCTCCCTCTCATTTTCTTTTCTCTCATTCTCTCACACTCACATACTCACACCAGCAGCTCAGCAGCAGCAGCAGAGGCTCCAGCAGCAGCACCAACAGCAGCACCATCAGCAGCAAGCAGCATCAGCATCAGCACAGGCAGCATCAGCAGCAGCTTCATTGCAGCAGCAGCAACATGCAGCCCCTGCATCACCAGCAGCTATATCAACTCAGTTCTTCTCCTTCTCCTGCTTCCTAGGGTCCTTTTAGGGTATAACTCTTAAACTCAATCCCCTAGTTGCTAAGCTTGTGTGTTGTTTAGCTTCGGTTTGCGATAAAAGTTAACTTTTGTGCTAATTATGGTGATTTGTGTAGGGTTTTGGTTAAGTGATGATTGTGTTGGTTAACCCTGCCTATTTAAGTGTTATTAAGGTCACCTTAACTGAGATTAACCCCAGATTTCACTAAAATACCATAAGGTTACCATTTTGTGCAAAATTCGTGTTTTTAAGCGATATTGTAGCTTTCTGTGATCTGCTTTTGATCCGGATCCTTCAGGGAAAAATTGAGGAAACTGGAGCATGCTTACTAGGTATAGACCACACTACCAGAACACGAGCCCCTATTTCCAAAACCTGGCCGCAAATTTAAGCATTCTGGCCGCAAATTGCGGTCAGGAAGGGGAGATGGGTGTTGGGGTTTTGGCTAGGGTAGTCTGCTATGTTTTACAGTGTTTTGGCATGTGCAATTTTGTGAGATTTTACCTGTAGCAAAATCTAGGATCAAATATCGATTTGCTAGTTCGTTTTAGTTGCGCGATACGCGCGATACGTGAGTGAGTTCTGTGATCCAGCGTGTCGCGGCGTATCGGATAGTTTTAGACGTGTATATACACGTTTCAGCGTACCTTGCACAGGCGCGTTTAGTTTGCGACGCGAGTTTCTCGTTTGGTTTCGATATCGCGTTTTGCGCGATATTTTGCTTATATATTGATTTCTTGTATAATTTCCAGGTTCGCAGGCGGGTACATCGGACGCAGCAACGAAAAGGAAGTAGGTGGTCGGCTACGTGTAGCACGCGACCAGGTGAGAAGATTTAACATCTACAGGAAAATCGCCCGCATGGCGTTATGCGTCTGGGCTAGGAATGTCAATACTTGTCGCATATTCTAGGTTATATTTAGAATTGTGTATTCCCCTATTACTTAGATGTTGTGGTATTGTGACTAGTAGCCGTAGGACACTGCACATATTATTGACGGTTCATGTTGCACGAGCACGGATTGTATGCTACACACACACCGTCAATAATTGCCATGTCACATACAAACCACTTATAGATATTATATTGCTTGGTTAGGGACATTGCGACATCAATTCACATTACTCATCACATATGACATTTAGCTACAGGTATACCTTGCTCACATATTCTACTTATACCTAGGGGTTATACTACATCAGTTCTTATAGGTAGATACCTATACCTTGTTACACCTGTATGTTACACATATATCAGTTACAGTTACATACTTACCTTTACTGATGTTACTTAGCGGTTTCTTCCTTTTATATACTTACATTTCAGTTATGTCGCACATATTGTATTCATGGATTTGCGCATTCTTATATGGATTTTTTCATGATGCTTTCTGGATTTGGGAACCGCGGAATTTCATGAAATTATGCATTAATTGAAAAACCCGGTGTCCTTAATATGATATTTGCGCATCCACTTTGAGTTTTATCGGTTCTGATTTATATATACCCCTACGAGGAGGCGTCGAGGCCATAGAGGGTACATGGTGGTGCCCGGAGGTACCCCGGGGCAAGAAAGGGATGTCGATATACCACGCCGATGAGCCCGGCAGAGGAACCATACCATCCGGTGACAGTACCAATAACTCGGCGGTGATCAGGGGGATACCGTTGGGAGTCATGTACGTATTGATACGTGAAAAGATGAGGGTCAGATTTAGGCACTCGTGCTTTTCGGGATAGCGTATGATACGTACCTATCAGGATGCTAGTCTTGGTGACGGCATTTGATAGATCATTATTTCTGTGTCGATGCTTAACACATTGGTTTCATGATATTTCTAATTACTCTTTGTATATATAACATGGGATTCAGCCGTTGTT
This sequence comes from Agapanthus africanus, assembly GCA_030015575.1. Classification (NCBI taxonomy): domain Eukaryota; kingdom Viridiplantae; phylum Streptophyta; class Magnoliopsida; order Asparagales; family Amaryllidaceae; genus Agapanthus; species Agapanthus africanus. The sequence continues at coordinate 371,205,312 of JASDDO010000018.1, read as the reverse complement.
ATATATACCCTTACACCAATATTAGTGGAGTGGGACGCTAATATATGTGTATTGACCCCATCATATTTATTTCTGCAAATATATATTTAGGATGTTAGAATTTTACTTGAGATTTGATTTGGGATATAGGTGATTCATTGAGATTGGATACTGGATATATATATGAGATTGCTGATTTGTACATTTGGGATATAGGAGATTTATTCGATATTGTACATTGAGAAGATATGAGACTTATATGATATGAAACCCGATTTGGGGATGATTTGAGGAATTGGGATTTTGAGTGTCTTGATGGATTGTGATCCTACCATGATGTCAGGATTCCGTAGAAATGACATATTTCTCTCCATACCTCACACCTATTTGTTTATGCACTGTTTCATGTATTTGTAGTACCTGTTAATGTACCATCATGATTGTTGCATATTTACATTCTCATATCCTTATTGCTTGATTATTGTATACTGATTGTCATATCATTATTGCTCCATATATTTGTTGTACCTGCTAGTGTACTTTCCATTATTCTGCATTCATATGACCTGTTATTACTGTTAATTGCATATCTTAGATTCATGCTGTACGTACATACCTGCGATTACCTGCATATGTTATCTACTATTCACGAGTTGGCAACTCACCCCCGTTGTGCCACAATTGTTTTGCAGGGTGTTTTCCCAGAGTGGTCGAGGCAGGCTATCCATCTATCATCTTTTGCTACAGATACCGCATCGGCTCACAGTGTGCTATTTTGCTTAGGTGAGTTTTGGTGGTTATCTGTATTTTGTATTGTATATTGAGATATCTTTGTACTCTCCATCTACTGTTATTTTGTTGACTTTGAGACTTGGTGAGGACGATATTGTATATTATTTGTGGATTGTTGTCTTTTATACAGTTTCCTTTCTATTGTCTTTTATTTCTTCGCTACGGCGTCGTATATTTGTGATGGTGATTGTTTTCCGCCTTTGGGCGTGTATTTGCTCCCTTTTGGGGATGCTTTATTATATTTCTGTTGTACCCATCTTTGGGCTTGTTTTTACGAAGGGGGTGTTGCCAAAATTTTAAAGAAGGAAAGTTGGACTTTTAAAGAATTTGGGTTGTGATTTCAAATGTTTCAAAACTGCTATTATCTTTTCTTGACTTTTTTAATGGTTTAGATTTCTGGGTTTTGGTTTTCTTTTACTGCGTTTCGTCTTTAGGCGTTGCGTAGTATTAGGGCCGTCACGTGCCAATTTCGGGTCGTGACATACCGTCTTCGGTTCAGTCCTGTTAGGGTACTACAAGGTATAGGTCCTCATCATGAAAACAAAGTGCTCAAAAGAAAAATCAACCTCATAAGGTGTATCAAACAATCATATACGTCTAGTGCGCATGGAAATCAAACCAAAATACAAGTGCCAATATGCACGAAAGCAAATCTAAGTGCAATGGGTGTGCACGAAAGTATCTGTCCAGTGCAATAGGTGTGCACGACAACAACATCTAGTGCATCGATAGTGCATGAAAATCTCAACCAGTGCAACTGTCATGCATGAACGAAAATCCCAATCGAGTGCATCCGTTGTGCACCAATCACATCTCATATCATGCGCTCAACATGCGCGAAAATCCAACTCAAGTGCATCCTTCATGCACAAATAAAATCTGAATCAAGTGCATCCCATATGCATGCATAAAAAAAATCTAAATCAAGCGCCTAATATGCGCAAAATCCGACCCAAGCGCATCCGGTCCGTAATAAGCATCAAGTGCAGTAGCATGCACGAAAACGAACATCAAGCACACACGTGCATGAAAACACAAATCTGGTAAAATGAATACTCAAAGGCATAAATCGGGTGCAACCAATGCATGAAACACCAATCCTGTGCATCCAGTGCACGAAATATCATCAATAACTCGAATGCGTATGAAAACCACATGAGCGTACCAAGGTGTATAAAAATCATAAAAGTGTGCAGCTGCGTACACAAAACATGTATCAATGCACTGCAAGCACATATGAGCTATACCGAGTGCAAAAATCAAATCAAGTGCGTACCATACGCACATATCAAATCAACAGTATGAAATCCGCAGAATCATAAACATGTGCAGCCAAGGCACAGAATCAATATCAAGCGCAAATAGAAGTACACAAATCACGAACCAATACAACAGTGTGTAAAACGTATATCCAGTGCAGCAACAACTATGCACAAAATGTAAATACCCAGTAGGTGCAGCCATGGTGCACGAAATATCATGAAACTCAAATCCAAGCGATATAAGCGTGATACTCGGATCACAACACAAATCGCAACAAATGACATTGAGGTACACCTCCTACAATGTCGAAGAAAAAGTCGGTGCGCCCAAACTGGCAGAGCAAGAACATCCGCTCGCCTCCTACCCACGTTCTGGCGTCCTCTGTCTCTGGGTCCTCAGAACACACGTAACACATCTGATCCTCGGTGCAAATCTTATTGCAGTAGTGTTATGGAAGGAAGCGGCTCAAGGTCTCTTCCGATCTCGCCTACGCCGAACTATACGGAGCCTGGTACTCTTACATAATCTTTCTCGTTCTCTGGACATCTGCGTTCTCAGCACAACTTTTCCTTGGAAACTGGCCGTATCTCAACGCCTCTGTACACATATCCGATCTCTAATCTCAACGGAGAGTAACAACAGCTCGTTAACGTCTTGCACGCCACTCATCTTCATTATCGTCCACTTGACGTCTCATCTGCTATCTACGTACCGCAAATGTTCTCGGCTATAGTCAATCCGGAGTCTCTCACACGGACTCGAACTACGAACACGGTATCTTCATCATTCTATTGAAGATATCTAGCCGATTACGTCCTAGGGAACCCATCCCAACAACCAGAGGAATACTCAATATTCGTCCGTTCTCGATCAACTCACAACACACCTGGGTAAGTTCCTCTATCCGAAGCTGGTCTTGTTGCTGATCTCCTATCACAGGATATCCGGACGGCGTTAAACTTTTCGATCGAGTCATCAAAAGTCCCAAAATTTTCCGAGAGCTCAACACCTGAGCACGGTTTAATAATATTCGGTATATGCCACAGTACCTATGGACCGACCGTAGAAGGGCAGACCCAAGCCTCACTGATGGCACCGCTAAACTGCCGCAAACCCTAAGGTTCAAAAGTGGTTTCATGGTCATCACGTCGAGTTAAGGTTTCATTCTTCTAGAGGGTCCACAGAAGCACTTGCATGTCCTTCCGAATACTTTAAACCTGGAAAAATGGGTTTTCTGACATTCGTTCGAACCTTTCAACTCCGCCCAGACGACATGTGAACACCCTTCGTCCGCATGCTAAACAATGCCCCCAATCTTTAAGGATAGACGATACATCAACGGTCATTTCTGGGTCGATCTACTCTAGTCCTGAGTAAGACTCTCCACACTGGCAATCTTCAACTCAACTGAGCCTGCGTCGGCGCATCAATCAGACGAATCACCTTCGTCTCTCAACTCAAGATAGACTAGCTAACACATGTCGCCTCTCTGCCTGAAAGCTCCAGCTATCTCATCTCTTAAGCTCTGGAAGCGGCATCACATCAATCTCAGCAATGGCTGGGTCAACTGTCTGCACGGTAGATGACATCACAATCTCAGGGGTATGCTGTACATCAACAGTTCTCTCCCAACAGGCAGCCTCTAACAAAGGCCCGGTCATCCGGTACAAAACCGCACACTCGTCTCACATGAGGGGTCACAACAATACAACACTACATCGATACGTTCTCATGTCACCAGAAAATACGATGGTCAGTCCTCGTCCACGACGAGCTCACCCTGACCGCATCATCAGCAGCAGCTCAATCTGCGCTCAAACCATGGTGACAGGAACCTTAATCAAGTATCGACGAAAAAGATCAAAGGGATGAAAGTGTTAGTTGTATGTATGCCCTAGAGGCCAGTATTGTACAGATGATGTATATTATATTGGATGCTTAGACATATAGAGAGATGACTTTCTTGCTCGATATGATAGTATGCTATCTGGTTGCTCTTTATCTTAACATGTATACTTATCTCATGATATTGTCTTATAGCTACATGTTGATAAAGCCCTTAGGATGTGTACTTGACTACCTGAACTATGATGGAGATCATACTAGTGAGGACATAGTAGTCTATAAGTACATCCTTTAATGTTCCTAGTCGTGGGTGTATCGAGACAGGGCATCGATATACCAAAGTAGACTAGCGTATACGCTTCTCGACCCATGAGATGGGCGATGGATGATCCCATATCCATTGGTGTTTGACATCAGAGATGGTATACGGGTGCTCAGTAGAGACTGAGTACACTGGACAGACTCTCCGAGGACTCCCAGATGGTATTATACCCACGTCAGATGGAAGTTCTCTGGTGACACTTGTGCAGGTTAGTCTGTAGACCCGAGATCGTCATAGAGTCTTATGTGATTCCCACTGTGCTTTGATTTCCACCTTACTACGTCCAAGAGAGCGTGCAAAACGGTGGTTTTTGGGTACAGTCCCGAGTCACATGGAGGCGATGAGCGATAGGAGGGGTTTCGTCTCTCCCGGTATTGGGGGTTGATGTTGCGCTGTGCTCGATTGGCCATAACAGGGAAGTCCCTGGCCAGGGTTGTGTTAGAGATTTACTGGTAAGTGTTACCAGTAGTTTCTCGACCCGTTATGAGCCTCACATTGGCACGACTTATCGGTTATTGGGGTCTGACGTTTACCACCCCTAGACTTGATATACGACATATTAGACGAGGAGACCGGACTGTACGGGAAGTGTTACCGGCAAGCTTTTACAGGAGTTGGAGCGGGCTTGCTTGCTGATCTTCTGATCTCTCAATACCCGGGTGGCCGTTACGTCCAGCTAGTACCGCTGACGGCTTGTGGGTGCTTGATGTGATCATCACCTACTGCCAGCGTATTGACGAGTCTTTAGAGTCCTACATAGAGGTTTTACTGGCTCAGGCAAAACGAAATAGGAGCACGTATGTGATATGTACGGGATCGAGAATAATGCGTGTATGTGATACCGTATTCTATTCTCGCGACTTTTTGTATCGGTCGGTTATATATGATATAGCCGGGTTATCGAATCAAGTGTTGACTCGATAAGTCGATACAATGTTTGTTAGTCGATTATATGAGATATGACCGGATTATTAAGTCAAGTGTTGATTTAATAATTTAGTGTATAATTGTATATTAGATATGCTAATTTACATTAACTAACACTTGTTCACTTAGGGTTTTTTCTCACATGTACACAACTTTAATATATATGTGATATATATTAAAATGTGTTTTCTTTTTGTATCATGGTTGATGATACATCATACATGGGTGTGCAAGACATACACCATACTATTTTAGATGGTGGTTAATATTTATTTAAGGTAATTACAAATTAGTGGGGCTTAGGTTAAAAGCATGAAGCTTGTAGAAGCTTGTAGATGCTTTGACAAAGTCCACTAAATTTGTTTTACTTTAGATTTTTATTAACCTAACTATTTTGAATTAGCTATGGTTATGTCTCTACATGAGTTAGTATATGATACTCACTCACCATGGTTAGCTTACTCACTTGATCATTATCCTCATCTCTTTCTTTTGTTCATCTTCTTCTTCTTTGTTCAAAAGAAAAGCTTGCTAGGGTTTGATCCAAAGTGAGAAACATTGTGAGAAAATAAATTCTAAGGAGAACCCACTTCCTATTTCTCCATCCTCTATTAGATTAGAACTTTAGTTTAGGGTGTTTGCTTCACTAATTCTCCAGTTAGTGAAGTAGTAGCTTGAGTCGGTATTCCCTCGACGTAGATCATCTTCGGCCTTGGAGACTTCAAGCAAGGACGTATCTTTCGCCTCGTGAAGCCATGCAAGAGCCCGGGAGAACCATGATCGCAGCGAAGGGACTACGACAAGGAGCCTTAGAAGTGAAGGAACGATCTACAAAGGTTGTATTTCGTATTCACTTAGTCGTATTTGATAAATACTTGCATATGAAACCCTAATTTTCTAGCAAAGATCTTGTTTAGGGTTGTCAGGCACGGCTAAAATTTTAATCGGGCATGTTTGATGCTTCCTTAACCCTTGTTAGAGTGCCTAGTAACCCTACAGTGGTATCAGAGCATAGCTAGAGCATTAGGCGATATGTTAACGAAGTTAAAACCCCGATCGAACCCGGAAACGCAAATTTTACCCCCTCTCTGGACAATTTCTAAAAATGTGATTTTTTCTGAATTAAAAATGCCTAAAAAATCAGCAGGGAAATATAAGACTTCTAGTGAAAAACGAAAGCATACACTGTACAAACCGCCGCGGAACCGCGGCCGTACCGCGCTTGGGCCGCGGATCCGCGGCGGCACAAAGGATTCATGCCCTAGTTTTTACACTATAATTTCTATTTCTGTGATTTGTATTTTCTGGGTATTTTTAAAATGACTCAAGTGTTGAGTGTTTTGGGGATTATTTTGTATTCGTTGATTCGATCGGAATATTTAATTTCGTTATGTTTTCCGGATATTTAGAAACTATTAAAATGTTCGAACGGATATCATTAACTCATTATTTCCCAGCACGAAAAAGTTTCAAATGTTGAATTTTTTCTTGAGTTTAAATCTTTCGGAAAAACGTGCATGTAACGCGATGGACCCTCTAGAAGACAACAAACCTTAACTCGATTATGTGACCGTCTTGAACTGCCTTTTGAACCTTAGGGTTTAGGGCAGTACGGCGTGCCACATGTGAGGCGTTGGCTTGACCCTTCTACGGCTGGACCGTTGCTACTGTGACGTATTCTGGAATTTTTGAACTCCGCTCAAGTGTTGAGCTATTTAGGAAATCTTGGGTATTTGATTATTCGATCGGAAAGTTTAATACTGTCTATTTATCTGGAATGTGATACAATATGTGGAACTCATATAGTTAGGCATGAAATGCGAATTATGTGATATTTCGGATTTACGATGTCTAAAGAGAATGTGGATTCCAAATGTTGTAGTTTTACACTTTCTTTTCTGCGACCGTAAGTGTAATATGTGATATCGCCGGTTTCGTTGCTATATGTCAACGACAATTGGGATGCGCATATTTACTTACGTTGATGACATGTGATGTTATGTGTTGCTGGATATGTTATATTGGATCGTCGCGTTCTGAATAGCCCGGGGGGGTTATGTGAGATGAGAGTTTTTTTTTATTTTCATTCATGTAAAATTAAATGTATGTAATATTCTTTTATTGGGGCACTTCCGGGATGAGGTTGATGTCACCATTTGTATATTATTTACTTTTCCGCACTAGGATAGACCCAAGGAGGAGAGCACAAGTAACCGGGTTCTAGAGTCCAGTGGGAGACCAACTCGTGGAGTCGAGTTCGGGTCTCCTAACTCTAGAATTAGAAGGGTTGCTTGCCGCTCTCGTAGGGTTCTAGGGGTGTGGGTTTGGCTATTCATCGCGACCGTGGAATCCTTGTTTTATAGAGGCTCAAAATAAAACATGAACGTCCTAGTATATCCAATGTTTCATATGTTTCTTCTGCTGCGATATCTGTGATGTGATCATTTGATGTGCTGTGATAAATACTGTATATAGTATATATGATATATTATATAGACGTTACTTATGTTTTACACCCGTGCTAGCCCTGCCCTGCTCTGCCGTTAGTTACCTAACCTAACGGTGCACGAGGGGACATCGAGGCGAATGCGGATGGCATAAGTGTTCGTCGTATTTATCTGTGATGTTTAGGTGACATAAATGATGGGACTTCATTAATGTGATTAATGAAAGAAAAAAAACATAAAAGATGTTTTAGAATCAAAACTTTATAAAAAGGGTAGCTACAGTTTTGCTTTGCATAGCGATATATATGATATATCCTGCACCTTATTCGATGAGGAAAGAGCCGAGATCCCTTCACCGGGAGTGACCTCTTTAGAAAAACTGGCAGATGCTACAAAACTCGGTTTGTCTTTTGATTTCTTTTAGAGTTTTGATTTGCATAGTGATGTATATGATATGTCTTGCACCTTATTCGATGAGGAAAGATCCGAGATCCCTTCACCGGGAGTGACCTCTTTAGCAAAACTAATGAAAGCCTCAAAATCACTCCATTTCAAAATTTCACATGATTCTACAACGATATCAAGTTCATTACGCAATAGGTTTTCAGAAAAAAATATCGTAGCCCTCCGTCATTTCAGATAAGAACTGTTTAGTATTCGTGCTGCGTTTGTTGGCCTTTGTCAAGGCGTAGTGTGCGGTAGCTGAATAGAGCTTATCTGCTTATGCATATGATGCAGATTGTTTTAGGGTAGTCGTACGACCTTGTTGTCCTTTGTCAAGGGTCGTGCGGGTGGGTTTGATTCAATCAAGAAATGACGGGTTGAACTTGACTAGCATCCTATGATTTGTTGGCCTTTATCAAGGTCATAGGAGTTAGGGGCAAAATATTATCGGGAATTTCAAGTGTTGAAATTTGCAATGAGATTGCATACCTTCTATGAGATAGTTGGATCCCGATACCCACTGCGAGTAATTGTTACACCTGGGAGAGTTTTACACAGGACAATTAACCGATCAAGTAGGTGTCTAGAAAGGTGTCAATGGGGTTACGCCTCTGGGAAAACGAGGTTTACTTTAATTAGGTCTGTGCGAAAGAACGGGGAACCTCCCTCAAAGTACCGACACTGGCCTGGCTGAAAGATTGGCGAAGTTGTAGGGTGTAATTAATCCCGGCTAGTCTTTCCTTTTAGGGTTTGAAGGAAGATTTGATAAAAACAGTGGGAGCCATCCTGATTAGATAAAATAATAACCAATCTGATCTTGCAAGAGTATACGCTAAAGTGTTTTCTTCTCTCTCCCTCCAGGTAGCGACCATATCATGCCTTAATAAAGATAATAATATGGATGTATTGACCGAACCCGCATGTTATACTGTGCTGGGGAACGTTGGTTCCGTTCTTTCTTATAAGAGTTATAGGACTGAACAGGATATAGGGGAATACCAGGATTCCCATGCCACCCGAATGAAGAAAGTATATGTTGATGCATTTTCTTCAGGTGTGTTCGTTACAGAGAACTATTTCTCTATTTGCTCTACGTCCTGGGTATTAGATACCGGGTCAGGATCCCATATATGTAATCAGTTACATGGGCTTAGGAAAGGTAGAGAACTTGGAGAAGGTGATAAAGACATAAGGGTTGGAAATGGTGTAATTGTTGCAGCTAAAACCGTCGGGGAATATCACCTTGTATTGCTAACTGGTAATACATTGATTCTGAACGAATGCTATTTCATGCCAAACCTGATATGCAACATTATATCGGTTTCTTTGTTGAGTAAAGAGGGATATAATTTTGTATTACAGGATAATGTTATGAATATTTTCCTTAACCAAAAGTTAGTTGGATCAGGCACGTTGTGCAATGGCATTTATGTTCTAAATCAATCAACAATTCTGAGCATAACAAACACACACAAGAGGAAGAGTTCAGAACTGAACGAATCCTTCTTGTGGCATTGTAGACTGGGTCACATCAATGAGACATGACTAGCTAAGTTGCATAAGGATGGATATTTGAAACCGTTCGAATTTTCATCTTATGACACTTGCCAGTCATGTCTCAAAGGAAAGATGACCAAAGCTCCATTTACGGGACACGAAGAAAGAGTTACCGAACTCTTGAGACTGATACATAGTGATGTATGCGGTCCCATGTCTACACATGCCAGGGATGGTTCTTCATACTTCATTACATTCACTGACGATCTCTCAAGATACTGACATGTGTTCTTGATAAAACACAAGTCTGAAGCTTTTGAGAAATTTAGAGAATATAAACAAGAAGTCGAGAACCAAACCGGGAAAAGTATTAAAATCCTTCGATCTGATCGAGGAGGTGAATACTTGAGCAATGAATTCCTGGACTTCTTAAAAGAGAATGGGATTCTCTCTCAGCTGACTCCTCCATATACACCACAGCACAACGGTGTATCAGAACGGAGGAACCGCACCCTATTAGATATGGTGCGCTCTATGATGAGTACAGCTGAGTTACCTATTTCCTTCTGGGGGTATGCGCTGGAGACAGCAGCATACCTATTGAATCAAGTTCCATCTAAATCTATACCTACCACACCATATGAGATATGGAGTGGGAAGAGACCATGTCTTAAACGAGTTAAGATATGGGGTTGTCCGGCCTATGTCAAAAAGCAAAATCCGGACAAACTCGAGGCACGGTCAGTTCTATGTAATTTTGTGGGATATCCCAAACATTCACATGGATATCTTTTCTACCATAGCGAGGAACAAAAGGTGTTAGTTTCTTAACATGCCACCTTTTTGGAAAAGGAATTTCTTGTAAAAGAAATTAGTGGCAGTGAGGAAGAACTGGAAGAAATTCCGGCTACACAAACTCAAACTGAAGATTTAGTGGAACCAGAGGATTCGGTAGTTCCCAACGAACCTCAGCCTCTCCGCCGATCTAGTAGGGTTCCTCACCCACCTGAGAGATACTACGGTTTTCTCATAGATGGTGGGAGTGAGGATTGCATCATGGTTGATCATGACCCAACTAGCTTCGAGCAGGCCATCACGAGTGGAGACTCAATGAAATGGCTGGATGCAATGCGGTCCGAGATGGAATCCATGTACACCAACAAAGTATGGACTTTGGAAGTTGCTCCTGAAGGGGTAAAACCCATTGGGAGCAAGTGGATCTTCAAGAAAAAACTTGGTGTAGATGGGAAAGTGGAGACTTTCAAAGCTAGACTTGTTGCAAAGGGTTTTCGTCAAAGACCAGGTGTGGACTATGACGAAACTTTTTCTCCAGTGGCTATGCTTAAATCCATCCGGATCATGCTTGCCATCGCTGCATATCATGACTATGACATCTGGCAAATGGATGTTAAAGACCGCCTTTCTAAACGGAGATTTAGAAGAGTGCGTGTACATGACTCAGCTAGAGGGCTTCGTAGATAGTAGGAGCAGCGGGAAGGTGTGCAAGCTGCTTAAATCCATTTATGGATTAAAGCAAGCATCGCGGAGTTGGAACATCTGCTTTGACGTCGTTATCAAAGAGTTTGATTTCGTCAAAAACGTAGATGAACCTTGTATCTACAAGAAGGTGGCAGAGAGTAAGGTTGTCTTCCTCGTATTGTACGTAGACGACATACTCTTGATAAGAAATGACATTCCTATGATGCAATCGGTCAAGCTCTTCTTATCACAAAGATTCTCAAATTTAAGATCTAGGTGATGCCTCCTGCATATCGGGAATTATGATCTATAGAGATAGATCTAAAAGGATATTGGGATTGTCTCAATCCAGGTACATTGACACCATACTAAAGAGGTTTACTATGGAAGAATCCAAGCGTGGGAACTTACCCACGATCTCTGGAGTCACTCTCTCCAAAGAGATGTCTCCCAAGACTGATTTGGAGAGAGCTCGCATGCAAGGGATACCCTATGCTTCGGCTGTAGGCTCTATCATGTACGTGATGCTATGTACCAGACCCGATGTAGCATACTCACTAAGTGTAGCGAGTAGGTATCAAGCTGATCCTGGAAAGAGTCACTGGACAGCTGTGAAGAGCATTCTCAAGTACTTACGAAGGACTAAGGAGATGCTCTTGGTGTATGGTAACGGAGAACTCCAAGTGGAGTCCTTTACCGATTCGAGCTTCCAGAATGATAAGGACGACTCTAAGTCGCACTCGGGATTTGTCTTTACCCTCTACGGAGGGGCGGTTAGGTGGAAGAGTTCCAAGAAGGAAACCGTGGCAGACTCGACGATGGAGGCTGAATACATCGCTGCCAACGATGCTACCAAAGAGGCTGTCTGGATCAAGAAGTTCATTACTGAACTTGGAGTGGTTCCATCCATTGAGCATCCAATACCTTTGTATTGAGATAACAATGGAGCGGTGTCTTTAGCCAAGGCTCCCAGGTCCCATCAGCGATCCAGGCATATTCTGATGCGGTATCACCTGATCCGGGAGATAGTTGATCGCCGGGAGATCGAGATCAGGAGGGTTGACACGAAGAACAACACTGCGGATCCACTCATGAAGGCCATTCCCCAGATACAGTTTGAGAGACTCTTCAGGATGCTAGGTATGCGATACTACAGCAGTTGGCCCTAGTGCAAGTGGGAGATTGTTAGTTGTATGTATGCCCTAGAGGCCAGTATTGTACATATGATGTATATTATATTGGATGCTTGGACGGATATAGAGAGGACTTTCTTGCTCGATATGATACTATGCTATCTGGTTGCTCTTTATCTTAACATGTATACTTGTCTCATGATACTGTCTTATTGCTACATGTTGATAAAGCCCTTAGGATGTGTACTTGACTACCTGAACTATGATGGAGATCATACTAGTGGGGACAGAGTAGTCCATAAGTATATCCTTTAATGTTCCTAGTCGTGGGTGTATCGAGACATGGCATCGATATACCAGAGTAGACTAGCGTATACGCTTCTCGACCCATGAGATGGGCGATGGATGATCCCATATCCATTGGTGTTTGACATTATAGATGGTATACGGGTGCGCAGTGGAGACTGAGTATACTGGACGGACTCGCTGAGAACTCCCAGATGGTATTATACCTCACGTCAGATGGCAGTTCTCTGGTGACACTTGTGCAGGTTAGTCTGTAGACCAGAGATCGTCATAGAGTCTTGTGTGATTCCCACTGTGCTTTGATTTCCACCTTACCACGTCCAAGAGGGTGTGCAAAACGGTGGTTTTTGGGTACAGTCCCGAGTCACATGGAGGCGATGAGCGATAGGAGGGGTTTCGTCTCTCTCGGTATTGGGGGTTGATGTTGCACTGTGCTCGATTGGCCATAACAGGGAAGTCCCTGGCCAGGGCTGAGTTAGAGATTTACTGGTAAGTGTTACCAGTAGTTTCTCGACCCGTTATGAGCCTCACATCGGCACGACTTATCGGTTATTGGGGTCTGACGTTTACCACCCCTAGACTTGATATGCGACATATCAGACGAGGAGACCGGACTGTACGGGATGTGTTACCGGCAGGCTTTTACAGGAGTTGGAGCGGGCTTTCTTGCTGATTTTCTGATCGCTCAATACCCGGATGGCCGTTACGTCCAGCTAGTACCGCTAACGGCTTGTGGGTGCTTGATGTGATCATCACCTACTGCCGGCGTATTGACGAGTGTTTAGAGTCCTACATAGAGGTTTTACTGGCTCAGGCAAAACGAAATAGGAGCACGTATGTGATATGTATGGGACCGAGAATAATGCGTGTATGTGATACCGTATTCTATTCTCGCGACTTTTTGTATCGGTCGGTTATATATGATATAGCCGGGTTATCGAATCAAGTGTTGATTCGATAAGTCGATACAATGTTTGTTAGTCGGTTATATGAGATATGACCGGATTATTAAGTCAAGTGTTGATTTAATAATTTAGTGTATAATTGTATATTAGATATGCTAATTTAGATTAACTAACACTTGTTCACTTAGGGGTTTTTCTCACATGTACACAACTTTAATATATATGTGATATATATTAAAATGTGTTTTCTTTTTGTATCATGGTTGATGATACATCATACATGGGTGTGCAAGACATACACCATACTATTTTAGATGGTGTTTAATATTTATTTAAAGTAATTACAAATTAGTGGGGCTTAGGTCAAAAGCATGAGGCTTGTAGAAGCTTGTGGATGCTTTGACAAAGTCCACTAAATTTGTTTTACTTTAGATTTTTATTAACCTAACCATTTTGAATTAGCTATGGTTATGTCTCTACATGAGTTAGTATATGATACTCACTCACCATGGTTAGCTTACTCACTTGATCATTATCCTCATCTCTTTCTTTTGTTCATCTTCTTCTTCTTTGTTCAAAAGAAAAGCTTGCTAGGGTTTGATCCAAAGTGAGAAACATTGTGAGAAAATAAATTCTAAGGAGAACCTACTTCCTATTTCTCCATCCTCTACTACACTAGCACTTTAGTTTAGGGTGTTTGTTTCACTAATTCTCCAGTTAGTGAAGAGTAGCTTGAGTTGGTATTCCCTCAACGTAGATCATCTTCGACCTCGGAGACTTCAAGCAAGGACGTATCTTTCGCCTCGTGAAGCCATGCAAGAGCCCGGGAGAACCATGATCGCAGCGAAGGGACTACGACCAGGAGCCTTAGAAGTGAAGGACCGATCTACAAAGGTTGTATTTCGTATTCACTTAGTCGTATTTGATAAATACTTGCATGTGAAACCCTAATTTTCTTGCAAAGATCTTGTTTAGGGTTGTTAGGCACGGCTAAAATTTTAATCAGGCATGTTTGATGCTTCCTTAACCCTTGTTAGAGTGCCCAGTAACCCTACAGAAAGAGTCAACAGATCCCAAAATGGATTCATGATCATAAGGAGAAGTCAAATCACTGAGAGTATGATCATGGAAGCGAATAAAATCAAGTACCTCAATGGATGTATAATCAAAGGAATGAAGAGAATCACCAGTCTCAAGATATGTACATCCTAAGGTCACTTAAGTGGAGTATCGTATCGTAAATATGCCGTGGAACATACGTACGGTACGTCACTCTACTCAAGCTACCTACTCCATCAATCAGGGTCAGCCTATGAAACGAAAGTTCGGGCCTAACACCCCCTTGTTCAAGTCTATGTTCCGTAAGGTCAAGCCTAGGTTCCAATTACATCCGCAATAGACCCCACATAGTCAAACCAAGACTCGAACTAAGGTTAAACCTAGCGCTTTGATACCAATTTTGTCACGACCTAAAATATTAGCTCGTGGCCGACACTTAAATTACGCAACGTCTACAGGCGTAACGTAACCTAAGTAAACCGCAACCCAGAAATCTAAACCTTACAACAGAAGTAAGTAAAGAAAACTTTGATACAACATTAAGAAACTTAAGTAAAAATCCTTAAACTTATCTTAACTATTTTCCTTGGTTTTCATAAAAATTTCAGCAGCACCTCCTTTGTAAAAACTAGCCCCGAAAATGGGTACAACAAGGAATATAAAGAAAGCATCCCAAACGGGAGCAAAACACGCCCAACGGCGGAAACAACACCACAAGTATAAATAACAAGTATACGATGCCCAACGGCGAAGATCCACATAAGGAAATAAAGTAAAGCAAGACATCAACCCCAAAAGCGAACATAAAAACCCATCGCTCAAGTCTCGCAACTACAAGTCTTCTAAGTCTGCCACATATATAATTACCAGTTTCTGATTTGATGGAGTGACTAGATACAATATGAATAACAAGTACGAGAGGGGCACGATCCAACATGTACCACCTACCAAAACAAATTACCCGAAAGAAAGCTGTGTACCAGCGATGCCCCTACTGATCTAAGCGGACAAGCTGCAAGAACTGTGGCACAACGGGGGTGAATTTCCAACTCGTGAGTAGAAAACATCAACAGGTATAAATTGAAATAAACAACGATTCCTATGTCAACTATATCATAAAGGTAATACTATGATATCTAGGGTGACCGTATCTGCATATGTGCCAACACAATATAAATGCCTAACAGCAAGTGTATATCACCCGACAATGAATCAATGCATGTATGCAGGTGGATCTCGTCCAATAATAAAATCAATGCATGTATGCAGTGGATCTCGTCCACGTGTCAACCACTGACAAAACAACTCCTGCATGTAAATATCATAAAAATATATGCAGGTAAATATGAGGATATCAAAGAATGTGTGTCCATCAATGCCACATCACAATCATGGAAACCTGGGTGCCTATCACTAACACCCGAAACATCATGAATACCCGTGTCTAGCATCGACACGTAAATTCTCATAACTCAGGCGCTGTCACTACGACTGGCCTTGACGTCATGTCCATACATCACTCCGGTCAGTATCCCCACGATAACCGCCGTCCAAATACTATCATATGCATGATGTACATGTAGCTGTAGCAAAGCATGTGGGTGTACATGTCAATATATCATGCAACCAGCATAGTGATATGAACATGGCAGTATATCATATCATGATATAGCAATTCTACTGTGTAAGTGACATAGCAATTATCGATGAAGAAGTGTGTGCACCGGCAATCTGTGTAAGTGTAACATACGCATCATCGATAATGGTGTAGTGTACTAGCACAGGTATAAGAAATGCAATGAGAATAGCATGAATGTAGCATAATACATATAATGAATCAAATGCTATGGGGTATACATATCAACAAGACCGAGTCGGTGAATCTATCAATCGGCATCCAAGCTCACAACATCACATACGGTACAATCCATCGTACGGCATCCTCTAATCAAGGGTATGGATAAATCAACAGATAAAAGTCATCGCGCACGGTAATCTAACGTACACCGGCATTAACAACTAGGGATTCTATCGACCTATACAATATCGGGGTACGGATCTAAGTCTCGTATGGCATATCACTCATTATGCAATCATTATCCATAAAAATATATACCTATCTATCAGGTCACATCCATGATAATCTCGTATCAGGGGACCTACAAAGGTATTAACAATCATGTATTGACACGAATCCATATAATGATATATCACACTAAGTCATCATATCACATTGTATACTCGTTCATCACATTAATATCTCACATCACAATTAAAGAACATCACACTTGTCCTCTTCCGAAATCATACTTGTCATGATTCACTTATCATTTCATGTTTTCCTAAACCAATATGTTCACTAGCGTTCACTTCTATCATATTATCTAGCAAAACTTACAATCACATCAGTCCCATCTCATTATCAGGATATAATAATCAAACGATCTTTCAATCCAATATTTGCGGGGGTGCTATACGCCATCCACCCGACTTCCCCGGTAGACATAAATCTACTCACCTGCTAAACTCCTCGCTTAGCTGTAGTCAATGCGTTTCTTTGTCTCGGAATCCACACAAAGGTACCTATAATCATTACGAATTCGCAACGCTATTAATATCAAATTCCGAAATCCAAAACGGCACGCGGTGCGCTCATAGGTTAGAACCTATAGCCTACACATGTAAAACAATGAACTGCACTTGTCGTTGGCATACACATATCTAACGACCAAGTACAACATCCAAAACTCAAAACCAAGAATCCAAATACCGTAAACATAGCTGAAACCCTAAATAGTGTCGCTATACATGAAAACTGCCACATTAAAAACCCAATAATACCAATACGCATTTACAAACACAATAAATATCGTAGGTATTAATATTTACGTCATCTCCATTTTCATTTAAAACCCACATCAAATTTTACCGAAAATCTAATAAGCAGTTATATCATTTTATCTCAATTTAGCACAAGTCTAGAAATTTAACAATTCTAGCGATCGCAAACATCGCCAATAAGCATAACTAAGTTATCCAAAGCATATCCATAATTTTAATCTTTTCCAAAAAATGAGTTAGAAAAACCTAGTTTGCGATTAAACTTAATAAGGAGATTAAGAAAAATAACAATTATCATTTTCACAATTTACTTAACTTTTCCAAGTCTACACATCTTGCTTAACAACATAAACACATCAATATCCTAACTTGATTTCATAATAACTAACATGAATTAATTACACATGAACTTTAAAGCTATAATTAGCACTTAATTAAGTAAGCTTAAGAATTAAGCAACAATTTAAAGATTAGGATTATGATTTATAGCTCACAAACAAGATCTCAATTTTAGCAACATCACTAAAATTAACCCTCCAAAATGATGCTCTTCTTGAAGATCAAAGCAAGATTAGGCTTAAGAATTAATGGGTATGAATTTAATTTGGAGTTTAAAGGATTATTTGTGTATTTTTGATGAGTTTTTTAGAGCAAAAGAGTGAAGAATTGAGCAAGGAATGAAGGAGGGCAGAAAAGAGGGGCTAGGGTTCAACCAAGGGAAGCGGGGGCAGTTTTGTGAGAATTGGTAGAAAAATCTAGTAAGAAATAGCATTAAATGCTAATAAATGCAAATTTGCCACCTTTTCTTCTATTTCTTTTCTTTAAAAAAATAAATCCTTTTGTCACAAATATCTAGATTTTTTTGAGAGAAGGTTCTAAACTAATTCTAGTGATTAGATTAGTAATGAACCCAATTAGAACTAATTAACCCTCACAAAAAAGTAATTTCCAATACTTAAGTGCATAAATAATACATTAAAATGATATTTCATTAGGGAAAAATTCTATGTGAACCAAAACTTTCCATTGACAGCCAAAGCTCGCGCATTAGTTTTATTTTAGCTAAACTAGGTGCCGACAAGTTTATACGGGAATTTGATCAAAATCGGTTAAAACGGAAAATACCGACTATTTTACCCTAAAATGGAAAAATTCGTATAACGATTTCAGAAACGTTACACATATACGGATACCTGGGTAAATTGAACATCATACTCCGCCATTGTCATAACCGGAGTTTAGCGCAACGACTCAAATCTGCGAGCTCGAGCATCTTTAACGCTCTGAGGAAGGAATCGAGCAAGAAACACTATCGTAAACTGGACCCAGGTCATAGGAGGAAGACCTGCGGCTCGACCTCTCTCTAAAGACTCGCACCAAGTCTGGGCAAGTCCCTCCAGACGGAAACTAGCGAATTCCACCCATCTCGTGTCGGAGCATCTCAACGAATGACAGATCCAAGCTATCTGATCGATGAACAACTGTGGATCCTCAGCTACGTCGGTGCCTGTGAAAACCGGAGGCTTCAGCCTCATGAACTCAGATAAGGATACAGTGATAACCTCCATAGCAGCATGTACAACTGTCTGAACAGTAGGTACTTGTTGGGTTTCCTCACCACCTCATCTAGGTTTTGGAAGCATCACACATGCCATAATTAAATTTTATGAGGTGCTAAGTAAACTAACCTAGGATCTTAACTAGAATTTTAGGGTAATAACATAAGTATCTCATACTACAAGCTATATTACACTTAGTGAAGAGAATACAACCTTTGTAGTTCTCTTTTGTTGACTCCTTGGATTGTAGAGAGGTTGAAACGGCTTGCTAGTAACCATCCTTGTCCATGATGATCCACCCGGAGTCCACTTTGTCCAACTCCTAGCTCCACTTGATCAAAGATGAAAACGAAGCTAACACTCTAAACTAATTGGCTAGACTAGTGTAGAATGATGATGTGGTTTGTTTTCTCACTTCAAAACCCTATCTTTTTGACTCATCTCACTTTAGAAAAATCAAGAGAGCAAGAGAGAATGAGGAAGAAGATGATGGCAACTCAAGAGCTCAAGTTGTGATAAGCATCAAAGAAAAATGAGAATGAAAATAATATATATTAAATCCTTCTCACTTTAAACCATGGGTTAATAAATATCTAGATATTTAGTTTGGAGTAATAACCACCATAGAAAAATAACTCATGGTTAAAGGTAAGGTTAAGTGAAGAGAGATGAACAATTTTCAACCATGAATTCAATTTCTAATTTGTTTAACTCAAAAATAAATATGTAGATAATTATTTCCATGTGAGTCTTGTATTGCCACCACTTGTGTATCAACGACCATGACAAACAAGAATGTATGAATGTATGTGTGCATGCACATCATTATGTGCATCAACATAAACATATGCATACATGCTTGCATACAACAAAGAAAAGGGTATAAAAGAAGTGAGATAAAAGTCAATGTTAAACCAACATTTGATTTAACAAACTGGTCATATCACATACGACCCGACCAATAGAAAAACGCCCGATCAATATACGGTATCATATACACGCATTTAATCGGGTCCCCGCGCATATCTCATATGCACACCACATCGTTTGGCCTGGGCTAGGAAACTACTGTGTGGGACTCTAAGACTCGTCAATACACCGGCAGTAGGTGATGATCATATCAAACATCCACAAGCCGCAAGCGGTCAGCTAAAAGTAACGGCTACCCGGGTATTGAACGATCAGAAGAAAACCAACGAAGCTGTCAAAACTCCCGTCGAGCCAACTGGCAACACTTACCGTACAGTCTGGTCTCTTCATCAGATACGCTGCATATCATGTCTATGGATGCTTTCGTCAACCCTAATAACACAATAAGTCATGCCGGTTTATGGCTCATAACAGATCGAGAAACTATTGATAACACTTATCGGTAAATCATAGCAGCCCTGGCCAGGGACTTACTGTTATAGCCAATCGAGCATAGCAAAACATCAACCCCCAATACCGGGAGAGACGAAACCTCTCCTATCGTTCATTGCCTCCATGTGCCTCGGGACTGTACCCAAAATCCACCTATTTGCACGACTCAGTAGAGCCGTGGTAGGGTGGAGATCAAAGTACAGTGGGAGGACACACAAGTCTTTATGATGATCTTGGGTCTACAGACTAACCTGTTCCAGTGTCACCTGAGAACTGCTATCCGACGATAGATATAATACCACATAGGTGTTCTCGGTGAGTCCGTTCAGTGTACCCAGTCTCCACTGAGCACCCGAATACAATCTTTGGTGTCAGCACACCAGATGGATATGGGATCATCCATCGCCCATCATATGGGACAAGAACGGTATATGCTAGTCTACTCTGGAATATCGATGCCCCGTCTCGATACACCCATGACTAGGAACATTTAAAGGATATGCTTATAAACTACACGTGTCCTACTAGTATGATCTGCATCATAGTCGCAGTAGTCAAGCAAATATCCTATGGGCTTTATCAACATGTACTAAATGAATAAGATGCATGATCAAATGAACATGTCAAGATAAAGTAAACAAGATAGCATACTATCATGTCGAGAAAGAAAGTCATCTTTATTCATATATACGTTTCCAGGCATCCACTATACATATAATGGCCTTTAGGGCATACATATATCCAACAATCTCCCACTTGCACTAAGGCCAATTACTGGCGTATCTCATACCCAACATCTCAAAAAGTCGCTCATACTGCGGCTGTGGAAGGGCCTTGGTGAGTGGATCCACGGTGTTATTCTTTGTATCTACTCTCCGAATCTCGATCTCATGGCGATCTACTATCTCCCGGATCAAATGATATCGCCTCAGGATGTGTCTGGACTTCTGATGGGACCTCGGTTCTTGGGCTAACGCCGTAGTTCCATTATTATCACAATACAATGGTATTGGATCAATAATGGATGGAACTACTCCTAGTTCCGCGATGAACTTCCTCATCCAGACGGCTTCATTGGCAGCATCATTTGCAACAATATACTCAGCTTCTATTGTGGAGTGTGCAACGGTATCCTGTTTGGAACTCTTCTAACTAACCGCCCCTCCATTGAGGGTAAATACAAACCCTGAGATAGATTTGTTGTCATCCTTATCACTTTGGAAGCTGGAATCGGTAAAGGCCTCCAACTTGAGATCCCTATTACCATACACCAAGAACAATTCTTTAGTCCTTCGCAAGTACTTAAGAATGTTCTTCATTGCTATCCAATGTTTCTCCCCTAGGTTGGATTGATACCTGCTTACTACAGCTAGTGCATAAGCTACATCAGGGTGAGTACATAACATCGCATACATTATAGATCTTACGGCTGAAGCGTAGGGTATAATGCTCATTCGAGCTCTCTCTTCATCAGTCTTCAGATAGAAGTCCTTGGAGAGAGTGATTCCATGACAAGCGGGCAAGGCACCACACTTAGAATCTTCCATACTAAACCTTTTTAGGATGGCGTCAATGTACTTTGATTGGGAAAATCCCAATAACCTCTTGGATCTATCTATTAGTTATATGTATGCCCTAGAGGCCATTACTGTACATACGATGTATATTGTAGTGGATGCTTGGACATATATAGGAAGGACTTTCTTGCTCGACATGATAGTATGCAATCTGGTTGCACTTTATCTTAACATGTAAACAAATACTGTTTTGTGATCACATGTTGATAAAGCCCTTAGGATGAGTACTTGACTACCAGGACTATGATGTAGATCATACTAGTGAGGACTGGGAAGTCGATAAGTACATCTTTCAAATGTTCCTAGTCGTAGGAGTATCGAGATAGGGCATCGGTACTCCAGAGTAGACTAGCGTATGCGCTTCTTGACCCATATGATGGGCGTTGGATGATCCCATATCCATTAGTGTTTGACATCAGAGAAGGTATACGGGTGCTCAGTAGAGACTGGGTACACTGTACGGACTCGCAAAGAACTCCTAGATTGTATTATACCAATCGTCGGATAGCAGTTCTCTGGTGACACTGGTACAGGTTAGTCTGTAGACCTGAGATCGTCATAGAGTCTTGTGTGATTCTCACCGTGCTTTGATTTCCACCTTACCATGGTCAAGAGATCATGCAAAACGGTGGCTTTTGGGTACAGTCCCGAGTCACATGGAGGCAATGAGCGATAGGAGGGGTTTCGTCTCTCCCAGTATTGGGGGTTGATGTTGCGCTGTGCTCGACTGGCCATAACAGGAAATCCCTGGCCAGGGTTGCTGAGATTTACTGGTAAGTGTTACCAGTAGTTTCTTGAACCGTTATGGACCTTGCATCGGCATGACTTATCAGGCTATTGGGGTCTGACATTATACCACCCCCAGGCTGTGATATACGACATATCAGACGAAGAGACTGGACTGTACGGTAGTGTTACTAATTGGATTCGCAGGAGTTATAGCAGGCTTGCTTGTTGATCTTTTGATTGGTCAATACCCGGGTAGCCATTACGTTTAGCAGACCGCTTGCGGCTTGTGGGTGTTTGATATGATCATCACCTACTGCCAGCGTATTGACGAGTTTTTAAAGTCCTACACAGAGGTTTCCTGGTTCATGCGAACGGAGTAGGAGCACATATGTGATATGTCCGGGATCGAGATTAATACGAATATGTGATACCGTATTCTATTCTCGCGATATGTGATATCGGTCGGGTATATGTGAAAGAGCCGGGTTGTCGGATCAAGTGTTGATTCGATAAGTTAATTCATCTGATATTAGTCGGTTATATGTAATATAGCCGGATTATTAAATCAAGAGTTGATTTAATAGTTTAATTTATAATTATATATTTGATATATTAAATTACATTAACTAATATTAGCTCACTTAAGATTTCTTTCTCACATTTAGATACATTGATATATATGTGATATATATTAATTGTATTCTTAATACACAAAATATATATATGATATATATTATTGTGTCATGCTAGGTTACACATGCAACATGTATGCGACTAACACCATGTTAGGGTTAATGTTAAGGTTAATATTTATTCTTAAGTAATTACAAATTAGTGGAGATATTTTTATGGTTGGAAGCTTGGAGAAGTTTTAAGATAACCATTGACTTAGTCCACTCTTTTGTTTTCCTTAAGATATTTATCAACTGAACCATTAACCATACACAATGGTTAACTCTCTACAAGGGTTAGATATATGATATACTCACCCATGGTTGCATTTTCTAACCTCATGAGTTCACTTATCTTCTTCTTCTTCATCAAGTGAGAAAAGCTTGCTAGCTTTTTCAAAAGTGATGGAAACTTGTGAGGAAAATATATCTAAAGGGAACCCACTTCCTACTTCATCATCCTATACTATTAGCCATTTAGTTTAGGGTGTTTGCTTCACTAATCTACACAATTAGTGAAGAGATAGCATGAGCTAGAGTCTCCTCGACGTAGATCTTCTTCGGCCTCGAAGACTTCGAAGCAAGCTTGTTCGTTTCTTCATGGGAGCCTCTCTAGAGTCCGGACGATCGTGATCGCAGTGAAGGGACTTCTACATGGAGCTATTGAAGTGAAGGACTGGTCTACAAATATTGTATTCCTTGTTCACTTAGATGTAAAGAGTTTACATATTATGTTTAACCCTAAGTCTCTAGTTAAGATCTTGGTTAGGGTTTGTTTAGCACCGCAAAAATTTTAAAGTAGCATGATTATTGCTTGCCAAAACCTTTACAAGGTGGTAAGATAACCCTACAGTGGTATCAGAGCCAAGCTAGAGCATTAGGCGTCGTGTAGGCGAAGTTTAAAGTCCGATCGAACTCCGAAACCCCGAAAAATCCCACTTTCTGGAAAAAATTTCAAAAGTTGAAATTTTTCATATTAAAAATACTCAGAAAATCATGCAGGGAATTCTAAGGATTACTGTGAAGTACAAAGTCATAACTCACTCAAGGGACCGCGGAACCGCGGCCAAGCCATGCGTTTGGCGGCGGTTCCCCGGCCAACTTTGGGAGTTAGGGGCTAATACTTCATGGGTTTATTCCTGGGTACTTTTTCATGCTTCTGGGAATTTTTAATTCTACTCAAGTGTTGAGCTTTCTGGAAAATATTGGGAACTCGTTGATTCGATCAGAAAGTTTAACTTCGTTTAAGTTTTTCCGGGTAATTTAGAACGTGTTAAAAGGTTCGAACGGATATCAATAACTAACTTTTCCCCTGTTGGAAAACTTTCAAGTGTTGGATTTTTCCTGAGTTCAAAAATTTCAGAAAATCATGCAAGCGAATCTGTGGACCCTCTAGAAGAATGTAAACTTAACTCGATTAAGTGACCGTCAAAACCGCCACAGAACCATATGGTTTGTGGTAGTTTAACGTTGCCACATGTGACCCTTCTACGGCTGGTTCATAGCGGCTGTGACATGTTCTGGGACTTTTTAAACTCCGCTCAAGTGTTGAGCTATTCGGGAAATCTTAGGTGTTTGTTTATTCGATCGGAAAGTTTAACATTGTCTATTTATCTGGAATGTGATACAATATGTGGAATTCATATAGTTAGGCATGAAATACGAAGTATGTGATATTTTGAATTTAAGATGTCTAAAGTGATTGTGAATTCCAAATGTTGTAGTTTTTTACTTTTTTTCTGCGACCGTAAGTGTAATATGTGGTGTATCGCCGGCTTCGGTGCTATATATCAATGACAACTGGGATATGCATATTTACTTACGTTGATGACATGTGATGTTATGTATTGCTTTGATATGTTATATTGGATCATCGCGTTTTGAATAGCCGGGGGTTTTATGTGAGATGAGAGTTTTTCATTTTCATTCATGTAAAAACTTGTATGTAATATTCTTTTATTGGGGCACTTCCGGGTTGAGGATGATGTCACCATTGTATATTATTTACTTTTCCGCATTAGGATAGACCTAAGGCGGGGAGCATGTTTATAACATAATATTGCATTTTGTATTCCCCATTCTTATGCATTTAAGAATAAAAACAGGTGCTTTTGACCCATGTCTGCTACATGTTACAGGTTACAGGTTATTGGAGCAAAAAAACAGTGAAAAACACAAAAGACGACACAAAAGAAGGACTTTTGACCAACAATTAGGAGGATCGTAGTAAAGCCCAGCAGAAGAACTGTTCACTATCAACAAGGCAACGCAAGATCCAAATTTACAAGAAAAACGGTTGAAAGATCCATTGCAAAGTGTTCACTGAAGATCTGGAATTAATACAGAAGCCCAATTGATAAAAGGAATAAAGAACCAGGAAGCCCAAAAGACACTAAGACAGCCCAGAATTTTTCATCAACTGAACTCACCAGTGGGCCGCGGAACCGCGGCCCAAGCGCACCAATGCCGCGGTTCCGCGGCCATATTGAGCCTTCATGGAAAGAAAATTTTACCAAAATGTCTTGGAGGCTATGGAAAGATTTTCTGGGGGTATATTTGTAATTATAGACATGCGGAGCAATTGTAAACCTAGGGTTTCTATGTCCTATAAATAGAACCCAAAAGCTTTGTATTTTCTCATGCCTCTATTCATGAATAAAATTCAGTTTTCTTGAAGTTAGAGCGCATCAATCGTAAGTAGGTTATTTTCCTTGCCCTAGTTATAGTTTTTCATATCTGCCTTAGGTAAATTATTTTCTTGCCTTAGTTTAATTTAGTTTAGAATTTTATTAACTTGCAATAGATGTTTCTTGTCTTTAATAAAACATGTCTTTCTTCATCCCCTCAATGAGCAAGTAGTTTCCTCGCTTGTTAGGGTTAGGAATAGGGAAAGATTTGAGAGATGAAGATCTCCCATCTCTTTTCGTTGCCAAACTTTTATGAACATTAGAACTCCATGCATACCCTTTTATTCCGCTCCCTACGGCGCTCTACCCTCGAAGTAATGGTGATTCCGTAGTCTAAAGGCCCGGATTTTAAGGTTTTCCATGGAGGTTAGGGTAAAGATTAATAAAGGAAGGACATGGATCTAGAGGAAGAATCAATCATCCCAATCATCCTAATCCCTTTTGTTAAGATTTACCATAACACTAATATGATATATCTAATTAATGGCAATGGAAAGAGATGTAGATCTTTGTTTACCAAATTTTCCCTAAACCTAATCCTAGCAAGTTTCTAATCCTAGTATCATACAACTTCAATTTTTAGGTTTAATTATAAATCCAAACACCATTTGGAATTAACTCGTAAGAACTTAAAGGAGATTTACACATCCCTGTGGACCGACCCGTATTCACCGGCTAGCTTCATGCGACGCCGTTCTTGATTGCGGTAAATATTTTTGATCGACAAAACATCTCCAAATCAAATGGCGCCGTTGCCGGGGATGGCGTAAAATTTTCCTTTTTGTAATTTCGGGTTAATATAAAATATTAAAAAATCATAAAAATTTGAAAAATCAAAAATATAAAAATTCTATCATCTTTTATTGTTTGAAGGGTTTTCTTTGTGAATCTTTGCAGGTTTGACGGTTCTGAAACAACACAGAAGGCAAAACAGAAAAAGATACATCAAAACAGGAGGAGATTGAAAGTACAGAGCAGCTGAAGAAATTTGGAGACCCAAAGCCCTCAAAGAGCCGCGTTTCCGGGCAATTACCTGGTCAAAACCGCGGTTCCGCGGTCCTTTGTGCTGTTCTCTACACGAAATTTGCATGGTTTGATTCTCCTTCTCCTCCTCTACAAATCCCCATAAATCTTTTGCCAAATCTTCTGCAGGATTCTTTGCGGTAAAAATCTTCTTCCTCCTTCCAATAATTGATTTTCTGCAGGATTCTTTGCGCCGCGCTAAATAGAAAATTGATTGCAAGTGATTTACTGCTTTGCATACTTTAATCTGACTTTAAGGGGCTATTGACCAATTCAAATTGGGTGGGGATTTCATCACCCTTCCCAGGACCCCAGAAATCACTTAAAGCATTTGCATTGACCACTCTTAATAAAAAAACATTAGACTCAGCCCTAAGGACGTCGCGCTCAATAGGACAGAGGATTAGTATAGGCATCGACCGTTTATCCTAACCTGACTTTGCGGTGCCCAGGCAAGTGTGTCAAGGCTAGTGGTTTTTAATTAGGCCCACAGCGTGGTTCCTTCCCACTTACCTGGCACTTACCTGGCCGCAATTGGTGGTGAAGAGGCGGTTTGAGGTCCTATATCTAGCCCATTGGAACAGTTAGGAGCGGTCTAGCTGACCTAGGTGACCCTAGATCTAGGCCTGATTGTGCATGTGTGGTTAATTGCATTTGTGTCACAAGTCTCTATTATAAAAATCTTTTTGCAAAAGCACACATTAAAAAAGTAAAAGGATAAAAATCTTTTCAAAACTTGCAAATTGTCGCTAAAGAATCTTTGCACTCACTTACACCACTTCTTCTCATTGACGTTTTCTTACCTCCACATTCTGTCTTTCATCTTTCGACTACACTAACCCTTTTAGTGTATGTCCGGTTGGACTAGGGACCCTAGCGCCCGATTAGTCCGTGTTTCGTTGGTACCGACTGACGAACCTTTCTACTCCGAAGTCGAAATCCTGTCTACTTCTTCACTTTCACCATCACATTCTTCTTCCGA
This sequence comes from Agapanthus africanus, assembly GCA_030015575.1. Classification (NCBI taxonomy): domain Eukaryota; kingdom Viridiplantae; phylum Streptophyta; class Magnoliopsida; order Asparagales; family Amaryllidaceae; genus Agapanthus; species Agapanthus africanus. Next base: position 371,177,483 of record JASDDO010000018.1, on the reverse strand, counting down.
AGGTATGTCAGGATACGATCCTAACAACACCTTACCGACGGGAATGATTCCACCTCCGTTAGGTGCGAATAACCCGAATCACCCGCCTGTTGAAGCGCCCGCACGAGTCGCGCTCCAGGATCTCTTCTACCCTGTCCGCACTTCTTTACCTACCTGTCTTTCACCACCACTGGCAAATGGGGACAACTTTGAGATCAAACCCCACTTCATCAATATGCTGCCTAAGTTTCATGGTTTGGAATCCGAAAATGCATATATCTTTATCAATAAATTCCAAAATGTTTGCGCTATGATGAAAACGACCTAATTAAGTGATGACGCTATAAGGCTAAGGGTCATTCCTTTCACCTTATGTGACCTAGCCGAGAAGTGGCTATACAGCACCGCATCACATTCAATTAGAAATTAGGATGAGTTTGTGAAAGCTTTTCTTAAAAAGTTCTATGCTCACCACAAAACTGCTAGAATCCGTAATGAGATTATACAATTTTCACAGCAACCTTCCGAACCATTTTGGAAATGTTTTGAAAGATTCAAAGACCTACTCATTCAATGCCCTCACCATGGGATCGAAAGTTGGCAACTTTGCCAAACATTATACGAGGGATTGAACCCGGCAACAACGCAGTTGCTAGAAACCATTTGTCAAGGTCACTTTCTATCCAAGTCTAGTGAGGAAGCGTGGCAGTTTCTTGAGGATCTTAGTGAACAAACAATTCAGTGGGAGAGCTCCAAGACCACATCATCATCTTCTTCTATTGGTCAACCTAGGGCAGGCATACATCAAGTAGAGATGTCGATTGCTATGAAGGCCGAGATGGCCGCTCTTACGAAAAAGCTAGAAGCGCTTGAGACCAAAATCTCAGCACCTTCTCCTGCCCCTGTTGTGCCTCCACGAACTGTTTGTGCTTGTTGTTCGGATCCATCACATCTCACAGAAGAATGTCCTTACACTGCATCTACTCAAGGACAGGATCAAGTCAATGCTGCCTTTCAGCAACGACAAAGAAACGATCCATATTCTTCAACATACAATCCGGGATGGAAGAGCCACCCAAATTTCGCTTGGAACCAAAATCAACAATTCCAAGAAAATAACAATTTTCAAAGGCCTCCTCCTCCTCCTCCACAACAACAAGCACCTCCATAAACTCAATTTCAACAACCTTTCCAACAGCAACCTTACCCTAATCAAGTGAACAATTTTGTGCTTAACACTTCTTACCCACCAAACAATTTTGTTCAACCTAATAATGACAAGGTTAGCTCGCTCGAAAGAAGTCTAGAGGCTTTCCTAAAGCAATCTACACAATCTACAGCAAGATTAGAGACTTCTATTCAATCTTTGGTGCAAAATAGTGCCTCACACGATCAAAACATCAAATCTATTGAGGCATAAATTGCACAACTCAATGCTGCGATGAAAGAGCGAGAGAAAGGAAAGCTTCCGCCTCAACCACTTCCAAATCCCGGTCATGCACATGTCGCATATGAACAACAGAATCATAACGTAAATGCTGTGACCACGTTGAGATCCGGAAAAGTGTTGCAAAACAATGTGGGTATTAACCATGACACCCCTGCCGGTGGTCCTTCTTCATCTTCTACACCTTCTTCTTCTTCTTTAGAGCCTATTCTCCACCCTTCACACGGCTCTACTCCTTCTAGCTCGAACGGACCCTCTTCTCACAACACGAACACATCTACACGGGGTTCCGTTCCAATTCAACAATCTGATCCGCAAAAATTGGACTCAACGACTTTTCAAAATGTTCCTTTTCCAAATCGGTTGAGATCCAATAAACCAACTCCACAGATGGAGAAGATTGTAGAGTTGTTCAAACAGGTTAGCATAAATATCCCTCTTTTGGATGCAATCCAACAAGTTTCTTCATATGCAAAAATCTTAAAGGACCTATGCACCAAAAAGAGGAAGTCACAAGTACCAAAGAAAGTTTTCGTAGCTAGTGCTGTTAGTGATGCTCTTGTCAATTCTTTACCCCCAAAGCATAAGGACCCCGGTTGTCCTACTATTTCAATCATAATTGGGGACAAGAACATCAATAGAGCACTATTAGATCTTGGTGCTAGTGTCAATTTGCTACCTTATTCGGTGTACGAACAATTAGGCGTTGGAGAGCTTGAGCCCACTCATTGCACTCTCCAAATGGCCGACCGATCAATCACCCATCCTAGGGGAGAGTTGGAGGATGTGTTAATTAGAGTAGGGGATTTCATTTTCCCCGTTGACTTTATTGTTATGGATACACAACCTGTCGCTAACCCCCGGAGTCAAATTCCGGTGATACTTGGTCGACCATTCCTCGCGACTTCTAACGCGGTAATCAACTGTCGTAACGGTTCAATGAATCTATCTTTTGGCAATATGACAGTTGAGCTCAACATTTTCAAGTTAGGAAGTCAGCCTTGTGAGCCTAATTCTAGCGTACTTGATGTTTGCTCGATCAATGAGATCGCGGAGGAGGACTGTGAGTTCGAAAATTTTATGTTTGATCACAGCAATATTGACGCCACTAGTGCGTTCCTCCTAGAATCCGACACAGCTTTCACGACGGACAAAGATTATGAGTGTTTCACCTTTGTTGACGATCTTGAAGACTCTCCACCCGAGTTTGAGTCTTTTGCTTTTTCGGATGAGTTAGTTGAACCATCCGACTCGGTAGCGTACACTCGATTTGAACCTTTGATGGAATCCTTCGAGTTTGAAACAGTTACCCTATTGTTACCATCTATTGTTTCACCACCTAAACTCGAACTAAAACTTTTGCCGTCACACCTAAAATATGCTTATCTAGGTGAGAATGAGACCTTACCCGTTATCATATCGGCCTCTCTAGCTCTTGAGCAAGAGAAGGCTCTTTTAACGGTCTTACACAATAATCGGCAAGCTTTTGGCTGGTCTATGGCGGACATCAAGGGGATTAGTCCCCTCATAGTTGAACATCACATACACTTGATGGATGATGCCAAGCCGGTAAAGGATCCACAAAGACGCCTCAAGCCCATTATGAAAGAGGCGGTCAAGAAGGAGATTGTTAAGTGTCTTGATAGCGGTATCATTTACCCTATCTCGGATAGCCAATGGGTTAGCCCCATTCATGTCGTGCCAAAGAAATCGGGCATCACGGTCACTACCAATGAGGCAAATGAGTTAAATCCCACTCGCACCCAAACTGGGTGGCGAGTTTGCATCGACTACCAAAAACTCAATGCCGCGACAAGGAAGGACCACTTTCCTTTGCCTTTCATTGACCAAATGCTAGAACGATTGCCGGGGCATGAGTTCTACTGCTTTCTAGATGGCTATTCCGGTTATAACCAAGTCCCTATAGCCAAAGAGGATCAAGACAAGACCACATTTACTTGTCCCTTTGGCACTTTTGCTTATCGTCGCATGCCCTTTGGGTTATGCAATGCACCCGTTACATTTCAGCGGTGTATGATGGAGATTTTTTCGGACATGGTGGAGAAGTTTTTGGAAATCTTTATGGATGATTTCTCCATTTTTGGTAACTCCTTCGATGAGTGTTTACGACATCTTGACGCAGTTCTTACCCGCTGTAGGGAGAAGAACCTAACTTTGAATTGGGAAAAATGCCACTTTATGGTATGAGAAGGCATTGTCTTAGGACATGTCATCTCGCAAAACGGCATAGAGGTTGATAGAGCCAAAATTGAAGTCATTTCTAATCTTCCTCCTCCTAAATGCGTCAAAGATATCCGAGCTTTCCTTGGCCATGCCGGTTTTTATAGACGGTTCATCAAGGATTTTAGCAAGATTGCTAGATCCTTGACTCTCTTATTGGCCAAGGACACTAATTTTGTTTTCGACTCAACATGCATGGAAGCGTTCGAGTCTTTGAAACACTCACTCATTTCTGCGCCCATTCTTTCATCTCCAGACTGGACGCACCCTTTCGAAATTATATGCGACGCATCAGATTTTGCCATTGGTGCTGTTCTTGGACAGCACATTAACAAGATGCCGCACGTAATTTACTACGCTAGCCGAACATTAAATGAGGCCCAACTAAACTACACAACAACAGAAAAAGAGTTTTTAGCGGTTGTGTTTGCACTTGAAAAATTTCGGCCTTATTTAATCGGCTCTCCAGTTATTGTGTACACGGATCATTCAGCTCTTCGCCACCTTTTTGCAAAGAAGGATGCTAAATCTAGGCTAATACGTTGGATCCTTTTGCTGCAAGAATTTGACCTTGTTATAAGGGACAAAAAAGGATGTGAAAACATAGTGGCCGATCACCTTTCACGACTTCCTTCTTCGCCTACTCTTGAACTTCCTATCACTGATGTTTTTCCCGATGAGCAACTCTTGACCATTTCTTGCGAACCATGGTTCGCCGATATTGTAAACTACTTAGCCACCGGCTTGATACCTACAGATTGGTCGAAACAAGACAAACTTCGATTCTTGTCCCAAGTAAAGCATTTTTACTGGGATGAACCTTATCTTTTTAAATACTGTTCTGACCAAATCATTCGTCGGTGTGTACCGGAAAATGAGATTATGAGTGTGCTGTCTTTTTGCCACGATCAAGCGTGTGGTGGGCACTTTGGCCCAAAGAAGACAGCCGAGAAAGTTTTGCAGTGTGGATTTTATTGGCCACGACTCTTCAAAGATGCATTCAAATACTGCAAAACTTGCTCCCGGTGCCAACACTTGGGCCGGATATCGCGGAGAAACGAAATGCCACTCTAACCAATTTTGGTTGTAGATATTTTTGATGTTTGGGGTATAGACTTCATGAGACCATTTCCAAACTCTTTTGGAAATGTGTATATTCTTTTGGCGGTTGATTATGTTTCAAAGTGGGTCGAGACTGTGCCTAGTCGAATGAATGACAACAAGGTTGTCATTCGATTTCTTAAAGAACACATCTTTTCTCGATTTGGGCACCCTCGCGCAATAATAAGTGATAATGGGTCTCACTTTTGCAATAGGACTTTTGAGTCCTTAATGCGCAAATACTCTATCACCCATAAGCTGTCAACGCCATACCATCCCCAAACATGTGGGCAAGCCGAGGTCTCGAATCGGCAGATTAAGCAAATCTTGGCATGTCTCCATACCGGCTTGTTTACCGGAAGGCTTGCCACCTCCCAGTAGAAATTGAGCATAAGGTATTGTGGGCCATTAAAGAGCTGAATCTATCTTTAGGAGATGCGGGCAGCAACCGAAAGCTGCAGTTAAATGAACTAGAAGAGCTGCGGGATGAGGCATATGATAATGCCGTGATTGCTAAGAATCGAGCTAAGGTATTTCATGATAAAAACCTTTTGCGAAAGACATTTAAACCTGGTCAACAGGTTTTACTTTATGATACTCGGTTACATTTTCATCCCGGCAAGCTCCGTTCTAGGTGGAAGGGACCTTTTGTAGTCCGCACCGTTTATCCACACGGTGCGTTTGATCTTGAAAACCCAGAGGGCGGTACACTTTTCAAAGTAAACGGGCATCTATTGAAACCGTTCCTCACAGCGGACCCATCGGAAGAGCTCCTGTTTTTGCAGGAGCCGATCTACACTGAGTGATTTTCCTCCACTTTCACCCCCAAATTTCCTTCTTTTTTTTTCCAAAACATTATTTCAAATAAGTTTGGGGGTGTGTATATAATTTGTAAATATATAATCTCAAAATACCATAAAAAATTAAAAAACAAAAATAATAAAAAAAATATTTTTGGACCTAATTGCAAATTTTCAGAATTACGAGCTGACATTTTTTAATTACATATAAAACCCTCATTTTAGAGGGTGTTTTCTACAAATAACCACTCTCCCATCCCCTATTTATATGTCCCGAGCCCCCCTGTTCTCTTAACCTAAAAATTCTTCCTCCAAAACAAACCCTAGCGCCGCCACCTACCCTCTGCCGAAAAATCTCTCCGCGCCGCCGCCAATCCGCCGCGATCCCGCCGCCGTAGCCTCCTAAAGCCGCGCTTCCGCCGCCGTCTGGAGTCTTCGCCCCCTGAAATTTTCAGGGGAGGTATATCTGGACCTTTACTCTCTGTTTTTAGCATACTTTTTCTGTAAAATTACTATGGCACATAAAATGCAATTTGAGAGAGATTTTACCCCAGTTTTCACGCACGAAGTGTACGGTAGATATTTTGCACATGAAATAGAGCAGAGGGGCTGGAATTTCCTGACCTATAATCACTCCGCTGCGTTTGCCGTACCTGAACTAGTTGCCCTGTTTTATGAATCAATGGAGGATAATAGTCTAGACAACTTTGGCTACATTAAAATAAATTGGGGAGATCGCGTAATTCACATTGATAGGGACATGATCCACGAAGTCACACTCATACCACGTGTACCCGCACATGACCATCCCTTACACTTTGATGATTATATGCCCTTGATGGGGAATGACTGCGCGAGAGAGCCGCGTAAGGGTATCCAAGCATGGACCCTTTTCACGAACGTTTTTACTGTGTGCCGGTGGGCACAAAACAACATCTTTGGCAGTTCGCACAACACGACTTTCTTCACCCCCTCATTACATGTCGTCCACACACTAATGACGAAAAATCCACGGTTCGACATATGCACTGTATTGCTCCAGTCTATAGGTGCGGGAAAAAGGGGTACCATCTACCCATGTCCCATGCTAGTCACCCAACTCTGCCGTTATTTCCTCCCCGTCGAGAAATTTGATTCATACATGATAGACGGTGTTCCGGTTCGACCACTCGTTGAGGGCGTTACTTCGTCCTACTCTAGACTTATTGATATTTGGTCACGAACGGAATCGTCAGAGAATATTCCCGCACACACCCCTAGCTCTAGCTCGACATCGAGCGGGGAAGAACTGACCCCTCAGGAGCATGCACGATTGATGCAGAGAACAGTGAGACGAATTGATTCTTTGAGGGATGAGTTTCGGGCTACAACACGAGATCACGACCGTCGATTGACGGAAATTGAGAGCGGTATTCAAACCCTTTTGGCTAGAGGGGAACGATCACGTTCACGAGCGCGACGTGGGGCCGGGCAGTGAGGGCACTGCTTTGCTCAAGTTTGGGGGAGAGGGTAGTGTATATAGTTATCTTTTGCATTGCATATTGTATATATTTTTCTTTTCCTTTTGCATATTTAATTTCTGCATTGCATCTTTATATAAAAAAATCATAAAAATTTGAAAAATTTGAAAAAAAAAAAAAAAATTAGAAAACAGAAAAACCCATAAAAAATTGAAAAAGTTCAAAAATTATAAAAATTATTGTATTCAATTTTGGCTAATTGACTTGAGTTTGATAAAAAGGTTAACTAGCTAGGAAAAACTAGATCTTAGACTTAGCAAATTAAAAACCCTAAAAATAACCTTCCTTAGAGATTAACGGTAGAAAGTATATGTCTTTGTAGGTTATTTAGAAATAGGCAAATGTTGGGTTCACTTCTTGGGCTAAGTCGAAACGAAGGAAAAGTATTAAAACTTTTATTAGAATATAAGTTTGAAAAATAATTCCTAGCTTGAGTCTAGATTCTGAAAACATGTACCCTACAAAATGCACAATCACGCACCTTGAAACTTGGAATAGTAGAGGAGACCTTGAAATACTCTTGTCTAAAGTCCTTAGTACAATGAAAATAAGAAAAAAGTGAATAAAGAAAAAAAATGGACACTGGTTTTTGTGATTACTTAAGGCTGTAAAAATAGAAAAATATTTAGCGAGGGTGCTTCATCACCTAGTGCCTTAGACCAACTGGTTTGGGAGTCACTGCTAAAAGCCTTGGGTGTTGCAAAACTAGGAAGTACGCTTTAAAGTGCTAACGCATCTTATAATCGGTTGTTGGTACCTCAGGAAGTATTAACGGTCGCATGAAGGATGTGTAAGCAAAATTCAAGTAAAAATTCACAAATTAATAAGTGCTTTGGACAATGGACGAGAGTACGATTGCTTGATTTGAATTTCCAAGTGTAGGGGTGACATTTACACACACGTGGGGATATGTGATTAGAGTTTAGATAAGAGAAAGGAATGAAGAATAGAACTTGTATCTTTAATAGAGTTGATAGAAATTCCTAAGTGGAGATGGAACTTTAGAAGGAAAACTTAAGAAATACCGAAAGCTAAGTAATTCTATAGAACATGTATAATCTTAAGTTAAATGATGAGGAAGTGTGAAGAATATGGGTGGATAATTTGCGGGTCAACGATAATAGAATTCCTTGTTAGAAAACCTAATTGGAGAACAAAAGTCCAAAAACCAAATTGATAGGATTTTGTGGGTAGTATCCGCTGAAAACACTCAGGAGACAACACTCCTCCTACTAAGAACACCTAGAGGTTTAACGGCTTGTTGCACGTGCTCAGTGCAATCGCGTTTCCCTGCGAAAGTGCGGCTAGGTTAGATTTTAAAATAATAAGTTTGCTCGAGGGCGAGCAAAAGATAAGTTTGGGGGTATTTGTTTATAACATAATATTGCATTTTGTATTCCCCATTCTTATGCATTTAAGAATAAAAACAGGTGCTTTTGACCCATGTCTGCTACATGTTACAGGTTACAGGTTCTTGGAGCAAAAAAACAGTGAAAAACATAAAAGACGACACAAAAGAAGGACTTTTGACCAACAATTAGGAGGATCGTAGTAAAGCCCAGTAGAAGAACGGTTCACTATCAACAAGGCAACGCAAGATCCAAATTTGCAAGAAAAACGGTTGAAAGATCCATTGCAAAGTGCTTACTGAAGATCTGGAATTAATACAGAAGCCCAATTGATAAAAGGAATAAAGAACCAGGAAGCCCAAAAGACACAAAGACAGCCCAGAATTTTTCATCAACTAAACTCACCAGTGGGCCGCGGAACCGCGGCCCAAGCGCACCAATGCCGCGGTTCCGCGGCCATATTGAGCCTTCATGGAAAGAAAATTTTACCAAAATGTCTTGGAGGCTATGGAAAGATTTTCTGGGGATATATTTGTAATTGTAGACATGCGGAGCAATTGTAAACTTAGGGTTTCTATGTCCTATAAATAGAACCCAAAAGCTTTGTATTTTCTCATGCCTCTATTCATGAATAAAATTCTGTTTTCTTGAAGTTAGAGCGCATCAATCGTAAGTAGGTTATTTTCCTTGCCCTAGTTATAGTTTTTCATATCTGCCATAGGTAAATTATTTTCTTGCCTTAGTTTAATTTAGTTTAGAATTTTATTAACTTGCAATAGATGTTTCTTCTCTTTAATAAAATCATGTCTTTCTTCACCCCCTCAATGAGCGAGTAGTTTCCTCACTTGTTAGGGTTAGGAAAAGGGAAAGATTTGAGAGATGAAGATCTCTCATCTCTTTTCGTTGCTAAACTTTTATGAACATTAGAACTCCATGCATACATTTTTATTCCGCTCCCTACGGCACTCTACCCTCGAGGTAATGGTGATTCCGTAGTCTAAAGGCCCGGATTTTAAGGTTTGCCATGGAGGTTAGGGTAAAGATTAATAAAGGAAGGACAAGGATCTAGAGGAAGAATCAATCATCCCAATCATCCTAATCCCCTTTGTTAAGATTTACCATAACACTAATATGATATATCTAATTAATGGCAATGGAAAGAGATGTAGATCTTTGTTTACCAAATTTTCCCTAAACCTAATCCTAGCAAGTTTCTAATCCTAGTATCATACAATTTCAATTTTTAGGTTTAATTATAAATCCAAACACCATTTGGAATTAACTCGTAAGAACTTAAAGGAGATTTACACATCCCTGTGGACCGACCCGTATTCACCGGCAAGCTTCATGCGACGCCGTTCTTGATTGCGGTAAATATTTTTGATCGACAAAACATCTCTAAATCAGAGCACAAGTAACCGGGTTTTAGGGTCCAGTAGGAGACCATCTCGAGGAGTCGAAACCGGGTCTCCTAACTCTAGATTGGTTGGGTTGCTTGCCGCTCTCGTAGGGGTCTAGGGATGTGCGTTTGGCTATTCATCACCACCGTGGAATCCGCGTTTTATACTGGCTTAACATAAAACTCGGAATTCCTAGTATATCCAAAATTTCATATATGATTCTTCTGCTGCTGATATCTGTGAGGTGATCATATTATATATCTGAGACGAATGCCTATAATATATATATAAGATATAATAAATATTGCAGCTTTCTTTTCTTACGTGATGCTTGTGAAGCAAAATAAAAATAGGACTTCATTATTGAGATTAATGAAATAAAAGAAACCTAAAGATGTTGTAGAAACTTGTCTCGAAAAACTGGTACCTCTAGTTCTTGCTTTGCATAGCGGTATTCCTTGTAGAATATCCAGCACCTTATTCGATAAGGAAAGAGCCGAGATCCCTTCACCAGGAGTGACCTCTTTAGCAAAACTAGCAGATGCTAAAAACACGGTTTGTCTTTTGATTGCTTTTATAGTTTTTGCTTTGCATAGTGGTATTTGTGAAATATCCTGCACCTATTTCGATGAGGAAAGAGCCGAGATCCCTTCACCGGGAGTGACCTCTTTGGCAAAACTAGTAAAAGCCTCAAAAACATTCCTTTTCAAAAATTCACTCGATTCTACAACGATATCAAGTTCATTACATAAAGGATTTTCATAAAAACCTGTCGTAGCCCTCCGTCATTTCAGATAAGTACTACTTAGTATCCGTGCTACGTTTGTTGGCCTGCGTCAAGGCGTAGTATGCCGTAGCTAACTAGTGCTTATCTGCAGCATACGATGCGATTGGATTAGGGTAGTCATGCGACATTGTTGGCCTGCGTCAAGGATCATACGGGTGGGTTTAATTCAATTAGGAAATTTACGGGTTGAACTTGACTAGCGGACTATGGTTTGTTGGCCTGCGTCAAGGTTATAGGACGCTAGGGGTAAAACATTATCGGGAATTTTAAGTGTTGAAATTTGCAATGAGATTGCAGACCTTCTATGAGATAGTTGGATCCCGATACCCACTGCGAGTAAGTGTTACTCCTGGGAGAGTTTTACACATTACAATTAGCCGATCAAGTAGGTGTCTAGAAAGGTGTTAACGGGGTTACGCCCCAGGGAAAACGAGGTTTATTTTAATTAGGTCTGTGCGAAAGCACGGAAAACCTGCCTCAAAGTATCAACACTGGCGTGGCCGAAAAATTGGCGAACTTGTATGGTGTAATTAATCCCGGCTAGTCTTACCTTTTAGGATTTGAAGGAAGATTTGACTAAAACGGTAGGAGACATCCTGATTAGATAAAATAATAACCAATCTAATCTTGCAAGAGCGCACGCAGAGTGTTTTCTTCTCTCTCTCTCCAGGTAGCGACCATGTCACGCCTTAATCAAGATAATAATATGGATGCATTGACCGAACCTCCTTATTATACTGAGCTAGGGAATGTTGGTTCCACTCAATCTTATAACTGTTATAAGTCCGAGCATGAAATAGGGGAATATCCGGATTCCCATGCTACCCAATTCGAAGAAAGTACATGTTGATGCATATTCTTCGGTTGTCCTTATTACAGAGAACTGAGAATGGGTGATATGTCTCTAAGTGTTAGAGAATGGTGCAATTGTTGCAGCCAAATCAGTTGGCAGATATCACCTTGTATTAATACATTGATTCTGAACAAATGTTATTACATACCGAACCTGATATACAAAATTACATCATGTTCTTTACTGAGTTAAAGAAGGATATAATTCTGTATTGGAGGATAAGGCTGTGAACATTTTCCTGAATCAAGAGTTGATTCGATCAGGCACGTTATATAATAGCATATACGTTCTAAATCAAACCATAGTTCAAAATATATAAAACACAGACAAGAGAAGCAGATCAGGAATGAACGAATCCTTCTTAAGGCATTGTAGACTAGGTCATATCAATGCGACACGACCAGCTAAGTTACTTAAGGATGAATATGAGAATCTATTTGAATTTTCATCTTATGCTACTTGCTAGTCTTGTCTCAAAAGATAAAATGACCAATACTCTGTTCACTGGAAACAAAGAAAGGGTTACTGAACTCTTGGGACAGATACATGATGATGTATATGGTCCCATGTCTACAAATGCCAAGGTTGGTTCTTTTGAGAACCAAACGGGTAAAAGTATTAAAGTCCTACGATGTGATCGAGGAGGAGAATACTAGTGTATGGAGTTCCTGGAGTTTCTAAAAGGAGAATGTGATTCTCTCTCAGTTTACTCCTTCGAATACACCACAGCACAACGGTGTATCGGGGTGGAGGTATCGCACCCTATGAGATATGGCGCACTCTATGATGAGTATTGCTGAGTTACCTGTTTCCTTTTTGGTGTTATGCACTTAAGAAGCTGCATACCTATTGAATGGGGTTCCATCCAAATCAGAGCCTACCACTCCATATGAGATATAGAATAGGAAGAGACCATGTCTTAAACACATTAAGATATGGGGTTGTCCGGGCTATGTTGAAAAGCAAAATCCGGACAAGCTCGAGGCAAGGTCAGTTGTGTAAGTTTGTCAGGATATCCCAAACATTAGTGAGGGAATATCTTCTACCACTCTTAGGAGCAAAAGGTGTTTTGTTTCTCAGCATGCCACCTTTTTAGAAAAGGAATTTCTTATGAAGAAATTAAGTGGTCATGAGGTAGAACAGGAAGGAGTTCCAGCTAGACAAACTAACAGCTAATGATTTGGTAAAACCAAAGGATTCAATAGTTTCTGACGAACCTCACCCTCTCCGCGAATCTGTTAGGGTTCCTCATCCACTTGAGAGAAACTACGGTCTTCTCGGTGAAAGTGGAAGCAAGGATTGCATTATGAGATGATGACCCAACCGGGTTCAGGCAGTTGGAACGTCTGTTTTGATGTAATAAGTCAAAGAGTTTGACTTCATCAAAATGGTAGATGAACCTTGTATATACAAGAAGTTTGTAGAGAGTAAGGTTGTCTTCCACGTATTGTACGTAGAAGACATAATCTTGACAGGAAATGGTTTCTTATGCTACACTCGGTCAAGCTCCTCTTATCACGGGGATTCTTAATAGAAGATCTGGATGATACCTACTACATCTTATTGATTATGATCTATGGTGATAGATCTAAATGGATATTGGGAGTGTCCCAAAATCCAGGTTCATAAACACCATACTAAAAGAGTTTAGTATGGATGATTCTAAGCGTGGTGGTTCGCCCACTTACTCTTGGATCACTCTCTCCAAAAAGATGTCTCCCGAGACTGATTTGAAGAGAGCTCGCGTGCAAGTGATACCCTATGCTTCGGCAGTAGGCACTATCAGAGTATGCGATGTTATGTACCAGACTAGATGTAGATGACCCACTATATGTAGTGATCAGGAATCAATCGGATCTTGGGAGAATCACTGGACAGCTGTGGAGGATATTCTTAAATACTAGAGAAGAACTAAAAGAAAGTTCTTGGTTCCAGCTTCCAGAGTGATAAGTTCGACTGAGAGTCAGTCATAAGCATTGTCTTTGTTAGTGTATATGGCCTAAAGGCCATTACTGTATCATACTAGTTTGTATATTACTTAATGGAAGTTTGGGATATTCACAGTTGTATAGACAATCTTGCTCAAAATGGTAGTATGCTACTTGGTTTGTTTCTACTTAAATATGTGCATGTGTTTCTTTTAGCATATCGCTTATACATATTAGTGGAGCCCTTAGGATCTTTGCTTGATTACCAGCGTTGTGATGGCAGTCACATTAGTGAGGGCTGGGTAATCTACAAGCACATCCTTATACAGGTCCCTAGTCATAGGATTATCGAGACGGGGCATCGATACTCCGGAGTAGACTAGCGTATGCCCTTCTCATCCCAGCAGGGAAGATGGTCTGTCCCACAGCCATTAGTACGTCGTACTGGAGATTGTATGCGGGTGCTCGTTAGGTTACGAGTACACTGGACAGGACTCGCTGGGAACTGTTGGTTGGTATTATACCTATCGTCAGTTATCAGTTCCCAGGTGACATGAGTACAACTTAGTCAGTTGACTTGACACTGTCACTTCGCCTCGAGTGTGTTCCCACTGTTCTTAGATTACTATCCTACCACGGCTTAAATGAGTCGTGCAAACAGGTAGTAGTTGGGTGCAGTCTCGAAGCACTTGGAGGCAGTGACGGTTAGACAGGATTCGTCTCTCCCGGTATTGGGAGTTGATATCGCGCAGTGTCTAGGAGAGCTATTACACAAAGTCCCTGGCCAGGGCAAGCGAGATTTGCTGGTAGTGTTTCCAGCATTTTCTCAGGGTGTTCTAGGCTACGCTCCGACACGACTTGTACCGCTATTAGGGGACTGACGTTTACCGCCCCCTGGGCCCGACATGCGATACTCTCAGACGAACAGACCGGACTGTACGGAGATTGTCACATTCAGGCTCAGTAGGAGTTCGGATGGGTTCATCTCATCGGTCTTCTTATTGGCATCTACCTGGGGACCGTTACGTACAGCTAGTACCGCTTGCGGCCTGTGGTTAAACCCACTGCCAGTGTAGTGTCGAGTCTTTAGAGTCCCACACAGAGGGTTGTTCACCTTTGGGCAAAACAGAGTAGAGGTCGTATGGTTTTACGACGGGGTTCGTTCACATACGCGCACCTGTGCACGTTTGGTGTCCGGCCAGTTATTACTAGCGGGCTTTGGTTTAATCCAGATCCTAGTATTTGTTTTGGGATTGGTTTTGTCTCATTGTATTCATGTTCCTCGGAACACGGATGCGGGTGTGTATGCACAGTTGACAGAGGCAGAGGAACCTCATTAGAGTTTTTGACCGTTGACCCTAATGAGAATGAGAAATATGATTAATAATATTTATTAAGGATAATTGTGTCATGGTTAGGGTTGGGTTGACCATTTGACCTATTGACTTTTCTTGACCTTGATATTTTCTTTTATAAAAGATGCTTCTTGAAGCTTACATTAGCATTAAATGTGAAATGATAATGGTCAAATCAACTAACCATCACAATTATCTTAATTATTATTATTATTCTCATATATTTCTTATATGAGAGAAAGGTTGGAGAGAGATTATTATTCTCTCATGCTCTTTCTCTCTCTTGCATTGCTCTCCCTCTTCCTCTTTCTCAAAGCTCTCTTGTTTCGTGAGTTGAAAAACATGAGCTTTGTGAAATAAAACCATCAAGACAACTCTCTACTCATTCTAGGGTTCTTAGTCTAGCAAGCCAAGCACTCTAGTTACTTCTTGGTTGAGGTAGGACTTCAAGGTAGAGGCCTTCGAGTGGATCTTTCTTCGGCAAAGAGAAGACGACGAGGAGGAGCCGTCTACACCACTCTAAGGAGCCAGCAACAAAGATGACCACAACAAGAAGAGAAGGAGTTCAAGAACTAGGTATAACCATCTTACCTAGTAGCTAGAACTTGTAGTTAGTTTGTTAATTTTTGTTTAGCAAAGATCCTTCATGGTTAGTCTATGTTCCCTTGTGATAAATATTTGATGTCTACTCTTTCCGCCTCCCCGTAAGTACCGGGGTGGGATACATTGACTTACAGTGGTATCATAGCCTAGCTAAACAACAACTAACATGTTAGCAAAGTCGTTAGAACTTCGATCACGGAAAAAATCTCGAAAACACACCGAAACTTGTATTTTCTGTCGATTTTTAAAACAGGCATAAAAAAATTTTCAGTGACATGAAAAATACAAGTAGGCTTTTTAAAGAAAACTGTCGTTAGTTAAGTAAGCTAACGGGTAATGATGGGCCCCGTGGCGAATGCGGATGGCATAAGCGTACGTCATATTTTCGTTGTTTTCTGCAATGGTAGGATTAATTGATGGGACGCATTATATTAATGCAAAAAAAATAAACCAAAGCTGAATCGTTGGAACAATTTCAAAACCACTGGTTTTTTCAAAAACAGAAAACTTTTAAAAACGCGGAGCTTAAACCACTCCTTTTAAAAGCTATCAAGGTTTCTTCGATTATATCAAGTTCATTACGTTCACGGTTTCGCCAAAACCATTCGTAGCCCTCCGTCATTTCATATGAATATTCAATAGTATTCAAGCTATGTTTGTTGACCTTCGTCAAGGCATAGTGATTGGTAGATGTTGGGTGTTCATATGTAGCATAGATAGATGCGTTGGTTTGGGACAGTCGTATTATCTTGTTGACCTTCGTCAAGGGTATATACGGGTGGGTTCAAATTAACCTGGATAATGATGGGTAGAACTTGATATGTGACTTATGATTTGTTGACGTTTGTCAAGGTCATAAGAGCATGGGGCAAAAATCCACATCGGGAGTTTCTAAGGAAATTGAAACTTGCTAGTGCTGCATACCATTTGGAGTTTGATAATGTTGGTAGGATTCCTTCAGCATTATCTCACAATGATATTTGGATCCCGATCCTACTGTGAGTTTCCGCTACTCCTCGGGAGACTTTTTCACTTAACGATCAATGCTATAAACCAAGTAGGTGTCTAGAAAGGTGTTAGCGGGGCTACGCCCACAGGGAAAAAAGGTTATTTAATTAAGGAACTTCGTGAAAGCGTCGTAAAACCTCCCTCGAAGTACCGACACCTGCCTGGCTGAAAGGTTAAGCAAGTATTGTACGGTGAGATCAATCCCGACTAATTCTTCTTTTATGGTTTGAGGAAGGATTCGAGAAACAGTGGGAGCCATCCTGTTTAGATAAACTAAAAATCAATTTAAACTTGCAAGAGTATCATGCTAAGTGTTTTCTTCTCTCTCTCTTAATTGCAGCGACCAAGTGACCAGATATAGGTTACATCTAGATAATAAAATGACTGAATCTGACTGTTATGACTGGTAAAGGTCTGTCCAGATGTCCATTACCCATGACAAGTTGGGACACCTCCTAACTAATCAAACCCCTGCCATCTCAGGACCAGTTTCCTCTGTCATGGATATTGATATCCGTAAGACATCGGAAAAGGACTGTGCAAATGCCAAGTGCCTCGTGTTGGCCTCAGTTGATGGTGCATCCCAGAGGCAGCACGAGAAGATGGACTTAACTTCTGTCTTCCTCCATAACAAAGATTTATATGGAGAGCAATCTCGTATCGCAAGATATGAGACCTCGAACAAATTGCTTCAAGCGAGGTTAGCTTCCGGGTCATCTGTAGGACAACGTCTTTACAGAGACTAGCTATTTTGATGAGCTCACGGACTTGAAGACCACGTTGAAGAACGGGTCAAATACTAACTTGATTCTACAGTCTCTGCCCTCTACTTATACCCTGAAGGAAACCAGGGAAGGAGAAGGAAAGGGAAAGGCAAAAGATTCGGGACTGGATATAGTAAAGGAGGGACGTTTCTATTTTTACGGGAAAGGACATTTGCAGAAGGATTGCAGGGCTAGCAAAGCCAGCAGCCAGGATTCGAAGCATGTTGTGGGTTCGGTTTCGGGTGTGTTTGTAATAGAAAACTATATGTCAATTAACCCTACTTCCTGGGTACTAGATACCGGATCATGATCTCACATCTGTAATTCATTACAGGCTTTGAGAAACCGTAAAGTTATCAGGATAGGTGATATAACTCTCAGGGTTGCCAACGGAATTAGCGTGGACGCTGAATCCGTAGGGGAATATCACCTTGGATTGACAAGTGGGCAGATATTGATTCTGCATAACAGTTTGTATGTACCTAGTATGGCTTGTAATATCATATCTGTATCCTTACTTTCTAAGGAAGGATATGATTTTACTTTTGTAAGCGATGTGGTCCACATCCACCTAAATCAAGTTCTGATTGGGTCAGGTACATTAGAAAATGGAATATACGTATTAAATCAAGCTCAAGTTTTCAGTGTCCAGAACACACTTAAAAGAAAGTCTCCGGACACAAATCAGGCTTTCTTATGGCATTGTAGACTGGGTCACATTAATGAGACACGGTTAACAAAGTTACATAAAGAGGGATACTTGAATCCGTTCGAGTATCAGTCTTATGCTACTTGTGAATCTTGTCTCATGGGAAAGATGACAAAGACTCCGTTCACTGGACACGGAGTAAGAGTGAGCGAGCTATTGGAACTCATACACAGTAACGTGTGTGATCCAATATCTACACTTGCGCGAAGTGGTTATTCATACTTCATTACTTTTACGGATGATTTCTATAGGTATGGACATGTCTTCCTGATGAAGCATAAATCAGAGGCCTTTGAGAAATTTCGGGAATACAAGAATGAAGTTGAAAAAGAAACAGGCAAAAGTATCAAGACACTGAGATCTGATCGAGGTGGTGAATACTTGAGTGCCGAGTTTCTGGACTACTTAAAAGAGAATGTAATTCTCTCTCAGCTTACTCCTCCATACACACCACAACACAACGGTGTATCTGAAAGGCGGAATCGAACTCTATTGGATATGGTTCGTTCCATGATGAGTAAGGCTGAGTTACCGCGATCTTTCTGGGGTTATGCACTAGAATCAGCTGTATATCTTTTGAACAAGGTTCCAACCAAGACTGTGCCTACCACTTCATATCAGATGTGGAGTGGGAAGAAACCCTGTCTTAAGTATCTTAAGACATGGGGATGTCCAACTTTTTTAAAGAGGCAGCATGCGGACAAGCTCGAGGCACGCTCAGTACTGTATAAGTTTGTGGGATACCCCAAGAACTCCAGGGGCTATCTTTTCTATTCCGCAGAGGAGCAGAAGGTTTTCGTTTCTCAGCATGCCCACTTCTTGGAAACTGAGTTTTTAGAAAATCAGATAAGTGGGAGCGCAATAGAACTAGAAGAAATTCCAGAACCGCAAGCTATTACTGAAAGCTTGGTAGAACCAGAAATTTCAGGAGAACCGGACATCCCGGCGACACTCCGCAGGAGTAGTAGGCAGTCTCATCCGCCCGAGAGATACAGCGGTTTTCTCATAGACAGGGATCGAGAGGATTGCATCATTGAAAATAATGAGCCTACTAGCTTCCAGCAAGCCATTCAGAGCGGTGACCCAGTAAAATGGCTGGATGCAATGCGGACCGAGATGGAGTCCATGTACACCAACAAGGTTTGGACTTTGGACATTGCTCCAGAAGGGGTAAAACCCGTAGGCTGCAAATGGATCTTCAGAAAGAAGATTGGTGTAGATGGGCAGGTTGAAACCTATAAAACTAGACTTGTTGCAAAAGGTTTTTGCCAAAGACCTGGTTTGGACTATGACGAAACCTTTTCTCCAGTGGCTATGCTCAAATCCATTCGGATCCTTCTTGCCATTGCTGCCTTCCACGATTATGAGATTTGGCAAATGGACGTAAAGGCGGCTTTTCTAAATGGAAATTTTGAAGGGTGCATCTATATGGATCAGCCGGAGGGTTTCATTCAGAGTGGGAGCAGTGGTAAAGTGTGCAAGTTGCTTAAGTCCATTTATGGACTGAAGCAGGTATCGCAGAGTTGGAACATCTGCTTTGATGATACTGTCAAAGAATTCGGCTTTATCAAAAATCAGGATGAACCATGCATTTACAGTATGATTGTAGGGAGAACTGTGGTATTCCTCGTCTTGTACGTGGATGACATTCTCCTAATAGGAAATAACATTCCTATGCTACAGTCAGCCAAAGGATTCTTGTCACAGAGGTTCTCCATGAAGGACCTGGGCGATGCCAACTACATTCTGGGGATCCAGATCTATCGTGATAGATCTAAGAGGATGTTGGGACTTTCGCAGTCCAGGTACATCGACACCATACTGAAACGATTTAGTATGGAAGATTCCAAGCGTGGTAATTTACCGGCTTGTCACGGGATCACCCTCTCCAAAGAGATGTCTCCCAAGACTGATTTGGAAAGGGCTCGCATGTCATCTATACCCTACGCATCTGTGGTAGGCTTTATAATGTATGCGATGTTGTGTACCAGACCAGATGTAGCATACGCATTGAGCGTTGTAAGCCGGTATCAGTCGGACCTAGGGGAGAAACACTGGATAGCAGTAAAGAGCATTCTAAAGTACCTGAGAAGGAATAAGGAGATGTTCTTGGTGTATGGCGGAAAAGACCTCCAGATCGAGGCCTTTTCTGACTCCAGCTTCCAGAGTGACAAGGATGACTCCAAGTCCATGTCGGGTTATGTCTTTACCCTCAATGGAGGGGCGGTTTGCTGGAAGAGCTCCACACAGGAAATCGTTGCTGACTCAACTATGGAAGCGGAGTACATAGCTGCTTGCGATGCCGCAAAGGAAGCTGTCTGGATGAAGAAGTTCCTCACGGAGCTTCAGGTGGTTCCAACCATTATTGATCCAATACCGCTGTATTGCGACAACAACGGCGCTATAGATTTAGCGAAGGAACCCAGGTCCCATCAGAAGTCCAGACACATCTTGAGGCAGTATCACCTGATCAGGGAGATCGTAGATCGCCGGGAGATCGAGGTGAGGAGAGTAGATTCAGAGAATAACACTGCAGATCCATTCACAAAGGCCATACCCCAGACTCAGTTCGAGCGGTTGATCGAGATGATAGGTCTTCGATACGCCAGTACATGGCCCTAGTGCAAGTGGGAGATTGTTAGTGTATATGCCCTAGAGGCCATTATTGTATCATACTAGTTTGTATATTACTTAATGGAAGCTTGGGATATTCACAATTATATAAAAAATCTTGCTCAAAATAGTAGTATGCTACTTGGTTTGTTTCTACTTAAATATGTGCATGTATTTCTTTTAGCATATCGCTGGAGCCCTTAGGATCTTTGCTTGATTACCAGCGTTGTGATGGCAGTCATACTAGTAGGGGCTGGGTAATCCACAAGCACATCCTTATATAGGTCCCTAGTCATAGGATTATCGAGACGGGGCATCGATACTGCGGAGTAGACTAGCATATGCGCTTCTCATCCCAGCAGGGGAGATGGTCTGTCCCACAGCCATTAGTACGTCGTACTGGAGATAGTATGCCGGTGCTCGTTAGGTTACGAGTACACTGGACAGGACTCACTGGGAACTGTTGGTTGGTGTAGGGTGTTTTTCGTCACCCCATTGAGATGGGAATACGCGTGCACTTGTCAGGCATACTACAAATTCCCCCTGTCTATGGTAGGCCGGGGTTTATTGATTGTGGGGATCCAAATCTCCGGCAGCCGCGGACTAAGCTGCCGTTAATTACCCCTCGCCTTTGGAGCGAGGGAATCTCCGATTGACGGGTTAAACTGGTCATGCGAACTCAATGTGCAGTGTTGTGTTTTGTTTTGGAGGGGGCTTGGATATATCGGGAGCCACGCAGAGTTTTTACGGGGGTTCCGCTACCCGGATAGCGGGCTGGGGTCAAGGGGGCTAGCAGCCCCCTTGCGGGATGCAGCGCAGCGCCCCGGCCCAAAAAATTTTTGGGAGGGAAAGTGTTGTAGAGTATGTGTGTGTGTGTATATTTATATATACATATATATAAAAAAAGAAAGGGAAAGTGCATCCAAAGGACGAGTGGGGAAAAAGCGCCAGTGCTCCATGTGTTAGCACGTGGGCGCTTGGGCGCTAGCGCTCTGAGCGCAAGATAGCTAGCGCTTTGAGCGCTAGCGCTCCACGTGTCAGCACGTGGGCGCTCGGGCGCTAGCGCTCTGAGCGCAAGAGCGCTAGCGCTGCGCTCCACATGTCAGCACATGGGCGCTCGGGCGCTAGCGCTTTGGGCGCTAGCGCTCTGAGCGCAAGAGCGCTAGCGCTCCACGTGTTAGCACGTGGGCGCTTGGGCGCTAGCGCTCTGAGCACAAGAACCCTAGCGCTTTGAGCGCTAGCGCTCCACGTGTCAGCACGTGGGCGCTCGGGCGCTAGCGCTTTGGGCGCTAGCGCTCTGAGCGCAAGAGCGCTAGCGCTCTACATGTCAACACGTGGGCGCTCGCGCGCTAAAAGGGGCTTAGTCCCTGCAATGGGAGTTGTTCTCCCAGAAAGGAGCACTTATTATTTTGTATGTATATGTGTGTGTGTGTGTGTGTGTGTGTGTGTGTGTGTATAAGGCGTTGAATTCCTAGGATGTTTTGAAGCTGATGATAGGCTTCTCCCCTTGAGCCCTAGTTCTTCCCCAAAGTGGGGTTTCTGGAGATGGGTCTCTTTATTCTTCCTTTATTGGCCGAATCTTGAAGATTAAGAAATATGAGATTTTAAAAATCTCTCCTTTCTGAGATCTGATAGCAGATCTGAGTTCCTCTTTGTGGGTTTTATGGTGAAAAACTATTTAGTTTTGGAAAAGAAAGAGTAAAACTCTTGATTTAATTTTAAAGGAAAGAAGAAGGTTTAGAACCTTCAGAAAGGGGAAAGAGGCACAAACCCTAGGTTTTTTGAGAGAATGAAAAGTGTTATGCTTTATTCATCATCATGTTGCCTTATATAGGCTTACATATTTACATATAGCCCCTTGGGCTTTGTAAAATGGCATTTTTCCCATCACATGGCTCATGTGCCATTTCTTTTTTGCACATAAGCCATGGGCTTACAAAATATTAGCTTTATGCCCATTTTTCATACATTTATGCATAAAAAAATTACATAGAAATTATTTATTACATGATTTTGTTGTTGGCATGGGGAGGCTGGCCGCGGGCTCGACTTTCGCATGGGCCCGCTTGACCTGGGCTTGGGCCCACCTGGCTTGGGGTTGACCTTGACTTTGACTCGGTCAACCAGGGTGCAAATTTTTACCCCAAAAAATTGCCCCCCGTCAATAAATGCACACAGCATATGTGGGTCGTGTGCATGAGATTGATGGATCTTCTTTTGCGTGGAGGCGACTTGCTTTGGTTCTTACTTTTTAGGATGCACTGCCCTTTTTACGACATGGACGGTCAACGTTTGATGCGTCTCCAAGATGGAGTGTCCGTGGTAGACGTTTCCCTAACCCGGAGTGATCTAGTTCCCGCTTTGTAGGAAGCCTGCACTGCCCTTTTTGCGACATGGACGTTCGACGCTCTGATCCGGAGCGATTTGGTTCCCGATTTGTGGGAAGCCCGCACTGCCCGTTTTGCGACATGGACGGTCGACGCTCTGATCCGGAGCGATTTGGTTCCCGATTTTTGGGAAGCCTGCACTGCCCATTTTGCGACATGGACGGTCGACGCTATGATCCGGAGCGATTTGGTTCCCGATCTGTGGGAAGCCTGCACTGCCCGTTTTGCGACATGGACGGTCGACGCTCTGACCCGGAGCAATTTGGTTCCCGATTTGTGGGAAGCCTGCATTGCCCGTTTTGCGACTTGGACGGTCGACGCTTGACGCATCTCCGAGATGGAGTGTCCGTGGTAGACGTTTCCCTGGCACGGAGTGATCTGGTTCCCGCTTTGTAGGAAGCCTGCACTGCCCTTTTTGCGACATGGACGGTCGATGCTCTGATCCGGAGCGATTTGGTTCCCGATTTGTGGGAAGCCTGCACTGCCCTTTTTATGACATGGACGGTTGACGCTTGACGCGTCTCCGAGATGGAGTGTCTGTGGTAGACGTTTCCCAGGCCCGGAGTGTCACTGTTGGACGTTTCCCTGATGCAGAGTGTCGTTGGTTGACGTGTCCCCGGCACGGAATGTCTGCTTGACGTTTCCTCGGCACGGAGTGTCGCTGTTGGATGCTTCCCTGATGCGGAGTGTCTGTGTTGGACGTTTCCCAGATGCAGAGTGTCGCTTGTTGACGTGTCCCCGGCACGGAGTGTCTGCTTGACGTTTCCCCGGCACGGAGTGTCGTTGTCGGACGTTTCCCTGATGCGGAGTGTCTGTGTTGGACGTTTACCTGATGCAGAGTGTCACTGTCGGACGTTTCCCTGATGCGGAGTGTCTGTGTTGGACGTTTCCCCGATGCAGAGTGTCACTGTCGGACGTTTCCTCGGCACGGAGTGCCTGCTTGACGTTTCCCCGGCACAGAGTGTCGTTGTTGGACGTTTCCCTTATGCGGAGTGTCTGTGTTGGACGTTTCCCCAATGCAGAGTGCCGCTTATTGACGTGTCCCCGGCACGGAGTGTCTGCTTGACGTTTTCCCGGCACGGAGTGTCGTTGTCGAACGTTTCCCTGATGCGGAGTGTCTGTGTTGGATGTTTCCCCGATGCAGAGTGTCGCTTGTTGACGTGTCCCCGGCACGGAGTGTCTGCTTGACATTTCCCCGACACGGAGTGTCATTGTTGGACGTTTCCTTGATGCGGAGTGTCTTTGTTGGACGTTTCCCCGATGCAGAGTGTCGCTTGATGACGTGTCCTCGGCACGAAGTGTCTGCTTGACGTTTCCCCGGCACGGAGTGTCGTTGTCGGACATTTCCCTGATGCGGAGTGTATGTGTTGGACGTTTCCCCGATGTAGAGTGTCGCTTGTTGAAGTGTCCCCAGCACAGAGTGTCTGCTTGACGTTTCCCCGACACGGGGTGTCGTTGTCGGACGTTTCCCTGATGCAGAGTGTCTGTGTTGGACATTTCCCCGATGCAGAGTGTCACTGTCGGACGTTTCCCTGATGCGGAGTGTTTGTGTTGGACGTTTCCCCGTTGCAGAGTGTCACTGTCGGACGTTTCCCCGGCACGGAGTGTCTGCTTGACGTTTCCCCGGCACGGAGTGTCGTTGTTGGACGTTTCCCTGATGCGGAGTGTCTGTGTTGGACGTTTCCCTGATGCAGATTGTCGCTTGTTGACGTGTCCCCAGCACGGAGTGTCTGCTTGACGTTTCCCCGGCACGGAGTGTCGTTGTCGGATGTTTCCCTGATGCGGAGTGTCTGTGTTGGTCGTTTTCCCGATGCAGAGTGTTACTGGTTGACGTGTCCCCGGAACGGAGTGTCTGCTTGACGTTTCCCCGGTATGGAGTGTCGTTGTTGATTCCGAGTCGAAATATAATTCCGACATGGAAGGCAGATATGCCTGAGGCGAAGCATGATTTCGACACGGGGTATATTCTGGGATGGAGCATGATTCCGCCGCAAAGGTTGTTGGTTTGATTTCATTTGGGTTGACATCGGCATCGCTATACTGGAATATGGTACCAGGAGCGAATCATCATCTGTCTTTGAGAGGATTTGGGAATTGGTTTTTTTTGTTTGGCATCTGCATTGCTGCACCGGAGTAATGCCAGGAGCAACTCATCATTTGCCCCGAGAGGATTTGGGAATTGGTTTTTGTTTGGCATCTGCATTGCTGCACCGGAATAATGCCAGGAGCAACTCATCATTTTCCCCGGGAGGATTTGGGAATTGGTGGCTTAGGAGACAGGTTTGGATCCCTATCACCTAAGAATTTTCAATTTTATGGGCCGTAAGGGTCCCATAAAAGCATTTTCTCCTTATGAGTCGAAAGGATTTCGTAGGTTTATTTTCTTCTTAGGAGTCCTGGGGACTCCTAAGTGTGTTGCTCCTTTGTAAGTCGCAAGGATCTCACGCGGGAATTTTCTACTTACAAAGTCGAGAGGACTTTGCGAGTGCATTTCATCTCTTTTATTTTTTTTTACGAGTTTGCGCCCTTTCTGGTTTTCACAAACTCGCCGGCAGTCCTGCTGTTTTTATTCACGGAGCCCTTTCGGGTATTCATCCGTGCCCATCTTGCTTGTGGACATACTATTTCTTTTATTTTTTATTTATTTTTATTATTTTTGGTGGGACTTTGAATGTGGTCTCACCGGTAGGACTTGGGAAAGATTGGGATTGTTGTACGTCTGTGGATTGTATACGGTTTTGCAGGATGTATGATCCAGACCGTAGGGCCGGAAACATTTCGGGACTTTGTTGGCGTCTGCATCGCTGCACTAGAATATGGTACCAGGAGCGACTCATTATTCGCCGTTGAGATTTGAGTTTGGAATTTGGTTGGCGTCTGCATCGCTGCACTGGAATATGGTACCAGGAGCGACTCATCATTCGCCATTGGGATTTGGCATTTGGATGGCGTCTTCATCGCTGCACTGGAATATGGTACCAGGAGCGACTCATCATTCGCCACTTGGGGTTGGGAAGCGATGGCTTAGGAGACAGGTTTAGATCCCTATCACCTAAGGCTTTCCAATTTTATGGGCCGTGAGGGTCCCATAAAAGCATTTTCTCCCTACGAGCCGTAAGGATCCCGCAGGTGTATTTTCTCCTTAGGAGTCGTGAGGAATCCTAAGTGTGTTTTTCCTTTGTGAGTCGTAAGGATCCCACAAAGGTTTGTTCTCCTCATGTATCGTGAAAACACATGAGTGGGTCTTCTCAATGGAGCATCATAATTCCAAAGGCGGAGACCAGCCGCGTAACCGGTGGTTGCGGTGGGGCATGGACGTGATGAGAATTATTTGAGCCCGTGGATTGTATACGACAGTCAATTTGGGGACTGGCCGTAGGGCTGGGAATATTTTGGAAATTTGAATTTTTGTTGGCGTCCGCATCGCTGCACTGGAATATGGTACCAGGAGCGACTCATCATTCGCCTTTGTTTTGTTTGTTTTTTGTTTTGTTTCATTTTTATTTTTCCGCGATTGCTCTATCATTTCAGCTTTTCTTATCGCGAAGATCGCGATTGCCCTATCATTTCGGCTATTTATTCGCGGTTGCCCTATCATTTCGGCTCTATTTTCATTTTTATTTTCACTCGCTGATTTTTATTGCGAGTTGCCCCATCATTTCGGCTTTTCTTCATTTTTCTTTTATTTACACATTTTTTGTTTATTTACATTTTTTTTACATCCCCAGTTTAACAACTTAGAGGTTGATTATTCCCGGTTTAATGACGTAGTGGTCAACTGTTTTCAGAGAAAGGCAGATGTCCGAGAGAATCAGTTTCACGAAGAACTTCGGTCTCCGTTTGTATGAAATTGGCGGTCGCAGCTTGATCGTTGGTTAACACGCCAGGGGACAATGATATTTCTCCCGCCTTATATTGTTTCTTGACCCAATCCTTGAAGATGCAACAGTCTTCAATAGTGTGCCCCAGCACTCGGTGGTATGGGCAAAAGTTAGGATGATCAGTCATGTTCGCTTCACTTAGGCTTTTTGGTTCTGGTAGCCGCAGGCCATTCTTCAGAGAATCTTTAAAAATTTTGTGGACCTTGTCCCTTCGGAATGAGTAGACCTTATTTCTTCTTTCCTCCAAAGTTGGCTCTCGAGACTGGTCAGTTTTTGCTCCGCCCGCTCTCTGCTTATTTAGAGAATCGGTGCTGTTAGAAGTTCCGCCTTTTCGGTTGTCGTCCCTCCAAGGTTTCGGTCTGTTTGTGAACTGAAGATACTGAGCAGACTCGGGCTTTGAGCGTTCCAACATTGGGATCTTTTTGGTCAGCTCTTGGAATGTTTTAAGGCCCGCGGTGCATAGAAATGGGGCCATCCATTTGTTGAGATTTCCGACAAGGAGACTGACAGATTGGTCCTGCTCTATCGGCGGTTCACATTTGACGGAGAGATTGCTCCTTCGGGTTATAAAATCCGTGCTGCTTTCATTGTTCTTAGGCTTGGTCCTTACGAGCTCGGCAATGGTGATCTTATCGCTGACGCTCAAGAACCTTTGCCGAAACAAAGATTCCATTTGGACGAAAGTAGTAACGGAGCCATCCGGTATGCTCGCGTACCGGTCGAAAGCAACATCGGTCAAGCTATTAACGAACTGGCGGAGGAGAAGCGCATCATTGCTGTAAGTCGATGTACAACACCCCACGAGTTGCGGGGAGGCGGAAATATGAAAAACGATCTTGTTTTGTATGTAAACATCGACTAACCGAAGATCTTTACTAAACGATAATTAACAACAAGCATAGAGTTCTAAGCTACTATGTAAAGAGATTATACCAAATGATTCTAGTCCTTCGTCTTTATGATCTCTAAGTCCTCCTCGGCCTCCTATCCGTGATAGATGATCCACCCGAGAACCCTAATCCAAGCTATAACCTCTAAACTTGAGGTTACTTAGTTTCTCTAGTTGCTAATCAAAGTAACTAAGATGATATAGAGTTAGGTTATGGAGTGTTTAGTCTATACTAATCCTTGGTTTCAACTCATGAGTGGTAGGATTAGTGTTTGAAGAGAGAGTGAGCTTGAGGAGAGAGAAGGTGGAGATGATAATGAAAATAGAAAAGCTTCTCACTTGAATATATATAAAGAATAATGAATTATCATATAAATGAATTAAAATGATTATTCACCATGCTTCATTTATTCAACAATAGTGATTCACCATATGAGTCATTAAGTAATTAATGATGCATTAATGATGCATTTAATGATATGATGAATCACACAAATGAGTCACAAAAGCAATTAATGAAAATGCCACCTTAACCCCTCATATCACCATCCTTCTAGAAGCTTCTCAGAAAATTACGAGAACGCCCCTCGCATCCGTGAAAATACGGAAAAACTTTAGACTGTATAAATCCAATAACCTGATACTAGCATCTGGCTTAAACCAAAGCCGGCTAGTAAAAACTGTCCGAATGTCGTACGTGCGTTTAAATACGTATGCGTCCGAACCTCTGTCGTAAAACCATACGACCTCTATATCTTTTCGCCTGGTTTTGGGAAATCTCTGTGTGGGACTCTAAAGACTCGACTACTACACTGGCAGTGGGTTTAACCACAGACCGCAAGCGGCACTAGCTGTACGTAACGGTCCCTAGGTAGTTGTCGATAAGAAAGCCGATGAGATAACCCATCCGAAATCCTACTGAGCCTGTCTGTGACAATATCCGCGCAGTCCAGTCTGTTCGTCTAAGAGTATCGCATGTATGGTCTAGGGAGGTGGTGAACATCAGACCCCTAATAACCGTACAAGTCGTGTCGGCATGGCTCAAGACCATCCGAGATTCTACTGATCAGTCCATCAGTAATTCTCAATCAGCCCTGGCCAGGGACATATGGTAATGACCAACCGATCACCGTGCGATATCAACTCCCTATACCGGGAGAGACGAATCCCTAACAGTCGCTCACTGCCTCCACGTGGCTCGGGACTGTGCCTAACTAAAACCTGTTTGCACGACTCCTTTGAATCGTGGTAGGGTAGTAATCAAAGCACAGTGGGAACTCACACGAGACAAATGACCACCTTAAGTCAACGGACTATCTGCACACATGTCACCTGAGAACTGCTATCTGACGTTAGGTATAGTACCATCCAGTCAGTTCTCGGCGAGTCCTGTCCGGTGTACTTACACCCAGTGAGCATCTGTATACAATCTTAGGTGCACTCCACCAATGGCTGCGGGACCAGTCCATCGCCCCTCCTCAGGGTCTAGATATGTATACACTAGTCTACTCCGGAGTATCGATGCCTAATCTCGATACTCCTGCGACCAGGGACATCTAAGGATGTGCTTATTGACTATCCAACTCCCACAAGTATGACTGCCATCACAACGCCGGTAGTCAGGCAAACACCCTATGGGCTTTATCAACATATATATATAAATACCAGGGAAAATATATCATACGTTAAGACAAAGACAAACCAAATAGCGTACTATCATATCAAGCAAGACTGTCATGTACATACATATCCCTAGCATCCTATACAATGAAAGCCTCTAGGGCATATATATCCAACAATCTCCCACTTGCACTAAGGCCTATAATTGGCGCAATGAGTACCCACTGTCTCTACCAGATCCAGTTGCTGGCGTACCGCATGCCCAACATCTCAAACAGCCTCTCGAACTGCACTTGAGGGATGGCCTTGGTGAATGGATCTGCCGTGTTTTCTTTTGTGTCCACTCTCCGTATCTCGATCTCCCGACGATCCACGATCTCCCTGATCAGGTGAAACCGCCTTAAGATATGCCTGGATTTCTAATGAGATCTTGGTTCCTTCGCTAAAGCTACAGCGCCATTGTTATCACAATACAAAGGTATTGGATTGGCAATGGACGGAACCACCTGAAGTTCAGAAATGAACTTCCTCATCCAGACAGCCTCTTTTGCGGCTTCACTAGCAGCTATATACTCAGCCTCCATAGTTGAGTCTGCGACGGTATCCTGTTTGGAACTCCTCCAACATACCGCCCCTCTATTGAGGGTAAATACAAAACCCGAAATGGATTTAGAATCATCCTTGTCACTTTGGAAGCCGGAGTCGGTAAAAGCCTCTACCTGGAGGTCCTTATTACCGTAAACTAAGAACATCTCCTTAGTCCTTCTCAGGTACTTGAGAATGTTCTTTACTGCTATCCAATGCTTCTCATCTGGGTCAGACTGATACCTGCTTACCACACTAAGTGTGAAAGCTACATCCGGTCTGGTACATAATATCGCATACATTATAGATCCTACTGCCGAAGCGTAGGGTATAATGCCCATGCGAGCCCTCTCTTCATCAGTCTTTGGAGACATCTCTTTGGAGAGGGTGATTCCGTGACAAGCGGGCATGTTACCATGCTTGGAATCTTCCATACTAAATCTCTTTAGTATAGTGTCAATATACCTGGACTGTGAAAGTCCCAACATTCTATTAGATCTATCACGATGGATCTTAATGCCCAGAATGTATGATGCATCTCCCAAGTCTTTCATAGAGAATTTCTATGATAAGAAGAGCTTTACTGATTGTAGCATAGGGATATCATTCCCTATCAGTAGTATGTCGTCGACGTACAAAACGAGAAAGACTGCTGCTCTTTCTACAATCTTCCTATAAATACATGGTTCATCTACATTTTTGATAAAGTCAAATTCTTTAACTGTCTCATCAAAGCAGATGTTCCAACTCCGCGATGCTTGCTTTAATCCATAAATGGATTTAAGCAACTTGCAGATTCTTCCGCTGCTCCCACTGTCTAAGAAACCTTCTGGTTGATCCATGTAAACACTCCTTTCTAAATGTCCATTTAGAAAAGCTGCTTTTACGTCCATCTGCCAGATTTCATAGTCATGGAAGGCAACAATCGCAAGCAGGATCCGAATGGATTTAAGCATAGCTACAGGTGAAAAGGTTTCATCATAGTCCAATCCTGGTCTTTGACGAAAACCTTTTGCTATGAGTCTAGCTTTGTAGGTTTCCACTTGTCCAAATGCACCAATCTTCTTTTTGAAGATCCATTTGCATCCAACTGGTTTTACTCCAGGAGGAGCAACTTCTAAAGTCCATACTTTATTGGTGTACATGGATTCCATTTCGGATCTCATAGCATCCAGCCATTTCATCGAGTCACTACTCGTGATAGCCTGCTGAAAACTAGTAGGTTCATCATCATCGATGATGCAATCCTCTCGATCCCCATCTAGAAGAAAACCATAGTATCTTTCAGGAGGATGAGAAAGCCTGCTAGATCTGCAGAGTGGCGTTGGTTCATCATGTTCTATTGAAATCTGAGGTTCTACTAAGTCCTCGGTAGCAATTTGAGGTTCTGGAATTTCTTCCAGTTCTACCTCGCTCCTACTAATTTCTTTTGCTAGAAATTCGCTTTCTAAGAAGACAATGTGGCGAGCGACAAACACCTTTTGTTCTTCAGTGTGGTAGACCATATACCCCCTTGAATGCTTAGGGTATCCTACAAACTTGCATAAAACCGATCGTGCCTGTCTGGATTATGCTTTTTAACATATGCCGGACACCCCCATAACTTGATATACTTGAGATATGGTCTCTTCCCGCTCCACATTTCATATGGAGTGGTAGGTACAGACTTAGTTGGAACTCTATTCAATAGGTATGCGGCTGATTCTAGAGCAAATCACCAGAAGAAAAGTGGCAACTCAGCACTACTCATCATTGAACGCACCATATCTAATAGTGTGCGGTTCCTCCTTTCTGATACACCATTATGCTGAGGTGTATAAGGCGGAGTAAAATGAGAGAGAATTCCATTCTCTTTTAAGCATTCAAGGAAACCGGTACTTAAGTATTCTCCACCTCGATCAGATCGAAGTGTCTTGATGCTTTTACCAGTTTGTTTCTCCACTTCATTTTTATACTCTTTAAACTTCTCAAAAGCCTCGGATTTATGCTTCATTAAGAACACATGTCCATACCTAGAGAAGTCATCAGTAAAAGTGATGAAGTAGGAGTGACCACTTCGTGCATGCATAGACATCGGACCACATACATCACTGTGTACAAGTCCCAAGAGTTCTATGGCTCTTTCTCCGTGTCCGGTGAATGGAGATTTGGTCATTTTTCCTTTGATACATGATTGACAAGTTGCATATGATGAATATTCAAACGAATCTAAATATCCATCTTTATGTAACTTAGTCAACCTTGTTTCATTTATATGACCAAGTCTAAAATGCCATAGGAAGGCTTGATTTGAATCTGGAGCCTTTCTTTTAAGCGTGTTTTGAATATTGAAAATTTGAGGTTGATTAAGTATGTATATGCCGTTTTCCAGTGTGCCAAACCCAATCAGTTCTTGATTTAGGTGAATGTTCATAACATTTCTTTCAAGCGCAAAACTATATCCTTCATTCGATAACAAAGATACTGATATAATATTACACAACATACTGGGAATACAAAAACAGCTGTACAACACCAAAATGTGCCCACTAGTCAACCCTAGGTGATATTCCCCTATTGCAATTGCATCTATATGCATTCCATTGCCCATCCGGAGAGTCATATCACCTGTCCCCAGCACTCTACTATTTCTCAGATCCTTCAATGAATTACAGATATGAGAACCAGAACCGGTATCAAGTACCCATGATGTAGAGTTAACTGAAAGACAATTTTCGATAACAAACACACCTGAAGTAGAAGCAACCGCTTGCTTCATGTCCTTGGCTTTGAAGGCCTGACAATCCTTCTTCCAGTGCCCCTGCTTGTGATAATAGAAGCATTCGTTCTTTTCTGTTTTCACCCTTCCTTCCTTGTTCGTTCCCTGCACATTCTTGACCCCACCTTTCGGTTTGGTGGCTTTCATCTTCTTCTTCCCTTTAGCTTTCTCTTTAGATTTAGAAGAAGATGATTGGCCAACATACAGAACGGGGGTCTTCTTCTTTTTCAAGGAGGTCTCTGCTACCCTCAACATATTGAGGAGCTTTGGAAGATCAGCTTCCATTTCGTGCATGTTGAAGTTCAGCACGAACTGAGAGAAGGTGTGGGGAAGGGACTACAAAATCAAGTCGATATACAAATCATTCTCTAGCACACATCCCAGGTTTGCGAGTTCCTCAATGAGGCTGATCATTTTGAGGACGTGCTCTCCTACAGGCGATCCTGGAGCTAACCTCATCTGGAAGAGTTTCCTTGAGGTCTCGTACCTCGCGATACGTGAGTGCTCTCCATACAATTCCTTGACATGGAGAAAGATGGATATAATATCCATACTCTCGTGCTGTTTCTGGAGTTCATTGTTCATGAAAGCCAGCACGATACACTTAGCTCGCTCACAGTCTAGATCCCAGGTTTTGCGAACTTCCCTATCCACAACTGAGGAATCTGGTCCTGGGATAAGGGGAGGAACAGCGGTGGTAACATATGCTACTTTGTCATAAGTCAGCGCGATATTGACTTTCCTTAGCCAATCTTTATAGTTCTGTCCGGTCAGTATATTTTTTTTCAAGTAATAGTTTTAGTCCAGTCATGGTAGCTGCCAGAGAGAGAAAAGAAAACACTCAGCATATGCTCTTGCAAGTTTAGATTGGTTTATTAATTTATCTAAACAGGATGGCTCCCACTGTTTCCTCAAAACCTTCTTCAAAACCTAAAAGAAGAACTAGTCAGGATTTAATCACACGTTACAATACTTGCTTAACCTTTCAGCCAGGTCAGTGTTGGTACTTCGAGGGAGGTTTTCCAACGCTTTCGCGAAGTTCCTTAATTAAATAACCTCTTTTCCCTTGAGGCGTAGCCCCTCTAACACCTTTCTAGTCACCTACTTGGTTTATAGCATTGATTGTTAAGTGAGAAAAAATTCCGAGAGTAATCCTACTCATCAGTGGGATCGGGATCCAACTAGATGGAAGCCACTCTAGTCACCACACTCCAGAAGGTATGCTAAATCTGCAAGTTTCCTTTATGTTTGAAACTCCCGATGTGATTTTTACCCCAAGCTCTTATGACCTTGACGTAGGCCAACAAATCATAAGACGCAAGTCAAGTTCTACCCGTCGTTGTCCTGATCAATTTAGGTACATCGTACATGCCCTTGACGTAGGCCAACAAGGCTGTACGTCTGCTCTAAACTAATGCATCTATCTATGCAACAAATAGGCAAACACACTGCTACCATACACTATGCCTTGACGTAGGCCAACAAGCATAGCATGAATACGATGTGCTGTCTACCTGAAACGACGGAGGGTTACGGCTGGGTTTTTTTGGCAAAAAAATCCGTTAACGTAATGAACTTGATATGATCGAAGGAACAAAGATAGCTTTTATTTAAAAGGAGTGGTTTAAGCTCCGCATTTAAAATTTGCTTTTCGAAGAAAACCGAGTGGTTTTGAAATTGTTCCAACGATTCAGTTTAGGTTTTATTTTCTTTGCATTAATAATAATGCGTCCCATCAATTAACCTATCATTACAGATAACAACGAAAATACAACGTCCTCTTATGACATCCGCATTCGCCACTGGGCCCCGTCATTACCCGTTAGGTTACTTAACTAACGGCAAAGCGGGGGCTGGGCTAGCGCGGGTGTAAAACATAAGTGACGTCTAAATAGCTATCATATATAGATATTGTACATTCGTCAGACGCAATAATAGGCATTCCAGATCACAGATAAACAATATTGGATTTGCAAGAATTCCGCGTTTCTTTTGAGCCTGCAATGAAAGACGGATTACACAGTTGTGATGAATAGCCATAACCCCACCCTAGACCCCTACGGGTACGGCAAACTACCCGCCAAGTACCCGAAGTGAAGCGGTCTCCCTCAACAACGTGAGTAGGCCACTAAACACTTTGAAATACCCGGTAGTTTGTGCACCCCACCTTGGGTCTATCCTAGGAGCAAAAAACAGTAAAAAGAAATAATACAACGGTGGCTACAACCGCAACCTGGATGTGCCCCGCAAAATAATATTACAGCTTTATTACATTTACATCGAATGAATTAATACAATAACCCATCACAAAACCCAGCTAATCATCACAACAGTCCAACATAGTTCATATCCATAAACAGTTAAAAAACATTACAGATATGTGCAACCCCCTGCCAACCGACATACTAGCAGTTAGGGGAGGTTTACGAACACATAATACAGTTCACAGATATAATCAAACAAGCAAACATCGTATAATTTCGATCGATTAAACACATTAAATTCTACTCCAAATCTTCTCTGTAAATTTGAAACCTGAGCAGAAAATAAACAATACCAGAAAATACAAAATGTCACAAAAGATGCACAGAGGAAAACTGGGCTGAATCGGCCCCAACTCGGCCGCGGATTCGCGGCGGATCGGTGGGATCGGCCGCGGTTCCGCGGCTCAGTGGCCGATTCACGAGCCCATTTTTCTTCTGTGTTCTTATATTTTCATGCTGGTCATTTTGGAGGTCCCTGAAAAAATTTTAGACCTCATTTTTAAATCGACAGAAACTATGCAATATCGGTGTATTTTCCTGTTTGTTTTGCGTTCGAAATTCATACGACTTTGCAAATGAGTTAATTATAGTTTAGTGAGGCTCTAATACCACTGTAAGTCGATGTACAACACCCCACGAGTTGCAGAGAGGCGGAAATACGAAAAACGATCTTATTTTGTATGTAAACATCGACTAACCGAAGATCTTTACTAAACGATAATTAACAACAAGCATATAGTTCTAAGCTACTATGTAAAGAGATTATACCAAATGATTCTATTCCTTCGTCTTTATGATCTCTAAGTCCTCCTCGGCCTCCTATCCATGATAGATGATCCACCCGAGAACCCTAATCCAAGCTATAACCTCTAAACTTGAGGTTACTTAGTTTCTCTAGTTGCTAATCAAAGTAACTAAGATGATATAGAGTTAGGTTATGGAGTGTTTAGTCTATACTAATCCTTGGTCTCAACTCATGAGTAGTAGGATTAGTGTTTGAAGAGAGAGTGAGCTTGAGGAGAGAGAAGGTGGAGATGATAATGAAAATAGAAAATCTTCTCACTTGAATATATAAAGCATAATGAATTATCATATAAATGAATTAAAATGATTATTCACCATGCTTCATTTATTCAACAAGAGTGATTCACCATATGAGTCATTAAGTAATTAATGATGCGTTTAATGATATGATGAATCACACAAATGAGTCACAAAAGCAATTAATGAAAATGCCACCGTAACCCCTCATATCACCATCCTTCTAGAAGCTTCTCAGAAAATTACGAGAACGCCCCTCACATCCGTGAAAATACGGAAAAACTTTAGACTGTATAAATCCAATAACCTGATACTAGCATCTGGCTTAAACCAAAGCCGGCTAGTAAAAACTGTCCGAATGTCGTACGTGCGTTTAAACACGTATGCGTCCGAACCTCTGTCGTAAAACCATACGACCTCTATATCTTTTCGCCTGGTTTTGGGAAATCTCTGTGTGGGACTCTAAAGACTCGACTACTACACTGGCAGTGGGTTTAACCACAGACCGCAAGCGGCACTAGCTGTACGTAACGGTCCCTAGGTAGTTGTCGATAAGAAAGCCGATGAGAAAACCCATCCGAAATCCTACTGAGCCTGTCTGTGACAATATCCGCGCAGTCCAGTCTGTTCGTCTAAGAGTATCGCATGTATGGTCTAGGGAGGTGGTGAACATCAGACCCCTAATAACCGTACAAGTCATGTCGGCATGGCTCAAGACCATCCGAGATTCTACTGATCAGTCCATCAGTAATTCTCAATCAGCCCTGGCCAGGGACATATGGTAATGACCAACCGATCACCGTGCGATATCAACTCCCTATACCGGGAGAGACGAATCCCTAACAGTCGCTCACTGCCTCCACGTGGCTCGGGACTGTGCCCAACTAAAACCAGTTTGCACGACTCCTTTGAATCGTGGTAGGGTAGTAATCAAAGCACAGTGGGAACTCACACGAGACAAATGACCGCCTTAAGTCAACGGACTATCTGCACACATGTCACCTGAGAACTGCTATCTGACGTTAGGTATAGTATCATCCAGTCAGTTCTCGGCGAGTCCTGTCCGGTGTACTCACACCCAGTGAGCATCTGTATACAATCTTAGGTGCACTCCACCAATGGCTGCGGGACTAGTCCATCGCCCCTCCTCAGGGTCTAGATATGTATACACTAGTCTACTCCAGAGTATCGATGCCCAATCTCGATACTCCTGCGAGCAGGGACATCTAAGGATGTGCCTATTTACTATCCAGCTCCCACAAGTATGACTGCCATCACAACACCGGTAGTCAGGCAAACACCCTATGGGCTTTATCAACATATATATATAAATACCAAGTAAAATATATCATACGTTAAGACAAAGACAAACCAAATAGCGTACTATCATATCAAGCAAGACTGTCATGTACATACATATCCCTAGCATCCTATACAATGAAGGCCTCTAGGACATATAAATCCAACAATTGCTCCCAGTATTCCCGCATGAGGCTTTGAAGTGGGCGATGTGTTGATTCGCATTTCCCGTCCCATCAAATCTTCCGAATTTAGGGATGACATAGCCGCTGGGAAATTCTACCAGATCATACTGAGCAGGATATGGTCTCCCACTGCTGCTGATATCCTTTTTTACTTCGGCTTCGGCTGCCAATGTTTTGACTTTGTTGGCAACCAAATCCATGATCTGATCTTGAGTTAGTGGGCTACTGTCATCGGTAGCCAAGACATTTCCCGAGATAGGATGCGACTGATTTTCATGCGGTCCGCCCACTTTTGGATTTGAGGGAACGGGCGTCGGCTGTTTCGGGACACCGTTTCCCAGTTCATGAGAGCCCTGTGCCTGATTGGGCGGCTGAGAGGCAAGTTGGGCTGTGAGCTGTAAGACGACGTTTGTCAAGTCGTCGATCTTTGAGTAGAGCTTGGACATCTCCTTGTCTTTACTTCTGAGCTGTTTTCGGAGCTCTTGGAGAAGTTGCTAATCTGCGTTCTTGGGACGGAAGATTGGCCCATCTTCGCTTTCCGAGCCCGACTCCTCATGAACCGAAGAGTCTTTCCTCCTATCATCCTCATCGAGAAGGTTTTCATCACCCAACGGAGGCGGCTGTTCTTGGGAAGCGGCAACCACATTCAAGCCAGATTGGATTTGAGATGTGGTGGCCCCATCCTTGCTCTTGCTGCGCGTACCCACCATGTAGACAGTGTGGACCACATACCCAGCCATCTCTTTATCTTTGATAGCTGATTTCGCGGAGCGGTCCGAGCTTTGGAAGTTCATAAATTTTAACATGGCCAGAGCCTTAGCCCTTTTGTTGGCTCTGTATCTGAGCCGCTTCTGCCTCAGCTTTTCTGCCTTGAGCGCTTGGCAGGCTTCTGCTCTTCGGAAAGCTGCCATAGGCTGAGTGATGGGGAGGTTTGAGAAGACACCCAATCGAGCAGTTGTCAGAGGCGCCGCTGGAGTTTGCTTGAGATGCCTTGTTGCTTTGTTGGTGTTGGTGGCCTTGCCCCCAGCTGGGGCCAAGGAAATTCGTTCAAACACCGACTTGCGTTTGAGTTGGGGCTTTTTCGAGACCACCACATTTGGCCTCTTGCTTTTCGAAACCGGTTTGTCTGTCACCGGAGCTTAAGGAGCTGGGACAGCGTTAGCTGACACAAACATAATAGAGCCAAATGGTAGCGGCGGCTCCTCCCATTGTCGCCCGAGACTGGCCGGAAGGACCGTCCTGGAGTCTATCTTCATCGTGTAGGAGACGGGAGCCGAGTTCATCTTTGGAGACATTGTTGAAAGGTGATTGCTTGAAAACCTGCATGAAAGAGCATTATTTTAGTATAAATATAGATATGTATATTTATTGAGTTCGCATGAACGTTTAACATGAAATATGGGAGGAGAGATAGGTCCCACCGGGCGTGCCAGAATCTGTAGAGTGTTTTTTGTCACCCCATTGAGATGGGAATACGCGCGCGCTTGTCAGGCGTACTACAGATTCCCCCTGCCTAGGATAGGCCGTGGTTTATTGATTGTGGGGATCTGAATCTCCGGAAGCCACGGACTAAGCTGCCGTTAATTACCCCTCGCCTTTAGAGTGAGGGAACCTCCGATTGACGGGTTAAACCGGTCATGCGAACTCAATGTGCAGTGTTGTGTTTTGTTTTGGAGGGGGCTTGGGTATATCGGGATCCATACAGAGTTTTTACGGGGGTCCCGCTACCCGGATAGAGGGCTGGGGGTCAAGGGGCGAGCAGCCCACTTGCGGGGTGCGGGGCAGCGCCCCCGCCCAAAAATTTTTTTGGGAGGGAGAGTGTTGTAGAGTATGTGTGTGTGTGTATTTATATATACATATATATAAATAAAAGAAAGGGAAAGGGCATCCAAAGGATGCGTGGGGAAAAAACGCCAGCGCTCCACGTGTCGGCATGTGGGCGCTCGGGCGCTAGCGCTCTGAGCGCAAGAGCGCTAGCGCTCCACGTGTCGGCACGTGGGCGCTCGGGCGCTAGCGCTTTAGGCGCTAGCGCTTTAGGCGCTAGCGCTCTGAGCGCAAGAGCGCTAGCGCTCCACGTGTTAGCACGTGGGCGCTCGGGCACTAGCGCTCTGGGCGCTAGCGCTCTGAGCGCAAGAGCGCTAGCGCTCCACGTGTCAGCACGTGGGCGCTCGGGCGCTAGCGCTTTGGACGCTAGCTCTCTAAGCGCAAGAGCGCTAGCGCTCCACGTGTCAACACGTGGGCGCTCGCGCGCTAAAAGGGACTTAGTCCCTGCAATGGGAGTTATACTCCCAGAAAGAAGCACTTATTATTTTGTATGTGTGTGTGTGTGTGTGTGTATGAGGAGTTAAACTCCTAGGATGTTTTGAAGCTGATGATAGGCTTCTCCCTTTGAGCCCTAGTTCTTCCCCAAAGTGGGGTTTCTGGAGATGGGTCTCCTTATTCTTCCTTTATTGGCCGGATCTTGAAGATCAAGAAATATAAGATTTTAAAAATCTCTCCTTTCTAAGATTTGATGGCAGATCTGAGTTCCCCTTGTGGGTTTTATAGTGAAAAACTATTTAGTTTTGGAAAAGAAAGAGTAAAACTCTTGATTTAATTACAAAGGAAAGAAGAAGGTTTAGAACCTTCATAAAGGGGAAAGAGGCACAAACCCTAGGTTTTTTGAGAGAATGAAAATTGTTATGCTTTATTCATCATCATGTTGCCTTATATAGGCTTACATATTTACATATAGCCCCTTGGGCTTTGCAAAATGGCATTTTGCCCATCCCATGGCTCATGTGCCATTTCTTTTTTGTACATAAGCCATGGGCTTACAAAATATTGGCTTTATGCCCATTTTGCATACATTCATGCATAAAAAAAATTACATAGAAATTATTTATTACATGATTTTGTTGTTGGCATGGGGAGGCTGGCCGCGGGCTCGACTTAGGCATGGGCCCGCTTGACCTGGGTTTGGGCCCACCTGGCTTGGGGTTGACCTTGACTTTGACTCGGTCAACCGGGGTGCAAATTTTTACCCCAACAGTTGGTATTATACCTATCGTCAGTTATCAGTTCCCAGGTGACATGAGTACAGCTTAGTCCGATGACTTGACACTGTCACTTCGCCTCGAGTGTGTTCCCACTGTTCTTAGATTACTACCCTACCATGGCTCAAATGAGTCGTGCAAATAGGTAGTAGTTGGGTGCAATCCCGAAGCACTTGGAGGCAGTGACGGTTAGACAGGATTCGTCTCCCCCGCTATTGGGAGTTGATATCGCGCAGTGTCTAGGAGAGCCATTACACAAAGTCCCTGGCCAGGGCAAGCGAGATTTGCTGGTAGTGTTTCCAGCATTTTCTCAGGGTGTTCTGGAATTACGCTCCGACACGACTTGTACCGCTATTAGGGGACTGACGTTTACCGACCCCCTAGGCCCGACATGCGATACTCTCAGACGAACAGACCGGACTGTACGGAGATTGTCACATTCAGGATCAGTAGAAGTTCGGATGGGTTCGTCTCATCGGTCTTCTTATCGGCATTTACCTGGGGACCGTTACGTACAGCTAGTACCGCTTGCGGCCTGTGGTTAAACCCACTGCCAGCGTAGTGTCAAGTCTTTAGAGTCCCACACAGAGGGTTGTTCACCTTTGGGCAAAACAGAGTAGAGGTCGTATGGTTTTACAACGGGGTTCGTTCACATACGCGCACTTATGCACATTTGGTGTCCGGGTAGTCATTACTAGCGGGCTTTGGTATAAGCCAGATCTTAGTATTTGTTTTGGGATTGGTTTTGTCTCATTGTATTCATGTTCCTCGGAACACGGATGCGGGTGTGTATGCACAGTTGACAGAGGCAGAGGAACCTCATTAGGGTTTTTGAACGTTGACCATTTCTAAACCCTAGTGAGAATGAGAAATATGATTAATAATATTAATTAAGGATAATTGTGCCATGGTTAGGGTTGGGTTGACCATTTGACTTATTGACTTTTGTTGACCTTGATATTTTCTTTTGCAAAAGATGCTTCTTGAAGCTTGCATTAGCATTAAATGTGTAATGATAATGGTCAAATCAACTGACCATCACAATTATCTTAATTATTATTATTATTCTCATATATCTTTCATATGAGAGAAAGGTTGGAGAGAGATTACTATGCTCTCATGCTCTTTCTCTCTCTTGCATTGCTCTCCCTCTTCCTCTCTCTCAAAGCTCTCTTGTTTCGTGAGTTGAAAAACATGAGCTTTGTGAGATAAAACCATCAAGACAACTCTCTACTCATTCTAGGGTTCTTAGTCTAGCAAGCCAAGCACTCTAGTTACTTCTTGGTTGAGGTAGGAGCTCAAGGTAAAGGCCTTCGGGTGGATCTTTCTTCGGCAAAGAGAAGACGACGAAGAGGAGCCGTCTACACCACTCCAAGGAGCCAGCAACAAAGACGACCACAACAAGAAGAGCAGGAGTTCAAGAACTAGGTATAACCATCTTACCTAGTAGCTAGAACTTGTAGTTAGTTTGTTAGTTTTTGTTTAGCAAAGATCCTTCATGGTTGGTCTATGTTCCCTTGTGATAAAAATTTGATTTTTACTCTTTCCGCCTCCCCGTAAGTACCGGGGTGGGATACATAGACTTACAGTCTTTTCCCTCAGTGCAGGGACGGTATGATGGAAGAGTTCCAAGCTAGATACCGTGACATACTAGACGATAAAGGCTGAATACATTGCTACCAATGATACTACCAAAGTGGCTGTCTGGACATTTCTTGTTCATGAGATGAACAAGGTTCTTACCATTGAGCGTCCAATAACTGTTACTGTGACAACAATGGAATTGTGGCTTTGGCCTAGGAACGCAAGTCCCATCAGTGTTTCAGACATATACTGAGGACAGTATCACCTGATCAGGGAGATAGCTGATCTCCAAGGGATCGAGGTTAGGAGAGTAGACCAGAAGATAAACACAACGGATCCACTCACAAAGGCCTTACCCTTAGAGAGACTTCTCTATAATGGTTAAGTATGGGATACTACAACATCTGCTATATTTTTGGGTATTGGATACTACAACATATGGCCTTAGTGTAAGTGGAAGATTGTTAGTTATATGTATGCCCTAGAGGCCATTACTGTACATACGATGTATATTGTAGTGGATGCTTAGACATATATAGGAAGGACTTTCTTGCTCGACATGATAGTATGCTATCTGGTTGCACTTTATCTTAACATGTAAACAAATACTGTTTTGTGATCACATGTTAATAAAGCCCTTAGGATGAGTACTTGACTACCAGGACTATGATGTAGATCATACTAGTGGGGACTGGGTAGTCGATAAGTACATCATTCAAATGTTCCTAGTCGTGGGAGTATCGAGACAGGGCATCGGTACTCCAGAGTAGACTAGCGTATGCGCTGCTTGACCCATATGATTGGCGATGGATGATCCCATATCCATTGGTGTTTAACATCAGAGAAGGTAAACGGGTGCTCAGTGGAGACTGGGTACACTGGACGGACTCGCCGAGAACTCCTAGAAGGTATTATACCTATCGTCGGATAGCAGTTCTCTGGTGACACTGGTACAGGTTAGTCTGTAGACCCGAGATCGTCATAGAGTCTTGTGTGATTCCCACCGTGCTTTGATTTCCACCTTACCACGGTTAAGAGATCATGAAAAACGGTGGCTTTTGGGTACAGTCCTGAGTCACATGGAGGCAATGAGCGATAGGAGGGGTTTCGTCTCTCCTGGTATTGGAGGTTGATGTTGTGCCGTGCTCGATTGGCTATAACAGGAAATCCCTGGCCAGGATTGCTGAGATTTACTGTTAATTGTTACCAGTAGTTTCTTGAATCGTTATGGACCTTGCATCGGCATGACTTATCAGGCTATTGGGGTCTGACATTATACCACCCGTAGGCTTTGATATGCAACATATCAGACAAAGAGACCGGATTGTACGGTAGTGTTACTGGTTGGATTCGCAGGAGTTATAGCAGGCTTTCTTGTTGATCTTCTGATCTCTCAATACCCTGGTGGCCATTATGTTTAGCAGACCACTTGCGGCTTATGGGAGTTCGACATGATCATCACCTACTGCCAGCGTATTGACGAGTCATTAGAGTCCTACACAGAGGTTTCCTGGTTCATGCGAAACGGAGTAGGAGCACATATGTGATATGTG
The DNA here is from genome assembly GCA_030015575.1 of Agapanthus africanus. Classification (NCBI taxonomy): domain Eukaryota; kingdom Viridiplantae; phylum Streptophyta; class Magnoliopsida; order Asparagales; family Amaryllidaceae; genus Agapanthus; species Agapanthus africanus. Next base: position 371,133,945 of record JASDDO010000018.1, on the reverse strand, counting down.
CAGGACCGAGATTAATACGAGTATGTGATACCGTATTCTATTCTCGTGATATGTGATATCGGTCGGGTATATGTGATATAGCCGGGTTATCAGATCAAGTGTTGATTCGATAAGTTGATTCATCTGATATTAGTCGGTTATATGTAATATAGCCGGATTATTAAATCAAGTGTTGATTTAATAGTTTAATGTATAATTATATATTTGATATATTAAATTACATTAACTAATATTAGCTCACTTAAGATTTTTTTCTCACTTTTAGATACATTGATATATATGTGATATATATTAATTGTATTCTTTTTACACAAAATATATATATGATATATATTGTTGTGTCATGCTAGGTTACACATGCAACATGTATGAGACTAACACTATGTTAGGGTTAATGTTAGGGTTAATGTTAGGGTTAATATTTATTCTTAAGTAATTACAAATTAGTGGACATATTTTTATGGGTGGAAGCTTGGAGAAGATTTAAGATAACCATTGACTTAGTCCATTCTTTTGTTTTCCTTAAGATATTTATCAACTCAACCATTAACCATACACAATGGTTAACTCCCTACAAGGGTTAGATATCTGATATACTCACCCATGGTTGCATTTCTAACCTCATGAGTTCATTCATCTTCTTCTTATTCATCAAGTGAGGAAAACCTTGCTAGCTTTTTCAAAAGTGATGGAAACTTGTGAGAAAAATATATCTAAAGTGAACCCACTTCCTACTTCATCATCCTATACTATTAGCCATTTAGTTTTGGGTGTTTGCTTCACTAATCTACACAATTAGTGAAGAGATAGCATGAGCTAGAGTCTCCTCGACGTAGATCATCTTCGGCCTCGAAGACTTCGAAGCAAGCTTGTTCGTTCTTCATGGGAGCCTTTCTACAGTCCGGACGATCGTGATCGCAGCGAAGGGATTTCTACACGGAGCTATAAAGTGAAGGACCGGTCTACAAAGGTTGTATTCCTTGTTCACTTAGATGTAAAGAGTTTACACATTATGTTTAACCCCTAAGTCTCTAGTTAAGATCTTGGTTAGGGTTTGTTTAGCATCCAAAATTTTTAAAGTAGCATGATTGTTGCTTGCCAAAACCTTCACAAGGTTCTAAGCTAACCCTACACTATCTCTATAGATCTTTATGCCCAAAATGCAAGAGGCATCACCCAGGTGTCCTTCATGGAGAACCTTTGTGATAAGAATAGTTTTGCCGATTGTTGCAAAGGAATATCATTTCCTATTATGAGAATGTCCTCAACGTACAATACGAGGAATGTGACAGTACCCCCTACAATCTTCTTATAAATACATGGCTCATCTATATTTTTGACAAAATCAAACTCTTTGATTGTATCATCAAAGCAGATGTTCCAGCTCCGTGAGGCCTGTTTTAAACCATAAATGGATTTAAGCAACCTACATGCCTTCCCGCTGCTCCCCACTGTTAATGAAGCCCTCTGACTGATCCATATAAATGCATTCTTCTAAATAACTATTTAGAAATGCAGTTTTAACGTTCATCTGCCAGATTTCATAGTCGTAGTAAGCAGCAATAGCAAGTAGGATCCGAATGGATTTAAGCATTTCTACTGGAGAGAAAGTTTCATCATAGTCCAATCCTGATCTTTGACGAAAACCTTTCGTTACAAGCCTTACTTTATAGGTCTCTACCTATCCATCTACACCAATCTATCTCTTAAAGATCCATTTGCAACCTACGGGTTTTATCCCAGGGGGTGCAAAGTCCAAAGTCCATACTTTATTGGTGTACATGGACTCCATTTCGGATCTCATGGTATCCAACCATTTCACCGAGTCACCACTCGTGATAGCTTGTTGAAAACTAGTAGGATCATCATCATCCATGATGCAATCTTCTCTATCACCATCAAATGAGAAACCCATAGTATCTCTCAGGTGGGCGAGAAGTTCTACTAGATCTCCGGAGCGGCTGAGGTTCTTGAAGTTCTACTGCAACATCAGCTCTAACCAATTCGTCATGAGTAATTTGTGTCTCTAGAACCTCTTCTAATTCTACCGCATTGACATCATCACCTTTTGTAAAAATCTCATTTTCTAAAAATGTGGCATGTTGAGAAATAAACACCTTTTGTTCCTCCTTGTGGTAGAATAGATATCCATATGAATGTTTTGGATATCCCACAAATTTACACATGACCGATCGTGTCTCGAGTTTTTCTGGATTCTGCTTTGACAAAAGCTGGACAACTCCATATCCTAACTCTTTTAAGAGATGGTCTCTTTCCACACCATATCTCATATGGAGTGGTATACACGGTCTTGGTTGAAACCATGTTTAACAGATACATTGTTGTCTCCAATGCATATCCCCAAAAGGAAAGCGATAACTCAGCATCACACATCATGGACCGTACCATATCTAATAGGGTATGATTCCTCCGCTCTAACACACCCGTTGTGCTGTGGTGTGTAAGGGGGAGTGAGCTGAGAGAGGATCCCATTCTCTTTTAAGGAGTCTAAAAACTCTGTACTCAAATACTCTCCACCTTGATCTAATCGAAGTTTCTTGATGCTCAAGCCTGTTTGTTTTTCTACTTCAAGTTTTTACTCCTTAAATTTCTCGAAAGCTTCGGATTTATTCTTTAACAAAAACACGTGTCCGGATCTTGAGAAATCATCGTAAAAGTAATGAAGTATGAAAAACCGCCTCTTGCATGTGTAGACATTGGTCCGCATATATCACTATGTATAGGCTTAAGAGTTCCACAGCTCTTTCTCCTTATCCAGTAAACGAAGTTTTGGTTCATTTTACTTTGATACAGGACTGACAAGTCACATAAGATTTATATTCAAAAGGATCTAAATATCCATCTTTATGTACCTTGTTTAGTCTTGTTTCATTAATATGACCAAGTCTACAATGCCAAACAAAAGCTTCATTTATATCTGAAAATATTCTTTTATTAGTATGTTGTATATTGAAAACTGTGTGTTGGTTCAGGACATAAATGCTGTTATTTAGTGTATCATACCTAATCAACTGTTGATTCAAGTTAATGTTCATAACATTATTCTGCAACACAAAATGATATCCTTCATTGTCCAGCAAAGAAACGGATAATATATTATATAGCATACTAGGTACAAAATAACAAGGGTTCAAAACCAAAATACAACCCAAAGGCAACCCCAGATGATTCTCTCCTACGGATACAGCATGTACGTTGGAATCATTTCCAACCCGCGGAGTTTGGTCACCAGTCTTCAAAACTCTACTGTTTCTCAATCTTTTCATACAATTGCCGATGTGAGAACCAGAACCGGTATCTAATACCGAAGATGCAGAGTTTAAAGAAAAACAGTTTTCAGTTACAAACACACTTGAAGTGGAAGCATCAATATGCTTCTTCTTCTTGAGATCAGCAAGATACAGAGTACAGTTGCGTTTCCAATGTCCCGACTTGTGGCAGTAAAAATATTCTCCTTTTCCACTTCCCATGGCCCCGGATTTGTCTTTCCCCTTCGCCTTTTGAACTCCACCTCTCGGTTGGTGGGTTTCTTCTTCTTCTTTCCCTTAGCCTTGGCATTTGGGATGGAAGACATAACTCAACCTAATCTCAAGAAAGTAAGTGAATTTTGTCATGCTAAACTATGATTACAAAATATCTAGATATTTTGTGACTTGAGGTTAAGCAAAACCATGGGCTACAAAACCATGGGCAAAGAAACCATGGTATTGACTTTGGTCAATATAAGAGAAGAGGGTTGAAAAGTCAACCATGATTTTGTTTCCAGTTTGCTTTTCTCAAATAAACAAAATATATAAATATGTTACCATGTAAGTCTTACATTGCCACCACCAATGTATCATCAACCATGACACATGTATGCTTGTATGTGTGCATCCATATCAATTTATACATACACTCATGCATGCATCATAAAGAAACAGGTTTTAATAAATGAGCTAATGGACTTAATATTAAATCAACACTTGATTTAATAACCCGTTCATATCACATACGACCCGTCCAATAGTAAATGCCCGATTAAAGTACGGTATCAACTACTCGCATTTAATCAAGCTCCCGCACATATCTCATATGCAGCCCCACATCGTTTCGCCTGAGCTAGGAGACCCCTTTGTGGGACTCTAAGACTCGTCAATATGCTAGCAGTAAGCAGTGATCACATCACATGCCTACAAATCGTCTGTGGCACAAGCTGAATGTAACGGCTTAACCCAATAAGTAATGCCGGTATATGGTGTTAGTTGTATGTAAGCCCTAGAGGCCAGTTTTGTACATATGATGTATATTATATTGGATGCTTGGACATATATAAAGAGGACTTTCTTGCTCGATATGATAGTATGCTATCTAGTTGCTCTTTATCTTAACATGTACACTTGTCTCTTGATACTGTCTTATGGTTACATGTTGGTAAAGCCCTTAGGATGTGTACTTGACTACCAGGACTATGATGCAGATCATACTAGTTGGGCCATAGTAGTCCATAAGTACATCGTTTAATGTCCCTAGTCCTGGGTGTATCGAGACAGGGCATCGATATACCGGAGTAGACTAACGTATACGCTTCTCGACCCATGAGATGGGCGATGGATGATCCCATATCCATTGGTGTTTGACATCAGAGATGGTATACGGGTGCTTAGTGGAGACTGGGTATACTAGACGGACTCGCCGAGAACTTCCAGATGGTATTATACCTCACGTCAGATAGAAGTTCTCTGGTGACACTTATACAGGTTAGTCTGTAGACCCGAGATCGTCATAGAGTCTTGTGTGAGTCCCACTGTTTTTGATTTCCACCTTACCACGTCCAAGAGGGCATGCAAAACGGTGGTTTTTGAGTACATTCCCGAGTCACATGGAGGCATAAGCGATAGGAGGGGTTTTGTCTCTCCCGGTATTGGGAGTTGATGTTGCGCTGTGCTCGATTGGCCATAACAGGGAAGTCCCTGGCTAGGGCTGATTTAGAGATTTATTGGTAAGTGTTACCAGTAGTTTCTCGACCCGTTATGAGCCTCACATCGGCATGACTTATCGGTTATTGGGGTCTGACGTTTACCACCCCAAGACTTGATATGCAACATATCAGACGAGGAGACCGGACTGTACGGAAAGTGTTACCGTCAGGATTTTGCAGGAGTTGGAGCGGGCTTGCTTGCTGATCTTCCGATCGCTCAATACCCGGATAGCCGTTACGTCCAGCTAGTACCGCTGACGGCTTATGGGTGCTTGATGTGATCATCACCACTGCCGGCGTATTGACGAGTCTTTAGAGTCCTACATAGAGATTTTACTAGCTCAGGCAAAATGAAATAGGAGCACGTATGTGACATGTGCGGGACCAAGAATAATGCATGTATGTGATACCGTATTCTATTCTCGCGACTTTTGTATCGGTCGGTTATATGAGATATAGCCGGGTTATCGAATCAAGTGTTGATTCGATAAGTCGATACATTGGATGTTGTTGGTTATATGAGATATAACCGGATTAATAAATCAAGTGTTGATTTGATAATTTAGTGTATAATTGTATATTTGATATACTGATTTACATTAACTAACATTTGCTCACTTAAGCATTTATTTTCTCACAAGTGTACACTTAATATATATGTGATATATATTAATTTGTATTTTGTTTTGTATCATGGTTGTTGATACAACATACATGGGGGTATGAGACTTACACCATGCTAATTGTGATAATGGGTTTTAATATTTAAAGTAATTCTAAAATTAGTGGAATATTAGCTTGATGCATGAAGCTAGTGGAAGCTTGTGGATGCATTGACTAAGTCCACCAGTTTTGTTTTACTTAAGATATTTAGTAGCCTAACCATTACAATTAGCCATGGTTATGTCTCTACATGAGTTAGTATATGATACACACTCACCCATGGTTCACTCTCTCACCTCACAAATTCATTCTCATTTGCTTGAGCTCATCTTCTTCTTCCTTGAGATAAGCTTGCTAGGTTTTCAAAAGAGAGTAAAATATTGTGAGAAAAATAATTCTAAAGTGAGCCCACTTCCTATTTTCTCATCCTCTACTAGATTAGCACTTTAGTATAGGGTTTTGCTTCACTAATCTTTTAGTTAGTGAAGTAGTAGCTTGAGTTAGTATCCCTCGACGTAGATCATCTTCGGCCTCGAAGTGTTCAAGCAAGATCGCCCTTTTCACCTCGAGAAGCCATGCTAGAGTCCGGGGGTGCCTTGATCGCAGCGAAGGGACTACAGTAAGGAGCTATTGAAGTGAAGGTCCGATCTACAAAGGTTGTATTTCTATTTCACTTAGTGGTAAAAAGCTTACTATTTTTTGTTACTCTAGCTTTTCTAGTTTGATTCCTAGGATTAATTCATTGGCACTCTCTAAAATATTAAATATGGCATGTGTGATGCTACCAAACCCTACTAGAGATGCTAAGGAATCCCTTCATGGTATCAGAGCCTAACTAGAAACCTAGACTGTGTTAAGATAATACGAAACCGAAAAACTCCACAAAATACGGTTTTAGAAACCATAAAAATGCTCTCTGGAATTTTTTTGAAAATTGGGTTAAAAATTATTTTAGCAACTGCAGAGTGGTATTTAAGATGTTTTAAGAACACAGGTGAAATACGAGTGGGGGGCTCGGATTCGAACCGGCGATCTAGCCTAGTTTTCCGGCGACGCCGGCCAACAGTGCTCCCCTCCTCCTCGTATTGCACCGTGTTCTTGAACTCTTGTTCTGGGGTTTCTGGTATTGTTTGGGCAGTCCAAAATTGCATGTTATGTTAATTGTGTTATGAACTCTTTACGGAGTATTTCGTATTCGTATATTTTAGCATTGTATTGGTAACTTTGACGACGTTAAACAGGTCGAACGAATTATCAAACACTGGTATTTTCCAGGTTGAACGCACTCAATAAATAATGCAGGTATTCTTATGGACCCTCTAGAAGAATGAAACCCTAACTCGAGATGTGACCACAGAACTGCAACTAAACATTAGGGTTTACCGTAGTTAGTAGCGCCACAAATGAGTCTTGGGTTTGCCCTTCTACAGCTGGTCCATTGAATACCGTGGCATAGATTTTGGGTATTGTTTAACGGTGCTCAAGCGTTGAGCTTGCTGGGAAATACGGGTGTTCAGTGATTCGATCGAAGGGTTTAACATCGCCTAGTAGTATGTGATACTTCTTCTGCGACCATAAGCATAGTATGTGTATTGCCGATTTCGTTTCTATATGTCAACGGCAATTGGGGTGCACATACCTGCTTACGTTGATGACATGTGATGTTCTGTGTTGCTGGATATGTTATATTGGATCGTCGCGTTTTGAATAGCCGGGTTTTTTTTTATATGAGACGAGAGTTCTTATTTTCATTCATGTAAAATTAAATGTATGTAATATTCTTTTAATAGGGCACTTCCGGGTTGAGGTTGATGTCACCATTGATGTATATTATTTATTTTTCCTCACTAGGGATAGACCCAAGGAGGAGAGCACAAGTAACCGGGTTCTAGAGTCCAGTGGGAGACCAACTCGAGGAGTTGAGTCCGGGTCTCCGAACTCTAGAATTAGTAGGGTTGCTTGCCGCTCTCTGTAGGAGTCTATGGGTGTGGGTTTGGCTATTCATCGCGACCATGGAATCCGTGTTTTATAGAGGCTCAAAATAAAACACGGACCTCCTAGTATATCCATTATTTCATATGTTTCTTCTGCTGCGATATCTGTGATGTGATCATTTGATATGTTGAGATGGATACTGTATATAGTATATATGATATATTATATAGACGTTGCTTATGTTTTACACCCGCGCTAGCCCTTCCCCGCTCTGCCATTAGTTACCTAACCTAACGGTGCATGACGGGACATCAAGGCGAAAGCGGATGGCATAAGTGTACATCGTATTTATCTGTGATGTTTAGGTGACTTAAATGATAGGACTTCATTAATATGGTTAATGAAAGAAAAGAAACCTAAAAGATGTTGTAGAATCAAATTTTTCAAAAAGGGTAGCTACAGTTTTGCTTTGAATTGTGATATATATGATATATCCCGCACCTTATTCGATGAGGAAAGAGCCGAGATCCCTTCACCGGGAATGACCTCTTTAGCAAAACTGGCAGATACTACAAACACTCGGTTTGTCTTTTGATTGCTTTTGGAGTTTTACTTTGCATAGTGATATATATGATATATCCCGCACCTTATTCGATGAGGAAAGAGCCGAGATCCCTTCACCGGGAATGACCTCTTTAGCAAAACTAATGAAAGCCTAAAAGACACTTCTTTTCAAATTCACTTGTTTCTACAACGATATCAAGTTCATTACGTAATAGGTTTCAGAAAAACCTATCGTAGCCTTCCGTCATTTCAGGTAAGTCCTACTTAGTATTTGTGCTACGTTTGTTGACCTCCGTCAAGGCGTAGTGTGCGGTAGCTAACTAATGTTTATCTGCTTATGCATATGATGCAGATTGATTAGGGTAGTTGTACGACCTTTTTGACCTCCGTCAAGGGTCGTGCGGGTGGGTTTGATTCAATCAAGAAATGACGGGTTGAACTTGACTTGCACCTTATGGTTTGTTGACCTCCGTCAAGGTCATGGATGCTTGGGGCAAAATATTATCGGGAATTTCAAGAGTTGAAATTTGCAATGAGATTGCATACCTTCTATGAGATAGTTGGATCCCGATACCCACTGTGAGTAATTGTTACTCCTGGAAAGTTTTACACAGGACAATTAGCCGATCTAGTAGGTGTCTAGAAAGGTGTCAACGGGGTTATGCCTCTGGGAAAACGAGGTTTATTTTCATTAGGTCCGTACGAAAGCACGGGGAACCTCCCTCAAAGTACCGACACTGGCCTGGCTGAAAGATTGGCGAAATTGTAGGGTGTAATTAATCCCGGCTAGCCTTTCCTTTTAAGGTTTGAAGGAAGATTGATAAAAACAGTGGGAGCCATCCTGATTAGTTAAAATAATAACCTATATGACTGGAAAGAGCATACACTAAAGTGTTTTCTTCTCTCTCTCTCTAGGTAGAGACTATATCATTCTTTAATCAAGATAATAATATGAATGTATTGACCGAAACTTCATGTTATATTGTGCTGGGGAACGTTGGTTCCGTTCTTTCTTATAAAAGTTATAAGACTGAACAAGATAGGGAAATACCTAGATTCCCATGCCACCCAAATGAAGAAAGTACATGTTGATGCATTTTCTTCGGGTGTGTTCGTTACAGAGAACAGTTTCTCCATTTGCTCTACGTCCTGGGTATTAGATACCGGGTCAGGATCCCATATATGTAATCAGTTACATGGGCTGAGAAAAGGTAGAGAACTTGGAGAAGGTGATAAAGACATAAGGGTTGGAAATGGTGCAATTGTTGCAGCTAAAACGTCGGGGAATATCACCTTGTATTACCAACCGGTAATACATTGATCCTGAACGAATGATATTACATGCCGAACCTGATATGCAACATTATATCGGTTTCTTTATGAAGTAAGGAGGGATATAATTTTGTATTACAGGATAATGTTATGAACATTTTCCTGAACCAAAAGTTGGTTGGATCAGGCACGTTGTGCAATGGCATTTATGTTCTAAATCAATCAACAGTTCTGAGCATAACAAACACACACAAGAGGAAGAGTTCAGAACTGAACAAATCCTTCTTGTGGCATTGTAGACAAGGTCACATCAATGCGACATGGCTAGCTAAGTTGCAAAAGGATGGATATTTGAATCCTTTCGAATTTTCATCTTATGACACTTGCCAGTCATGTCTCAAAGGCAAGATGACCAAAACTCCATTTACGGACACGGAGAAAGAGTTACTGAACTCTTGGGACTGATATATAGTGATGTATGCGGTCCCATATCTATACATGCAGGGATGGTTCTTCGTACTTCATTACATTCACTAACGATCTTTCTAGATTCGGATATGTGTTCCTGATGAAACACAAATAAGAAGCTTTTGAGAAATTTAGAGAATATAAACAAGAAGTCGAGAACCAAACCGGGAAAAGTATTAAAATCCTTCGATCTGATCTAGGAGGTGAATACTTAAGCAATGAATTCATGGACTTCCTAAAAGAGAATGGGACTCTCTCTCAGCTAACTCCTCCATATACACCACAGCACAACGGTGTATCGGAACGGAAGAACCGCACCCTATTAGATATGGTGCGCTCTATGATGAGCATAGCTGAGTTACCTATTTCCTTCTGAGGTATGCACTGGAGACAACGACATACCTACTGAATAGAGTTCTTACCAAATCCGTGCCTACCACCCCATATGAGATATGGGAGGGGAAGAGACCATATCTTAATTTTATTAAGATACGGGGTGTTAGTTGTATGTATGCCCTAGAGGCCAGTATTGTACAGATGATGTATATTATATTGGATGCTTGGACATATATAGAGATGACTTTCTTGCTCGATATGATAGTATGCTATCTGATTGCTCTTTATCTTAACATGTACACTTGTCTCTTTAAACTGTCTTATAGTTACATGTTGGTAAAGCCCTTAGGATGTGTACTTGACTACCTGGACTATGATGCAGATCATACTAGTAGGGACATGGTATTCCATAGGTACATCCTTCAAGGTCCTTAGTCGTGGGTGTATCGAGATGGGGCATCGATATACCAGTGTAGACTAGCGCATACGCTTCTCGACCCATGAGATGGGCGATGGATGATCCCATATCCATTGGTGTTTGACATCAGAGATGGTATACGGGTGCTCAGTGGAGACTGGGTACACTGGACGGACTCGCCGAGAACTCCCAGATGGTATTATACCTCACGTCAGATGGCAGTTCTCAGGTGACACTTGTGCAGGTTAGTCTGTAGACCCGAGATCGTCATAGTGTCTTGTGTGATTCCCACTGTGCTTTGATCTCCACCTTACCACGTCCATGAGGGCGTGCAAAACGGTGGTTTTTGGGTACAGTCCTGATTGGATGTTTCTTTGTGTGTCGTTTTAGAGAAGGTATAGAATCACAATCAAAGAATTGTTTGACCGCAATCAACTACGGTGTCGGATGTAGATTGTAAGTGAGTGCGGATCGTCCACAGGGATTGCACGATTCGTTTGTATTATGATATGCTTGAATTGAAAAGTTAAGCTAAGATAAACGAAAACATGATTCAAGAATTTATCAATTGATTCAGGTGTCACGATGTTTAATTAAGAATCAAGAAACTGATAAACAATCAAGAATTGGGTTTCGATAATATTTCCAACCAAAATGTCAAGAATCTAAATGAGGCTCGTAGGAATCGATCGGATCGATAGACGTGATGTAATCTAAAGATTCCGTGTTCTTGTCCTTCGAAGGATTGATACTAGATCGATGATGATCGACGAGAGTTAGGGCTTTCTCGTGAAACTAGGGTTTCATCTTATCCCTTGTTCTTTTGTCGATATCATTCACATTCTAGCCTCTAGCAATTTCAAGAAACGATCGTAACTCCCCAATTTCGAGCGATATCATTCAAGAAAGCATCGTAACGAAATGGGTTGTCGGTTCTTGAACTTGCTAGGGTTTACAACACTTGTAGGAATCAAGAATCGTTTCAGATACATTACATCATCATTCTATTGATCGTCTCGGCTCCTTCACGAGCGGAGTATTACTCAAACATCACAACAAGAATTACAACTTGAAATTGAGATTGAATCATGATGCAAGAATTTAAAGAAAACAAGATAAAAGAAAATCACCTTTTATTTATATCAACAATTTGATTACAATCGCTCAAGAACTACAAGAGGAAGAACGAAATTGTCGATTTGGCGTCGCTCGGCTCCGTGAGTCGCGGATCGTTTGGACCACTTGCTCTGTTGAAGATCGGCTCGGCTCATAAAAGGTTGCAAGGCTTCTTGCTTGATGGGTACTCGGGATCTTGGCTTTTGGAGTTGGAATCAGGGTTAGGGTTTCACACAAGCCCTGTCACTAGACTTGTGGAAGAAGATGAAGAAAGAGAATGGTTCTAGTTTGATACTAGATTGGGTAAAGATGATTCCTCCCTTTTTCCAAGATCTAGGCTTCTATTTATAGACTCCCCAAACCCTAGGTCTAGATTTGAAATTACAATTCCCTCCAAAAGTTTGTTGAGGAGTTTCTAGAAGGAGTTTGTTAGGAGTTAGCTTAGGGTTTAAGCTAGGGTTTAGGAAGAAGGTTCTGGAATACAAAGCTAGTTTAGTGTTAATCCCAAAACTTGCTGATTTGGCAGAAGTATCTGGAGTCTTCTTGAAGTTGACATGTCTTTTTGAAGTCTTTAAGCTTGCACAGGAGTTATGGTACAAAGAAGCAGTGGTGATGTCATCAAGTCGCCGCGGAACCGCGGCGCAAGCAGGCTCCGGCCGCGGTTCCGCGGCCATGTTGGCTCCTTGAGCTTGCATCTTTCTGGTGTGCTCTTGGGTGGACACTTAGGGCTTCTTATGATATGATGATTTGTATTTTCCCTTTTTGATTGATACCAGATCTGAAAGCATTGAGTTGGCGTAACGTCTTATCAGTACCCTGTACATTTTTGGCCTTTCTTCTGGATTTTCCTGCACAGATCTCAAAACAAGTGTTGCGCAAATGTAGGGATGATGCGATGTCATGAATTGTAGTCAATTTCCTTTATAGTGTCGGTTTTAGAGTCTAATACATGTAATCTGATATTTTATGACAGTTTTGCTAATATGTAGAATATGAATACCGTACACTTCTAAATGAGTGCAAATGATGAGGAAATTGCCGGCTAAAATATACAATATATTCGACTAATCAAATACCCCCAAACTTAATTTCGATCGTCTCGAGTGAATGTTTTATTAAAAGAGAAGGAGAAAATAAAGAAAGAGAAAAACTAACTAGCACACTTTCGTAGGCAACACGATTGCACTGAGCACGTGCAACAAGCCTTTAAAGCTCTAGGTGTCCCTAGTAGGAGGAGTGTTGTCTCCTGAGGGTTTTCAGCGGATTGCACCCACAAAATCCAATAATAAAAGGAAGATCATGAATATTACATTTAAAGACAAGAATTGTAAAAGAAAGACTTTGAAAATTAGGGTTTCCAACTAAGCTAGCTTTTCGGTTGTCATGAGCCTTATCTTAATGGTCATGAAAAGATGTCAGAAATCACGTCCTCCCTCAATAAAACATCGTCTTATTCTTCATTCCTATCTTTCTTCCAAAACATTGATCATATCACCCTGCGTGTGTGTAAAGGACATCCCTACACCCGGAGAATTCAATTCAAGCTATCATACTCTTGCCCGTCAGCCTCAGTACTTTTTAATTAATGAATATTTAGATGAGATTGCTCACACACTTTCATGCGACCGTTAATACTTCTTGAGGTACTAACCGACCGATTACTCATGTGCTTGCTTATTTGGTGTATTTTCCTTGTCTTGCACCACCTCAGGCATAGCAGTGACTCCCAGACCAGTTGGCCTTAGGGCACTAGGTGAAGAAGCACCCTCGCTATATAATTTTTTATTGCCCTCGGTGATAACAAAACCAGTGTTCATTTTTCTCACCACTTTATATTTCATTTCATTTTTTTTTATTTCCTTCATACATCGGCTTTAAAGACAAGAGCATTTCAAGGTATCCTCTACTATCCCAGGCTTCAAGACGTGTGTAAGTGCGAATTGCAGGGTATCAACGTTCAAAATGTTTGGCTTCCAGAATAGAAACTATTTTTCAGACTTATTTTTTATCCTCAGATTAGTGACTTCCTTCATCTTACTAACCATTGGGACAACCGCTCATAACTACTTATTACTAGTTCGTATAAGAAAACTTCTAATTTTCTTGGTTTTCTTAAATTTTTCTAATCTCATGGATGTAACTTTTCACTATCTAAACTTTTATTATTTTATTTATGTACAAAAATATTTTTATATTTTGAAAATTTTTTTTTATAAATTTTTATAGGTTTTGTGCTTATGCAAATGATATGCAAATGATGCGAAAATAAGCACAAACCTCCCCCAAACTTGTTTTCAACAGTGTCCTCACTGTCACCTTCTGCTAAATCTCAAAAACCTGTAAGCTTGGGAGGAATTTATTAGTGGGGGCAAAATATTTAAGTGAAGAACCTCCCCCAAACTTATTTTTGGCTCAAAATTTTGTAAAACTTTTCTTTTCTAAAGCCAGAAAATATACCCCCAAACTTGAGTTATGCAATGTTAATCTTTTAAAATCACAAGTGGGGGTCAAAAATCATTGGTCGATGCCAAGCTTTGCAAAGACCAAATGTTAACACCAACCATTCAAAAATTTTATCAATGCAGTGCTCTGGTTGGTGGAAGAAGAAGTGGGGAAAGGGTAAGTGGTGGAATAGAAAGTGTGTGCGTCTCATATTAGAGAGACGATGCAGTGAATGTGATGGATTACTCGCATTCTTTTTACAGTTCAGAGGAAGGGTTGGAGGTTCAATTTCATTGGTTGGGACATGATTCATCTCAACACCCGTGTTATTCAGAAATGCGAGTTCATCAGCGAAGATCTCCTCAAAAGTTTCATCAATACCCCGAAGAATAATGTCATCACAAAGTGCGGGGTGATCTTCAGACTCTAAGAATGGTTCATAATCAGTGTTAATTGTTGATCCGGACATCTCGGTGGAAGAGTCCGTATGTGTATGATACAAAGTTGGGTCAAACAATAACGTATGAAAAGAGTCAAGATCAGTATTATGAGGGTCATTAAATTCGCTGCTGTCGACATCCATTAAGTCGACAGAACAAACCTGAGCAGTAGGTTTGGAGGGTACACTTCCTAACTTGTAAATGTTCATCTCAATTGTCCTCTTCCCGAAGGATAGGGTCATAGAACCGTTACGACAATTGATGATAGCGTTGGAAGTGGCCAAAAAGGGGCGACCTAAAATCACCGGAATTTGATTCCGTGAGTTCGCTACAGGCTGTGTATCAATTACAATAAAATCCACAGGGAAAATAAATTCCCCGATTTTTATTAACACATCCTCTAGTTCACCCCTAGGTCTGGTGATTGATCGGTCAGCCATCTGGAGAGTGCAAGGAGATGGTTTCAACTCTCCGATCCCTAACTGTTCATAAACTGAGAAAGGAAGCAGGTTAACACTTGCCCCAAGATCTAGTAGAGCACGGTTAATGTGTTTCTCCCAAATAGAGATGGAAATCGTAGGATAGCCAGGATCCTTACGTTTCCTCGGTAATTGCTGGGGGAAAGCTGTGTCTACTGTCTTTGCCATGAATATCTTCTTGGGCATTTGTTTCTTCCTCTTTCTAGTGCAAAAGTCTTTAAGAACTTTCACATATGCAGGGACTTGTTGGATAGCATCTAGAAGAGGGATATTGATGTTAACCTGTTTAAACATCTCAGTGATCTTCTCCATATGTGGACTCGGTGTGTTAGCCCTTAACCGATTAGGATAAGGTGCTTTAGCAATAAGCGCTGGGTCCATCATAGGAGAAGGAAGTGTGTGTGGAACCGATCCCAGAATAGAAGTGGGTATCGTCCGTGGAGGGGTAAAAGAGGTGGGCTGTAGTGGCGAGCCTTTTGGGAAATGGAGAATAGGCTCGGAAGAAGGTGGTTGGGTAGAAGAACTGGGGTCAGAATTAGAAGTGTGTGTGTGTGGAAAGGTCTCAGCCGGGGTGTTGATATGATTTTCAGTATCATCAACTTCTTCCCCAACATGATTGTCAAGCACTCTTCCAGATCTCAACGTGGTGATTGCATTCACATGATGTGAATAGCCAGGATTGGGTAAGGGTTGAGCTGGAAGTTTCCCTTTCTCTCTTGCACTAATTTCAGCTTTTAATCGTGCAATTTCTTCTTCCATCGATTTAATACTCTCGTTTTGGGACGCAGAGTTTTTCTCAATTTTATCGACAGAAGACTTCATTTCAGCCGAAACTTGCATGATATTTGTTAAGACCAAATTCATGTATTGTGCAAAAGAAGAGGATTCATCAGTTCCGGTCAACTGTAAAGGACTAGACAGTGCAGGTGTGTTGACCGGATTTTGAAAATTATGTGCTTGAAAGGGGTGCTGACTCAATTGAAGTGGTGGTTGCTGTTGTGGTGGAGGGACCTTTTGGAAATTGTTTTGGTTTGGAACCGTGTTTTGAGATTGTGATTGGTTCCAAGCAAAATTAGGGTGATTCCTCCAACCCTGATTATATATGGAAGAAAATGGATCATTTCTAGGTCTTTGAAATGTGGCATTGGCATGCTCACGACCTTGAAACGGACATTCTTCCGTCAAGTGAGACGGATCAGAACAGCAGCCACATACAGTTTTGGAAAGTGACATTTGATTAAGGGAGGCGGCTAAAAATTTGTTTTCCATAGTCTCGAGTTTCTTGTGTATGGCTGAAATGTCAGCTCTAACTCCTATGGAAACATCTGATTGGTTGTTGCCACTCCTAAATGATGGACTTTCCCACTGTAAAGACTTATCAGCGAACTCTTCTAAATATCGCCAAGCTTCCCCATCATCCTTAGACATAAAAGTACCTTGACACATGTTTTCAAGGCTCTGTTTAGTATTAGGGTTACTGCCCTCATAAATGATTCGGCACAATTCCCATCTCGGGATGCCGTGATGAGGACAATGAACCAATAGATCCTTGAAACGTTCAAAGCATTTTGAAAATGGTTCAGCAGGGAGCTGGGCAAATTGATTCAGTTCGCTACGGATTCGAGCTGTCTTTTTTATTGGGTAAAATTTCTTAAGGAATGCCGCGACGAATTCTCCCCAATTCGTAATAGAATGTGCGGTAGTGTTGTATAGACACTTCTCGGCTATATCGCACAAGGTAAATGGGAGAAGTCGTAGACGCATCGCATCCACTGAAAGTTGTGACGTACCCATCATTGCACATACGTTTTCAAATTTGGTAATGAAAACGTAAGTATCCTCAGTCTCGAGTCCGTGGAATTTGGGTAAAAGATTGATATACTGGGGCTTAATCTCAAAGTTATCCCCATTGGCTGGTGGTGTGGATAAGCAGGTCGAAAGAGGACCTCGAATAGGGTAGCACCTCTCCTGGAGAGAGATGCGGGGTGGATTCTGCGCACCAACGGACGGCGGCAGATTAGGGTTAAAGAAGTTTGATGGATTCAGATCCATCGGTGTGGGTGTGGTAGTGGGTAAAGAAAAGGTAAATGGAGAAATATCGACTTCGGAGTCGATAAAGGGTACGCGGACTAAACGGGCACTAGAATCCCGTGTCCAGCCTATCTTGCACTAAAATGGGTTAGTACAAGTGGCAGCGTTGACTTATAATTAGGGGTAAATGAATGCGGTGTTTGCTTCTGAAAAAGGGACGGATTTTTGAAAAAATGATGCGACAAAACAAATGCAGCACACAAACCCTAGAATCTAGTGGTCACCTAGGTCCGGCTCTAGACCGCTCCTAACTGCCAAAAGACAAGTCGCAGGATAGAATCCTCCACTGCCTCTTTATCCCCCTGTGGCCGGATAAGTGCCAGGTAAGTGGGAAGGTACTCCACTACGTAAGTAGTGGGCCTAATTAAAAACCACTATCCTTAGACACACTCGCCTTAGGCACCACAAGAAAACGCGGATAAGCAATGAATTACCCACGGCCTTCTCTTGTCCTAATTGAGCGCGACAGTCCTTAGAGTCATCTCTAGATTTCTTTTAGTTAATGTGGGTCAATGCGGATGCATGTTTGTGATTTTCGGGGCTTAGGAAGGGTAATGAACTCCCCACCTAATCTAGATTTGGTCGTGCCCCTTAATTTCCGTATTAATATGCAAACAACCAAAAATCAAAACACGCACAAATTTTTATTTTGCTTTTTGCGTGCTGCGAATATTTGCAAAGAAACCTGCACAAAATTGTTATTGGAGCAGATTGAGGAGAAGATAAGAAAGATAGAGACTCACAGGGAAAAATTGGTGCAGAGAGGAGCTAGAAAGGCCGCGGAACCGCCGCAGGAAGGTAGTTATTGCCGCGGAATCGCGGTTGGGGAAAGGGATCACTGCACAGAAATTTAGGAGAATGCTTCTGTTGCTCCCCTTAGCTCTCTGGAATGCTCAGAAAAATTTTATCCAAGCTCCAATGATTCCAGAATTCCTCGCAATCAAATCACAACACACGTATTAGAGTTTGTGCGAGTTTAGATCACAAAATTTAGATGGAATAAAATTTTCAACTCAAATTTCAAAATATGAACAATTAGCGCACTATCCCCGGCAACGGCGCCATTTGATTGGATGTTTCTTTGTGTGCCATTTTAGAGAATGTATAGAATCACAATCAAAGAATTGTTTGACTGCAATCAACTACGGTGTCGGATGTAGATTGTAAGTGAGTGCGGATCGTCCACAGGGATTGCACGATTCGTTTGTATTATGATATGCTTGAATTGAAAAGTTAAGCTAAGATAAACGAAAACATGATTCAAGAATTTATCGATTGATTCAGGTGTCACGATGTTTAATCAAGAATCAAGAAACTGATAAACAATCAAGAATTGGGTTTCGATAATATTTCCAACCAAAATGTCAAGAATCTAAATGAGGCTCGTAGGAATCGATCGGATCGATAGACGTGATGTAATCTAAAGATTCCGTGTTCTTGTCCTTCGAAGGATTGATACTAGATCGATGATGATCGACGAGAGTTAGGGCTTTCTCGTGAAACTAGGGTTTCATCTTATCCCTTGTTCTTTTGTCGATATCATTCACATTCTAGCCTCTAGCAATTTCAAGAAACGATCGTAACTCCCCAATTTCGAGCGATATCATTCAAGAAAGCATCGTAACGAAATGGGTTGTCGGTTCTTGAACTTGCTAGGGTTTACAACACTTGTAGGAATCAAGAATCGTTTCAGATACATTACATCATCATTCTATTGATCGTCTCGGCTCCTTCACGAGCGGAGTATTACTCAAACATCACAACAAGAATTACAACTAGAAATTGAGATTGAATCATGATGCAAGAATTTAAAGAAAACAAGATAAAAGAAAATCACCTTTTATTTATATCGACAATTTGATTACAATCGCTCAAGAACTACAAGAGGAAGAACGAAATTGTCGATTTGGCGTCGCTCGGCTCCGTGAGTCGCGGATCGTTTGGACCACTTGCTCTGTTGAAGATCGGCTCGGCTTATAAAAGGTTGCAAGGCTTCTTGCTTGATGGGTACTCGGGATCTTGGCTTTTGGAGTTGGAATTAGGGTTAGGGTTTCACACAAGCTCTGTCACTAGACTTGTGGAAGAAGATGAAGAAAGAGAATGGTTCTAGTTTGATACTAGATTGGGTAAAGATGATTCCTCCCTTTTTCCAAGATCTAGGCTTCTATTTATAGACTCCCCAAACCCTAGGTCTAGATTTGAAATTACAATTCCCTCCAAAAGTTTGTTGAGGAGTTTCTAGAAGGAGTTTGTTAGGAGTTAGCTTAGGGTTTAAGCTAGGGTTTAGGAAGAAGGTTCTAGAATACAAAGCTAGTTTAGTGTTAATCCCAAAACTTGCTGATCTGGCAGAAGTCTCTGGAGTCTTCTGGAAGTTGATGTCTTTTTGAAGTCTTTAAGCTTGCACAGGAGTTATGGTACAAAGAAGCAGTGGTGATGTCATCAAGTCGCCGCGGAACCGCGGCGCAAGCAGGCTCTGGCCGCGGTTCCGCGGCCATGTTGGCTCCTTGAGCTTGCATCTTTCTGGTGTGCTCTTGGGTGGACACTTAGGGCTTCTTATGATATGATGATTTGTATTTTCCCTTTTTGATTGATACCAGATCTGAAAGCATTGAGTTGGCGTAACGTCTTATCAGTACCCTGTACATTTTTGGCCTTTCTTCTGGATTTTCCTGCACAGATCTCAAAACAAGTGTTGCGCAAATGTAGGGATGATGCGATGTCATGAATTGTAGTCAATTTCCTTTATAGTTTCGGTTTTAGAGTCTAATACATGTAATCTGATATTTTGTGACAGTTTTGCTAATATGTAGAATATGAATACCGTACACTTCTAAATGAGTGCAAATGATGAGGAAATTGCCAGCTAAAATATACAATATTTTCGACTAATCAAGTCCCGAGTCACATGGAGGCAATGAGCGATAGGAGGGGTTTCGTCTCTCCCGGTATTGGGGGTTGATGTTGCGCTGTGCTCGATTGGCCGTAACAGGGAAGTCCCTGGCCAGGGCTGATCAGAGTTTTGCTGGTAAGTGTTACCAGTACTTTCTCGAGCCGTTATGAGCCTCACATCGGCACGACTTATCGGTTATTGGGGTCTGACGTTTACCACCCCTAGACTTGATATGCGACATATCAG